>VZTJ01003038.1:1120851-1143312 GCA_013397795.1 Orthonyx spaldingii
GCCCCTCGCCCCGCTGGCCTCCCGGCTGCCGTGCCTCTTCTCCCCCGTCTCCTCCATGTTGTCTCTTTGTTCTGTCGCCTGGGCCACACTGGCTGCGGGCGGCTTCTCGGAGCGCCGGGCTGCGGCTCCCGTCGGGCGGGCCGCTGGGGAGCCGAGCCCGCCCGGCTGCAGCGCGGCTCGGCCTCCCTCCCTCTCGGCGCCCCTCTCCTGCCCCCGCCTGTTGGCGCCCCTCTTCCCTCCTGCGCCGAGAAAGGAGGAGGTGACGATCTCTCCGCGGCTGCTGGGCGGCCGGGTCCGGGCACAAAGCCGCTTTGTGAGTCCGGCTGCCGCCTGCCCCGCCCGCCGGCCCGGCGTTGTCCCCGCCGAGCTCTTCGCGGCGGAGTCCGCCGGGCCGGGCCGTGCGCCGGGAAGGGCAGCGCTGCCGCGGCCGTGGCCCCGCGCCCTGGGCCGTGCCGGGAGCCCTCTGCCGGGAGGAGGCCGAGCCGGGCGGCGGCTCCGGGGGACAAGATGGCTCCGCGTCGGGAGCCTGATCCAGGCGTGATGCGAACCCGTGACCGCCGCAGTCGGGGCGCCGGCCCGGGCTGGCCCGCGGGGCGCTGTCACGGCCAGGACGGCGTCGCCGTGCCGGGCAGAGATTGGGAGAGACAGCCTGGGAGCCCGGCACGTCGAGGCTGCGGGGCGGCCGTAGCCCGGTGCTGTCCGGGCAAGCCGGGGCTTGCCCGCGGGCGGCTGCTGCCAGGCTGACTGCCAGGCTTGGCTGCCGCGGCCGGCGCTTGCCCCCGACGCGGCCCCACGTGCGCGGCTGCGGCCGGGGCGAAGGCGGCCGGGCAGCTGCTTTGTCTCCGCCGTACTCGGGCGGGGAGTCAGTGCCGGCTGCGAGCGAGGACGTGAGTCCTTTCCAAAATGAGCTCTATGCAGTAGAGGTGGGGTATGCCCGAACTCGGGTGTGCAGCTGGCATTGTTCGGCAGGGAAAGTCCGCAGAGGAGTCATTTAAGTACATGTTGAAGCGGATGTTTCTGTAACAATCTGCCTTGAGCCTCAAAAGGTCACGAATACAGTTAAATATCTTAATTTTGACCGAACCTGCTTTCAAGATCTTGCCATCTGTCTTTTCAAGGAAGGCATTTCCTTCTGGAGGTGGATCATAGTTCAGCTTTGGAAGGTTTAGCTTGCTGGTTTTTGGTTTGTTTTCCTTTTTTAACTCCCGTAATAATCTCGTTGCCAGTGCTGCCTAGCATCTGTGACCACAGAGCACAGTGTGTATTTAAGCAGAAAAAATCATACAATGCACGACTTGCTGGTGGTAGTATGCCCTCCAAAAGCAGGGAAGCAAGAAAGACAAAGAATTAACAAAATCAAGTCATCTAGGACAGTAAAAGCCAAGATTGTTTGCTCACTGGTAGCCAGCTATGCATATTGCAAGTATTATGAACTGACAGTTGTACAGTTTTGTTGGCGTGAAGGTTCTGTAAGCTGGTGTTTCTTATTTCTGCTGGAGACAGCTTTCCAATATGTCTACCTGCATCTGCTGAGTCTTTCGAAAGCAGTGACTCAGAAGTATGAACCCTGTCTCTTTGTAATCTCATAAGACTGCCAATCGAGAAACCTGAAGATTACACTTAAATGTCAGCTCATATTATTCTAGTGATGGAACAGCAACGGGTTTTGAAATTTTCTTACAGGAACAGAGTCATTTCAGGGGAAAAATGTGGAAGAGGCAATGCAGAAATTGCACAGCCATGAGAGAAAATGTGAGAATGAGAAATAAAAATGAATGACAGATGAATCCAAGAGCGAAGGAAACAGGATGTCATTGTCTTACTGAAACTAAATGTGTCAGTAAGACAGTAAATAAGTAGAACTTAACCTTATCTAATAACTTCTATCAAGTGAAACTTTCCTGTTTTGGCAAAATACATGCCACATAAGAATGCCGGATCTAGCCCAGCGTGTAGGTTGACTATAAGTCATCACTTGTTTTAAACATTAACCAGAACACCCAGATAAGGGTACTGCTGAACCATAAACTAATAACAGATTGTCACCTTCCTCAAAAAATTAATACTTACTCTAGTAGATCAATATAAGAAATATTTCTGTATTAAATGGAAGTCCTTACTGCTTTCTGCTCAGTTGCAACTTTTTGTGAGGCATTCATGGCTTAATTAAAGTCAATGAAATACATGCAGACAGTTATTGCTATATGTGCTAAATTTCTCATGTTATTGCTTAAAACATAATGGCATAGTTTTTTAGTAGAATGACAGGATTTACCAATAGTAGTTTGCTATTGAAGTGACAGTGTTAAGTCATGTGGAGATTCCTTGCTTTTGGAAACTCAGGAGGAAGTGCTAGACAAGGGGATGGATTGGTTTCTGTGATGTCTAATTTTGTCCAATGTCTGTTAAGGTTTCTTTACATGTTGTTTTTGTGGTCCAAGCAGAAGAACTTTGAACCGAGTCACAAGGCCTCGGTTTCATCATCTCTAAAAGTTGCATTGACTTGTTATGCAGGAAGTTTTGAGATAATTTTTTCTTCCCCCTTCACTGCATACTTGAACCACAAGAATATCCTTCCGGCATAGAGCATGTCACAACAAATTTATGATAAACTTTTGGATTCTCCCTTCCCATTGGTGAGATATGAATATATTTTCATAGGCAATGGGTTGCTTTCTGTGGTCTAAAATGGACAGTGTTATCACTATGGATATCATAAGACAGGCATTTATGTGCCCAGGAGATAGGAGGTACATCTTGTCAAGAGGACCTTATGAAGGTGTGGCTCTGCCTTGTGTAATGGCTTCACAGTTTATACCCCTTACCTTCCCACTCTTCCCTGCCTGCCTTGGCAGTTGCTACTGGGGCCTTGAATAGTAAGAGGAAGTTGGAGGTATTTGTCATTCAGTATCTTTCTGTTGGGTAGTAAGTTAGAACAAAGAACTTCCTTGCAGGTGTTCTCAAATTGTCATGAAACTTAGTTTATTTTGGTTTTCTAGTTTTAGTCCTGTGGTTTCAGTAGGTGAGTGCTTGTTGAGTCTTGACTTAAGAGAATGTGAGACCACGTAGTTGGTTTTGGGTATAAATGTTTTCGGTGTGTGAGCGGGTGGATTGAGCAACTGTGAACCATCTTACGCGTCTTCTGAAGGTAAAGTGTCCTATAACTGTGTTAACAAGTGCTTTTGTTTGCGTGCTTTTCAAGATGCTACTGAGTTGTGAACCAGAACATCAACATCATGGGATAACCTTACACCTCTCTGCTTTCCCCATATCAATCGTGATCTAATAGATTACTTTCATAAACCGTTGTTGTCAGACATGAGTGATTGTTTCAAACCCCAAATTAACACCTATGTGAATCTGCTTGTCAGTGAAGACAGGTACTTTAGCTTTCTGTCCCAGAGAAGGGCATGAATTAAAGCCTTTCTTTTCAAGATGTCTTTATCCTACTTGAACAGATTATTATCTAACTTCTCCTAGCTTGAATCGTAGTAGATCATGTAATCATAATTAATGCAGCTATAATGGACAGGTTACCTTTTCTCAGTAGGTGGTCCCAGCATATTAACCTTAGTTTTGTTTTCCAAGTTTATTTTGATGGCTCTAACAGTCTAAATGTTGGGCTTTCTGTTGTGATGGAAACTGCTACTTTTTCCAAAATCCTTCAGTGTTAAATGTCATCAAGGAAAATTTTAATATAAATTGAAAAGAACATGCTGGGGTACCCAACTTGGTGGTACAAATGATGAGTCGGTGTTACTCTATTAAAGAACCTTCTGCATTCAACACTATGCATTTGAATTTCACTTACGCAACTTTTTTCTTTCATGCATTTTCTTGACTGTTTTGATAGCTTACCTACCAAAACTGTATGAGACTATATAGTCATTTTAAAGCTGTATTTCCAAGCCTTTTGAAAGCTCATGACATCATTTGAGTTCCCTCAAAGCCTGAAGTCATCATGATTACTGCAACACTATTTTCATAGCTGATTTCTCATCTTCCAGGTCTTTTTGCTGAAGGTGGGTGAAGCCTTGTAGTCTGGCTTAATGCCATAACACAAACAGCATGCCCATGTACTACTCCTCTTCATTTGACTCGCAGAACAGAATGAAACTAGATTGGCAAAGCTGTCTTGGGATAGTACAGTGTGTTGCTCCCTAAAGGAGTTGGTCTGCCTGTGAAGCCTTCCTGCTAGTATTGGTGAGAAGTGATGGCATTCACATCAAAGGCAAATGTGAGCTTTGGTCCTTTATAATACGGCAGCAGCAGTTGCCAAGACAAACAGTGAGGCTTAAGTACATGCTTGGTTAGGTCCTTAGTTGTGTGAATTCCAAAGGTTCTGATGTGTCTAATACTGACTGTTAAGTCAGTAATTAATAAAATGAATTCCTTTGTAAGGGTTAATAACTCATAGAACTCAAATGTAACATTGCATAATCTACTTGCTTCTACTTTGTATAAGAATTTGAACTGTGCACCCGGTTTATAAGATGTCATTAGCAATCTGCATTAAAAAGAAGGATTTTTTACTTAACTAATTCTTTGCTGCCTGCCCTTTTCCTTGTTTACTGGTTTGTCTGGTATCTTGAGTACTCCTAGTTGCAGACTAGGGGCAGCCTGCCTAGAAGAGTGGATGAATCCTGATTACTTCTGTCTTCCTACCTGCCCTGGTATGGCAACATGTTAAATGTTCTTTTCTCCCCAAAATCTCCGTTTTGCAGATTGAGATGTTTACACCCTGATGACTCCACTCTGTGTCCTCATGCTCACTTGCATGCATTTGTGTTTTTGACAGCCTGCACTCTCTCATCCTTTTCCAGGGTAAGGGTCTGTCTGTGATTCTTCTTAGCAGTCTTAAGAAGAGATCAACACGAGATCTGCCAGTGCAGTGCAGAAAGCAGCACAAGACCTTGTGCAGCTGTATCGGCTTAAAGCTGTCCCATCCCTTTTGGCTGTTCTGCTTCTTAAACTAATTGAAAGTGACTTTAAGTTACCTTCAGTGCTTTTCTTCAGTAGCTATTTTAGCTGTTCTCTAGATCTGGTCCTAGGAGGCATTTAAATGCACACCTGCCACCTTGCTAGGGCATGGCTGGTGAGTCAGATGACGATTCTTGGAGTTCTTCTGAGTTTGAATTCTTGTGGTTCCTGTTGCTCTGTTGACCTTTGACCTCAGAGGGTCCTTCTTACTCCTTTTCCACGCCTTTTATATTTAGAGTTCTTGCTGTCCTTCAAGTTGTTATAAAAACTGGAGTAGCTTTTTTACAGGTAGCTGGCAAACTAAATCCTATAGTCTACATCACTATCAGGTGATGGTAGTATGGTAGCAAAGTGGATGTGAAATTGTTATATTAGTTTCTTTCTGTAAACTTCATTCTCCTGTTTATTGGCAGGTTGGAGTTTTATTGTGTGTTTCTTTGGTTTGATTGTTTGTTTTTTACAAGTTATGCCTGTGACTAATATGCATGTTAAAACTCTTACCAGGAAGCTGTTTGAAAACATGAAAATAGGTTGACTGATTAACATAAATAACATTTTCTGCTAAATATTTGTAGGATTGATTATGTTTCTCTCTAATACCCAAGTATATTTAGTGGACATGTGGTTCAGCTTGTACCTCTCTTTTCAAAAACAGAACTCCCCTTGTCTCCCCTCCTGTTCCCTAGGCAGGTAGAGGCAGTAGCACTGGTAGAGTGTCTGGGAACAAAACTAATGCATCTGCTGTAAGGGTTCCACAGTGCATAAAAGCACATATGGGTGGTTCATTTGCAACGTCTGCAAATAAATACACTTGAAACAGTTCATTTGCTGTGGTAATTCTTAGATGCATCTTGAAGTAATATTATATATACATTTAACCATAGCTAAGCAGCATACCATTGGACAGGAATGACCTGTTCAATAAACTTGCCTAGCTAGACTGTTACTGCTATCTCAGTATATTAATGAAGTCATGGTGTAAAAGGACTATTAAAAGCACATCAAGGTTGCCACTAGTGTTCAGCCTTTAGTGTGTGAAATGTTCCTTAGAAATCTGCATGCCTCAAAAGCCTCTGTTCAAAAGCTCACATTGTATTGTTAGGCCACAAAGACTGCATTTGCTTTCAAGGCCTCATATTTGAGTCAGGTGGATTTATACACATTTTTCATTGTAGCTTTAGGCACTGTAAGTTTAGTAGATGTTGTGATGTCTCTCAGTTCAAAATGAAAAAGGCAGTTGTATGGGTATCCTGGAAGAACTATTCTTTTTATAAATACTGGGGTTCTTAAAACTTGTTGCTATGTTTAGCACATCTGAAGTTGGTATTTTAATACATTACATGATTTGGTGTTGCAAAATCCCGACATGGAAACTTTGTAATAAGTAAATGTGTTTATTTTCAAGTAATCCATGCTAAGAAAGGTTACAGAATTCTTACACAAACCTAATTCGTGGAATAAAAAATAAACCTTGTGAAACTGCTTAGTTGCTGTGTTTTTATTTTTTCATTTTATAAAGCTTGATGTCTTAAAAATAACCTTGTTTCACCTGTACTCATTATACTTTTTTCTCCCCCTCTCTTTACAGCAGTTCTGTGGTGTTCTTGGTCACACATTTATGGAGTTTCTGAAGGGCAGTGGAGACTACTGCCAGGCACAGCACGACCTCTATGCAGACAAGTGAACTGTAGAAATTCATTACTACTCCACCAAGAAGCCCCCCTAAGAGTGGTTGACCAGGATAAGAAGTGTTGAATTGAAATTGGCAGAGCATTTAAGAACGGAATTCAGACCTGGATGGGGTAAACCTCAGTGCACTGCCTTTCTTTTGCCTCAGTATTACTGGATTGAAGAATTGCTGCTTCTTGTTAGGAGGTTCATTTCATTTCCCATTGCTCCCAACTTCATACTTCCAAGCACTGAGAATTTCACGTGGAGTATAGTGAAGTAGACTTCAGTTTCTCTTCATCACTTCTGTATTAGAATTTTTTTTAATCCTTTCATAATCTTGTTGCATGTTTAACTAAATCAATATGGCCCGAATGAACCGCCCAGCTCCTGTGGAAATCAC
Organism: Orthonyx spaldingii; assembly: GCA_013397795.1. Classification (NCBI taxonomy): domain Eukaryota; kingdom Metazoa; phylum Chordata; class Aves; order Passeriformes; family Orthonychidae; genus Orthonyx; species Orthonyx spaldingii. Next base: position 1,127,903 of record VZTJ01003038.1, read on the forward strand.
CTACAAGAACATGAGATTCCTGATCACACATAATCCAACCAATGCAACCTTAAACAAATTTATAGAGGTAAGGTCGGTACAGAATTCTTACTGACATATTTTTTTAATGCCTGAACAGCATGCTATATTTACAATTTCCTTTACTAGATGATAACTGCTGTGAAAGCCATATGAGGAGGTTCTGAGACTGTATATTGATTTTTTTCAAATACTGCTGCTGTGCTTCAAAGATCTGCAGACGAATCTATTCACATATACTTTGGCCTTCACAAACGTAGTTCTGAAAGCGAAGCCAAGTAATAATTATACTGTCTAGTACATGGTACATTAAGTACATTGTTTAGGTCTGAAAACAGGAATTATCTAGCAGAGTTATGTGTAGAACAATACAAATATCTCTTGGTGGTAGGCACTCACATTCAGATTAGGCTGAAGTGGTGTAATATTTCCTTGCACTTGCTGCATAGTGATACATATGGTGGGTCAGAACCTCAGGAACAAATAACAGGATTGCAATATGCTTTCACTGCCTAACTTCCTTCACTATTAGCAGATCATGGTTTTAGTGTAGCTTAAGAGGATCCTCTGTGTCATACTGTCTACTTGGGTGAAATCTGTGGCAGTAGGCTTACTCTGCACCCAGGGCTTCTGAGGCTGCTTTAAGTGCTTTGATACATTCTCCTGACTAAAGCCAGTGGCTTGGCATATATTGCTAGTACTGAATGTATCATCTAAACCATGTATTTAGCATGTTGGAACTATAAAGTGCGTAGTTGTATAAAGTGTGTGTGCATATGCTAGTAAGTTCCTTGCAAAGCTACTTTGTGGGAAGGTCCAAGTTTGCTAAGTCCCTCCTTAGCAAGATTTTAGGTGTACTGCAGCTCGATTCTACATTCAGTGCCAGATTATTTACAGGAAATAGAGTGAGATAACATTTGCTTGCCTTTATACCCTCACAAATAGAATCAGGTATGCTTAGGCTATGCTTCAGTCATTACTGTGACAGTTGCAGTGCGAATGAGGGGTTGTTGCAGGGGGAATGCAGGAAGGATTGCCTGTTTTTTTTTTTAATGTAGGGTAATAGCTAAATTTTAATAATAAATAATAAATGAAAATGGAAGTACTAATAAAATGGAAAGCTAAATTTTGTTATGACAACTCAGGAACTGGAATAATTTATTGTCCTGTGCTCATAACCTGAACAGTAAGTGGTCTAACAAACGTGTTGTTTTAAGCAGAGAGAAGAGAGAAGGGGAAGATGTGAACTTTGCTCAGAATGCTTTTAGTGAAGTATGTAGCTTTGCAAACCAGGAAACTTCCTGTTCCTTTAAAATGAATGATCTTTTGGAGATGGACTACTCGATTAATCAATATTTATCTGGATCTGACTTTAAAAGAAAAAAGTCTGATCCAACATAACAAAACTTAGTCTGCAGATAAGACTATGTTTGCAGAAAAGCTTAAAGTATCTGACATTAGCACACAAGTTTTTAGTCATTTCAGCTTTCTGTGTTCTTTGCAGGATGGTAAGCATTTGCATGAGTTTAGCTATGGCAAATTTTGGAATGAGTTACTAAGTTAGCTTATGAGAAAATTAAATGGTAAGTGAAACTAGTTTACTCTTACAGCTTTTTTTTTTTCACTCCCTAGGAACTTAAGAAATACGGTGTTACCACAGTGGTAAGAGTGTGTGAAGCTACTTATGACACTGCTCCGGTGGAGAAAGAAGGCATTCAGGTTTTGGTGAGTAGTGTAGAAGCAGCATGCAAAACAAACACATTTCCCTCTTCACCCCGCCCCCTTCCAAAAAAAAAAAGATTATTTGACACCACCTTAGTAACTCTATGAGTGTATTCTAGCAGCTGATGGAGGAAATAGATGTGCAGACATCTTTTCTTGTCAGGAAAAAAAGTTCAGTTTTCAGCTAAATCAGATGCTCAATGAACACTGACTGAAAGGAATGTATTCATAATTTTGGTATAGTTACACTATTAGGAAATTGTAGGTTTGAGTGGTTTCCTTAGCTGTCAGCTCTTTGTCCATTGTGTCCCCTCCTTTTTTTATCTATGCATACAGCTTACAAGAATTCTGTCTTTATGTATTTGTCATCCTGTGTTCTAGGACTGGCCCTTTGATGACGGTGCTCCACCATCCAACCAGATTGTTGATGATTGGCTCAACCTTCTTAAAGTTAAATTTCGTGAAGAACCTGGTTGTTGTATTGCTGTACACTGTGTTGCTGGTCTTGGAAGGTGGGTGAAGTTTTAAAGATTTGTTGAATTGTCATCCCTGGTCAGACTCGTTCAGATCTTTCGTTAAGCAAAAGTTTATTTGAGGTGAATGTAAAATAGTCACATATCCAGTATGGGAATGACATCATGCTTAAAAGTAGATGGTAGGAAACTGTTGTATGTGTTTATTAGAGATCTTTAGGTCAAGATATGATGGTTCTGTCACAGCTCTCAAAATTCTAGATAATTCAGTTAACAAGTATCTTCTTGTACCAAGTATATTGATGAGTGTCCCATTGATACTGTTTGTCTTACTACTTTTTTTTCCCTAATGGATTTGTTTTTTAGTGACTCGCCTGCTTCCTGTCCATCTCTGTTTCAGCAGTAATGCCAGTCTCCTTGAACCAAGGGCACTGTGACTGTTAACCACAAACAAGTGTGCCAGAAGCACATCAAGACCAGCTTTCACCCACCACCTAGCTGGGGGATGAAAAGTGTTTTCCAAAGTCCCAAAGCTGTTTGTCTTATTTCTAAGTGACATCAAAATTTTCAGGGATAATGCTAAATATTCTCATCTTAGCCCTATTCCTTTTGTCTGCTGTTATCATACTAAACACAGTTCCAGCAGTTGTGAGAAAATAATGGTTTTTCTGCTGTTGTTCTAGACTACTTGGGAACTAGATTTGTTCAAAAAGGAGTTTCTGTATTCTAGCCATGGATTTCAGCATATATATAAAATGGAGGTTTCTGGTCTTGTTGTCCATAAGCCTGGCTTATCCACTGCATTGTGGCTTCACATGTAATAAAGTTCACTGTAGTGATGAATGATCCCAAAACAAGTCCTCTTCTGCTGCTTAGAATGATACCGGTTGGTTTTTCCTCAAAACTGGGCAGTTAATTAGTTGAAAAGACAGTCCTAGCTTTCTGTCATGTAAGTTTTCTTTTAAATCCCCGAACACACAAAACCACTTAAAGTTACTGCTAGATGCACAAGTCTGTTGCTAGTGTGTGGTATGAGGTTTTTGTCTTGATTTTTTTGTTTGAGTTATAAATTGCTAATGTATTTGAGTTTAAGTCAAGGTTTTCTAACTGAAAATTGATTCTGTCAGAAGAAGAACACCATGGCAAACAATGAAATCCTCAGGGGAGTGCAGCAGCCTGTGGATTGCATCTGTTCCTAAAACTTTTGACACTAGTTCTAGGATTTGTCAGTTCTTATTGAACTCGACCCCTCTTCTGAGTTCTGCCTTGGCATCCTGACTGCTTCTAATGATGATTTGTTGTGGAGAATAGAAACCCATATGCAAATCTTCCTCAGAATCAATTGATTTGAAACAAATGGTTAAAGATTACTTGCATTTTATTCTTGTTGTCCTCTCCTGTGCCTAAAGTCAGATTAAGGAAGCTAAGGTTGACCAGAGTTCATTTAAACCCCTATTTAATGAGAATGGCCAACTCAAAACCAGGTGGTACAATGTCTCAGTTAATGTAGAAATGCCTTCTGCCTTTTCTGCTTTCCCAGAGAAGAAACATCAGATATGCAGAAGAGAGAACTGGGTAAAGTAAATTGTTTTTCTGAGTAAGCTTTGAGAAAAGCTAAACTGGTTTTTTTTTTTTTTTTTATTTTGAACCAGAGCTCCAGTCTTAGTTGCTCTTGCACTGATAGAATGTGGAATGAAGTATGAAGATGCAGTGCAGTTCATAAGACAGTAAGTATGAAGCTAACATGTAGCTGTTCCCAAGATTTAATACGTTGATACATCCTTGGGCACAGAAGGAAATTCTGAGTGTTATTCTTGTCTTTGATGCCTTTTTTTTGGTAAGGTATTTAATTTAGCACATCTGACATTTTATTGCATACAGTAAGTGTTGTAGGACTTGGGGTATTCCTGTTGAAACCAGAATTCATACATAATTATTTGAGGAGGTTTAAAAAAACCCAAAATAACCATTAACAAACCTCCTAACTTTCAGTTAGATTTGCAGAGTTCTCTTTATTTATTTGACATATGAAAGGCAGAGCTTTGGAATTTAGGTTCTCTTTCCTAGCTAGAACTAATACTCATTCATGTTGGTGGCTCCTTCCTTCTGTATTAGATCAAGGTGTGCTATAAAGTTCTTCCTAATCTTTTCTGGTGGTTTACTAAAGACAAATATTTCCTTTGATTTTTAATCAATGTATGTAAGTTGGATGAGAACAATTTTAGCCTCAATGTTTAAATTCTCAGGTTTCAGCTATATTTAAAAGAAGCTGCATTCATTTTAAACAATAACAAAATACCTCTTGCATAATTGCCAGGACTTTGAAGAATTAAATTCAGCTTGTACTGGTTGTATATGAAATGAGGAATAGGAAGCCAGGTACATACTCCAAGCAGTCAGACAACATGTACCTTTTTTTCACATACTTATGGTTTCCCAAAACAAAGACAGCTCAATTTCTGTTCAGCATCTTATTATGAGGGCTTTCAATGTTGATGTACTTTCTTAATATTGTAGTATTCTTTATAATTAAGAGACTGAATAACTTACCTTATCAAGAATACCATCTTGCATCTGCTCTATAGCTTCCTTTTGAAGTTTTTTCTAAAGATCTTAATGTAAAGTCTCTAGCTTGTGCTTATCATAGGCTAGAACACTGTCTAAAATGCTATATACTCCTTTGAGCATGTGGCCCAGTGAGGTATTTGTGAAAGGAAGCTACCACCCTCTTTCCTGGCACTTAACTTCCAATTATCCCTATTTTGGTTACAGCTTTGACTTAAAGGTGGCTTTTTTAAGTGACCTAAAAATATTTTTCTCTGGTTGGTGATATTATTTCACTGGGCAGTAGATTAATGTTCTGTTTAAAATCTGTTTTTCTCCGTCTAGGAAGCGGCGTGGAGCTTTCAACAGCAAGCAACTTCTGTACTTGGAGAAATACCGCCCCAAGATGCGTCTGCGCTTTAAAGACTCCAATGGTCACCGAAATAATTGTTGTATTCAGTAAAGCTCAACAGCCTATAGTACTTCTTTGGGAATAAAGGATGGAAACTAGAATTAAGCAGACTGCATGCCAAAGACATCAGTCTGTTATTTTTTAGTAGTAAAGGAAGCTTCCTTAGGAGTATTTTTTAGGCTACAGGCTCAGTAGAAATGCAACTTCTATGTTTAGATAAATATCTGTATTTGGAGACCCAGTATATGTTTTTGCTGTACCCTGTTTCTGAGCTGTCTCCTTGTTCATTAATTATCAGATCAAATATCCTTTAATCATGCCATTGAGTCTTACCGACCTAGTTTCAACTACTAAAAATTGGGGTACTAAAATAAATCAATCGGTAGAGAGATTAGGTGCCAAAACACCCAGCATATCAGCTACATGTTTTTCCTTAAAATGAGCATAGTTCTGATGATGTGAGAATTACCAACTTACCTGGACCTTACCATCTTATTTTCTACAGTCATTTCAATATTGAAGAATATGGCCTCTAAAGTAGTCTTGCCTGCTCACTGTATGTTTTGTCTCCCACAATCGCACTAGAATAATCAGGATTTGCACACTCTGTCTTTTTAATACTATGAATTACAGCAACTTTTTACCCCAGCATCTGTTTTTTTTTGTTATCTGAACCTCTCCATTTTACAAGTCATTTACTCCGGTTACTCATGTAGAAGATCTTTTAAATTGTACAGAAGCACACAAGTCTTTAATGTCTCCAGACAAAAAGCCTTACAGTAAAATTAATGTTGGCACTTCATGTGCGACTTAACAGAGGGCCTGAAAATGTTGGGAGGGGCTATTTAATATTTCTAGTAAAATGTTGCCTTTGTCTTGTGCAGGAAGTATAGAATATGCCCTTTACTTTAGTAAATATTTTTTTAAAACGTAGAAATGCTTTGTTATTGTAGCTAAAAATTCTTAATCACAAAATTTCTGAAAAATCTTGTAGTTTTCTTTTACTGTACCTATTGAGAGTTGTTTACCAACTATTGCTTTGTTGAAAGTGTGATCTTTTTTTTTTTCTTTTCGTTTTTCTTCCTTGAGTTTCTGCTATGACTTGGGCAGACCTCTGTAATATTTTGTATGCCTTTCAAGCTGCGTAACTTAATATTTGGATACTTGATAATTTGTTTTATTATGTAATTGATAAAATGGTGATGTGTATTAATGTTAGTTCAACCATATATTTATACTGTCTTGGGAATGTGTGGTTATAGTTCTGTGGGAGAAATACTTTTGCCAGTGTTCACCAGCTTGTAAAATCTAGTGCGAGAGCTTAAAACATCTAAATAAATACTGAAATGCACTTACGAAGTTTGCTGAAATGCTCATCACTTTCACTTATTTTTGTGTACTTTGTCAGCAATCTCGAGGTGCCTAAAGTCAGAATCTAGTCAGGCATCTGGGAGTTTTGGTTTTTTTAATCTGGGCCTGAATGTCCCCTTTGCTGTGATGTTTGCTTTTTGTTTTACTCATAAATAAATGTGGACAAAAAGTAATGGTAGAAAGTACAGTATTTCTTCATGCAGCTTACTTGTGACTTGCTGTCCCCAGTACTAGAATAGGTTACTTACTTAGTGTTCTTAAAGCTGTTTTGCAGTAAAGCAGAAGAATATATGCATCATCAAAGCTTGGTGAACACTTGAATCAGTAGCATTAGAATTCAAGTAAAAGTAGTATTCATTGTCAAGTGCTTCATTGTCAAGACTGAAGCTATGTACAAACAGAAGATGTCCCAAAGTTTGTGTGAGCAAAGAACTGTTGTGTGAGTTTCCAGAGCGGTGACTAAACTTCCTGATGAGAACTGGAAGGTGCTCTTTGTAGCCAGCTGAGGTGATCAGTTCTTGTATCTGCTTAAACTATGGTTATACATCTCTTCCTTCCTAAACAGTGACGTGGGATCATAGTATCAGTCAGTGGGATTTCTGAAGGATTGTTTTTGGAAAAGTTACAGCCTCATGATAAAAAGCACTGTATGATTTAAAAATGCCCAAAAGAATATAATGTAGCTCAGTCTTTAAAGTAGTAAAATAAACTTTGGATCTTCTTTCCTTTGGAAGCCGAACATGGTTTAAAAGGTATTTTGTTCAATGGAATACAGCTTCATTTGATTGAGGAAATAAGATCTTTGGATGTCATTCCAAAAGTCATCAATGTTTCTATTGTCAGGATAGACTAGATTACAGGAACAATGGCAAAGACAAAAACTTCACAGATTCTGTAATGCATGAGTACACTGGGCTGATGATGTAGATACTGGTTTAACGCAGATTAGTATCCAAGTTGAAAACCCTGATTTGGTCACTCATGAAATTAGGAGAAATCCGTAAAACAACTACAAGTAAAATGCCTGGAATTTTTTTTACTTAAAATTACTAATGCAGTTTCTGTACCTAGATCAGATTTTGCTCTGTCGTTACAGAATTCATTATGGGTAAGGAGGGTTGTGTTTCAGTTAAGAGCTCTAACACGTTAGTGATGCAAGCTTGGTTAATTGAACTCTAAACTTAAGACTGGGCATAACTTCAGTTGATTTCAGTAAAGGAGGAAAGATTTGCATGAGCATGTGTCTGTTTAAAGGAAAAATCAAGTCAACTTCTGAGCTCTTTCCCTGTTTAGACATGACCCTAAGGAACAGAAAATCTTTTCTGTAACAATTCTAGTAGTTTTCAACAATACTTAAATTGTAAAGATAGCAGATGAAACTACATAAAGCAAGTTGAATGAAATTCCATGTAATGTGTGTATATATATATATACGTATTCACAAATTCAAGTAAAGAAATACTTAAACAGAATTACTCTATTTTAAGACTAAAGCCTGGCATGGAAGACAGGCTTTAATATAGCATTTAATTTTGGATGCTTAGAATGACTGAATAAGTGATTTGCCCCCTCAAGAGGTATGTTGTAGTACGTTCTTGTCCTCTGCTAGACTGGTTTGTGCAGTGGACTTAATGGCTTATATAATGTGGTTTGTAATAGTGGTAGTATTTACTGGATTCCTGAATATGTAGCAGAAATGGGATGAGAGGCAGAGTTTGCAATTAGTGCAGCAGAAAACTGATGAATTCCATGTATTGTTCTGTTATGTGGTTCGTAAAAAATGCTGAGGAAAGGTAGTCAACAACGTACTTGGGTACTGATTATCCAAAATCAGGTATAAAATTAAATATTTTCTTCAATCTGGTTCTCAAAAGTGCTGAGCAGTCTGTTTCAAATTAAGTCTGTGAATACTGTACCTAAATATATATGAAATTATGTAGCGCTGTGTTTCTGAACAGTGCTGAACCACTTCAGACTGTATTCAAAACAGATTAATACTTCAGATTGTTAATCTCCCTGTCTTCAGTTCTCGGTGTATAAAAATCCATTCCGGTCCTTATATTTGTGGGGCAGTTGAGATAAGCAGTAATTTCTGAAGTAATCAGACCCATCTGCATTATTGCAGAACAAACAGTGAGCAAATATGTAATTTGGTATTGAGGATGAATGCTAGGTTAGACTTAAGATCTTTAGCAGTAATAATAGTAAACCACTGCTCATTTATGTAAGCATTGTTTATCCTTACAAATGAGATGGAGAAAAAAATCTTCTCTAATTAAGTAAATGTATTTGGGAGAGCCAGACTCAGGGTTCATAGATGACCTTACCTTAATTGTTTTAAGTTGCTGAGTGTGCAACATGATTTAAATAATTACTGAGAGATAATACTCAATATTTTATATTTGCTGGGATTTTGCTGTATAATTAATAAGCAAGTATTTACTATCAGTATTGGGAAAGTTATCAAACCAGAGATAACATTGTTCCAAGTAGATTACTAGTATCTTTTTGTATGTATTTGTGTAATCCCACTGTAACAAAAAAAAAAAATCAGTTATACTTCACAAGTTGAATTCAGATCTTAAAATCAGGCTGAAATTTAGTGAGGTTTATTAATAGCTGGGAGGGACTTAATTGAAGAAATACAGATTTTTACACATGAGTGGAAGCTTCTCTTACACTTAGTGAAAGGAATTTTGCACTTCTCCAGCATGTCTCAGATCTCCTGTGCTAAGAGATACCTAAAACAGGTTAGATGAAGAGCTCTGTAAAGATGAGAGCGTAGTCTAAAAAGGGAGCATAGGATGGCAAATTCAGTTTGCAGTGTTGGTATCTACAGGTAGATAAAATAAATCTCACCTAAATTCAAGTGCAATAGTTCAAAGTGTCAGGTAAAGTATTTCTCTCAACATACCCCGCTCTTAATGTGTAAAGACCATAGACAATTATAACCTGATTTTTTTTTTATTGATACAGGTTTATGCTACACGTAACCACAGCAAGTGGCATTATTTTTGTCTTGATGATCGCCTGCATGATTGCTGTTAATTTTGATACATACTGTCCTAATGCATTGATAATTATCTCAATAAGAACACAAGTTCCTTATCAGTGGAAAGCCTCTTTGTGAGGTAATAGTGGTCTGACAAGAAACGATAGGGAGAGTGCCAGAAGATCAAGTTGCCTGCTTCAATTTCTGATTCAAATGAGAACTCTTAAACTGTTGCTGAAGAAAATCAGATACCAGTGTTTAGATACATAGGAATGCTCAAGACAGAAATACTCACATAGTAGAAGACAGTCAGTCTCAATACTACATGTAACCTGTGTCTGTAACAAAACCTAAATGTGTGGAATGGGTATTTTCGAGTGGGCTGGAGTCTTAATTTCACATTATTGGTGGAGTAACAGCAGTAGCTGATTCTTATCCTTCATATAAATTTGCACAGGCTTTATCATCAAGTTTCACTGATCCTTGTTCTGAAGAAGACAGAACTTGAATTACATTTGGACTTTAGAGGAGCGAGAATTGAAGGTGATGAACTCCTCTTCCCAATTCATAGGACCATAGTTAGGATCTGAACAGGACAGTGCTGCTCAGCATTGTCATGCACTTCCACAGTACTTGTAGGAAGCTACACACATCTTAGTTTGCCTTCTTCAATTCCCCAGTAAATCTGTGTGTCTTTAGGTAGGGCATGCAAACCCTGAACTTGCCTTTAAAATTTTAATTCAATGCTATAACAACTTTCAGTTCATCATAGAAAAAGCACAAAAAGACAAGGGGGACATAGCAGAGGTGCAAAACCATGGAGTTCCCACATAGTGCAAGTACAATCATCCCTTTACACCTGATATACAAGGTTTTCCACAGTACCACATCCTGTCTATCCCAGGGATGGGCTACCCTACTCTCCTCTCAGTGATTTTGTACAGCAGGATTCTTACTTCTCCCTGCCTTCCAGCTGGGAGTTCCTTGTAGGATGCTATGGAGGATGGGTACCTGGCAGGAGCTGTATTTCCTTGATGCTCTCAGATGCTACCTCAGGCCACCCTACACAGAGTGTTTCTGCACTATATCTTTATTCAGACAGAATTTTGCTAATGGGGGGACTTTTTTCTAGGCACACACTTGGTGGCTGTTTCCCATTTTAATCTAATCAATGAGTCAATTTTATAATATCCAATCATTTTGTGTTGTTAAGGAGGTCATCCTTCTGATGGAGAGCATGCAAACTTCCCCATATTTGTGTTAAATCACAACCTTTTTTATTTCTCCCATTCTCAGGCTTCATTCAGTGGTCTGATCTTGAGTTAGCTCTGCTGCATAAGGCTTATTTCATATCTTGAGAGTCTTTATCACCCAGGTCTTGACTTTCTTATTTTGTTCCTGCTTTCCCTTCCAGAAATTCTTGGTCATTTCTATTTCACTTGTCTACTTCTCATCAAAACTCCCTTCTGGACTTCCTTAATTGCTACCTGGTTTTCTTCACTGGAAAAGAATTAGTTACTATTCAATGGCACTTGATGTTTACATTCCTGTCTTAGCTGTCTTTCAGCACCACCGGAGTATTTGTGCTACTTTGAAGTTGGGTCCCAATAAGTTCTATTAAATGGCAAGCCTTTTGCCTTGGAACAGGTTCTGAGCCAAGTCCAGCAAGGGAATTCAAGAGAATTATCATATATTATTGGATTGAAGCATTAGGATATTTTTGAAGAAAATCCCCTAACTGTGCCACTCTAGAACACGGAATAATTTATATTGGACAAAACATTAGGTGGTGATCTAGTCCAACCCCATGCTCAAAGCAGGTATAACTTCACAATTAAATCAGGTTATTTAGGAGCCTATCTAGTCAAGTTTTTAATATCTTCAAAAATGAAGATAACATCTCCTTCCCAGTATCTGTCCCCCAACTGAATACTCTTCCCTCAGGAGCTAGTCAGAATCTTCCTGGATGCAATTCCCCTGTTTCTCACATTTTTTCACTGTGACCTCCAAAACATCCATTGTTTCCTCTCTACATTGGTCTACCCCTTAACTGAGACAGAGGAAATTTCCCTCCTCAGTCTCACCTCAAGGGTAAAGAAGCACAGTACACTATATGCTCCAAGCCTCTAATAATCTCAATGACACTCCACGAGGGTTCATTCCAGTTCGTCAATATTTTCATGTACTGGGAAACTGAACACAGAATACCATGTGATTGCATTCACTGAAGATAAAAATTAAGGTAAATTGTACTGGAGTGAAATTTCAGGTATTCAGAGAATTAGTAACTAGCAGCATTTCTATAGACAATTGCCCAAATTAGTTTGGGACATAAGTCTCAAAGGCCTCTTTTGTGCTGGCTATCAAAGTTTGTTTTCCTCTAGCACTGCAAAACTTCATTCAAGCATTTTTTTCCCTGTTTTATACCAATCTCTGCAGATAACTGCAACTCTGTCTTATTTTCTGGGATAAAATGTCTTTTTTTTCAGTCTTGAATCTGTGTATTCCATTGGGTAATTTTTAATAGCTTCTAGCTTCTATACCTTTTACCTCTCTACAAAAATCTACCCGTAGTCATAAAATCAATGGCTAAACATCCTTTGTCTCCAGAACCTTACCTTTGTCCACTCAGCTGTATGGTTAATTTTAAAAGCCTCAGTCCCTTTCACCTGTGGAACTGAATGTTTTTCTGCTGCTTTCTAGAGTAGGACATGCAACTGCTGTTTGATCCAACAACTGGCAGCTGCTAATGAGCCTTTTTGTGGGGAAAGTGAATGATCTTGTCATAAATTTGGTGGAAAGTGGATAAGCGGGAACATGTTACTGTTCCTGTACTGACGAAAGCAAGGAAAGGTGGGCAATTAAAAGGAAAATAGTGTCAAATCAGATATTCTTAATCCAACTATGTGGATTTCCATTATGAGACTGGAAAATTTTAGATTATTGGCTGTTATCATTCTGCATTTGAAAAAGTCAATTCTTATTACACAAGAAACAGAAAGATCTGAAGAACTAACAGTTTTAAATTTTGTCAAAGACATAATTCATAATAACTTACAACAGACTTCAAACGAGCTAACTATGGAGCCTCCTGAACTGATGATATTGGTAAATGCCAGGTATTGTGAACAGAGTGTCTGCTGTTCATCCTGGTAAAAATCATGGCAAGTATGGTATGAAACACAGTTATCTAATTATTAAGGAATGCCGATGTAGTACTTCTGACTCTTTCAGAAACCAGTTATCAGAAAAAAAAAGAGCTTATTTAATATTGTAAATTCAGCACATAAATGCAACTGGTGTTGTATATACATCAATTTATTTCAGAAGTCTAACTCTGCTTTGTATGGCATTTAAAGTTATGCAATTTACAAATTAAATGCAGGACTTGGGTTTTAAAATCATTTAAATCAAGTATCTTGCAGACAAAAGAAAGATGTTCCTGTGAGACAGTGTTTGAGTAGTTAATGGCCTACTGCTGTAACATTTGTCAGCTTTTTAACAGTAGCAAATACTGCCCTACAGCAGGGAAGAAAACCTTTTTGTCTACCACCATACCCAATACATTCTTTATCCAGACTGTGGAGCAATGTAATTCCTTTCCACATTCTGACAACCAAAGAACTAGCAATTAACACTCAAAAGCAAGCCATGTTTAAGATCAGTGTGACCATAATCTGACTGCATATAGCACATTTTCAAAAATTCCATTTAGAACAAAAAAAAAGGGAAGACTATAAGGAATATAATTCATGAACCTCTTGGGAGGAGTTGTGGCTGAATACAGATTTGTAACTAGAAGCAAAGAAACTGCCTTCTGCTGCTTTTTCTTGTGTTCAGGGCATTAGGAGACTGTTTTCTGAAAATAAATAGTTTGCTTTCCAATGGAAACAACTTGCAAGATCCGGACTACTATGAAATAGCCCATGTGTAAAGGAACGACATGATAAAAATATTGCTAGGAAAGAGAGCAGCTGATGCAGTTGTAATTGTGTACACCTGGTCTGTCATTCTATACAAAGGCCTCTATAGTACCTATGAAATTTGCTATTGGGGGCGCTTTTTTTTTTTTATGCTAAACTGCAACATAGGTGCTGCAGATGGGCAAGTTCATGACATAAAGACAGTGGCACAGTGCGGTCACAGCAAAAGAAAAGTGCACAAACTCTTTTAAACTGAAATGGGTCACTGGAGTTATGTGACTTTTGACAGTGTGAAGAAAAAACTGAATAGAGCAATGAACAATGACCAGATTACCAGCAATGCTTTCCCTGCTGCTTGTGTCAAAGGTAATGAAATCTAAAGGGCTAAATGCTGGAAAATTTGTGCAATGTGAATTGTGTTTAACTGAATTTTGCTTCAGAAAGTAATTTCATTTCATTGTATGTCAACAATATTTCAGAGAGTTAGCAACTTGTTGAAAGTCTATGCCCAAAAAGCCTTTGAAGAAATTAGTGCAACCAGCCCAGTAGCTCTGTGCTGTATCATCATAAGAATTCAGCTGGTTTTTTTTTAAAGATGCTTGCTTTGGAAACCTGGGAAAGTATAGGAAGAAAACTGGAAAAAACCAACTTGCGGCAATGTGCATAATGGTAACTTTGCAAGGGCAGGGAGAAAAAAAAATGTTGAGTAGATTAAAAACTGTGCTCCACTTCAAAACTGTTTTGTTGCAACTACCTTGTGTAGTGCCTGTAAATATTGCTGTGTTACTATGCCTTCAGTTTAATGCTTCCTTTCTTACTGTGATAGTAGCAAGAGAAGCATTTAATGTATTTCAGCCTTCATGGCACCACAGAAAGCCCTAGTGAACGCAATCTCAGACTCAAAAAAGAATTGAAAAAAAGAAGCTAAAGGAAACACAATCCATTTTAACTTCCTCATCTTTTTTTTGGTCCTTACATCATGTTTGCATTTCATTACAAAATAATAGGAATATGTAAAAGCAACGTTAAAATAGTAATTCACAAGGTAATTCTAAATTTGATTTTTTGAAATAATATTAAAAAATCAGTTTCTCATTTGGAGGTGTTCAAACTTGATATATGCAAGAACCAGCCTGCACCGCACCTGATGCCAGCCATCAGAATTGAAAGCAGCATAATGAACGCTGCATTCAGCTAATGCTGTAACACAAATTAGGAAAGACAGTCCTGCTCTTTGATAACATTATGCGAAGACCAAATTATACCAGGTTCTGATGTCCCGACAAACACACACCGTGACAGCCCTTCAGGTGACGATTTGTGTGAATGTGCGCCACAGGTCCTGCAGTGCACACGGAGGAGCTGTTACCAGGAAAAGAAAAGGCGAAAATGCGCCTGCATCAGGCAGCATGAGACATGTCTGCCCAGGACCGACCGACCGCGGAGGCTTCTGTTCAGTACGCAGGAACCGAGGAGCCTGGCACACCGAGAGCTGAAGGGATCTGCCCAAGGCCGCCGGCGCACGGGACAGATTAACAAGCGGGTTGTGTAATGCGGGCTGCGCCGAGGAGGGGGGGTAGCTGCTCGCCGAAGACAAAAGGCCACATCACTACACACGCACCGGTCACACCATGAGTGTCCTCAGCCGAGGCCTTACGGGAAAAACCCGCGGAGCCTCCCGGCCGCTTTCCATCCACCCTCCAGTGGGCCCAGCCAGGCCCGTTAAGCGCACGGCCGAGCCCGCGGTTGCCACAGAGTGCCTCTCACTGTTGCGGCCCCCGACTCCAGCCAGGGTGCCCAAGACACCCCCGGCTCAGCCACGAGGGCTGGTTGGGCTGAAAGGGCCTGACCGGAGCCCGTCGCGGCCGGGGCCACCGGCGCGGTTCAGACCCGGCCCGGCCCGGCCCGGCCCGTGCTCCCCCGGCTCCGCCCCCCGCCCCCGGCCCCTCCCGCTC
>VZTJ01003038.1:1143778-1175630 GCA_013397795.1 Orthonyx spaldingii
GGAGGCGGCGCTGCCGCCGGTTCTTGTGCGCAGGCGACCTGCGGTGCGGCCACGGGCCCCAGGGGCCCTCCCCGGCCGAGCCCCGGCCGCCCCGCTCTGCCCGGGCGCGGCCCCGCGGCGCGGTTGTTGCGGAGGCTGCGACCCGCGGGCCCGGGGCTGGCCGGCCTGAGCTCCGCGCCGGCCGCCTGACATGGCGCTCTGGCCCCGGCCTCGCTGCCTGCGGCGGCCGCTCCCGCCCCGTGCCCGTTCGGGACCCTGCCTGCCGCAGGCTGCTTGCATGGAGATGTATTGCTGCTGCGAGCTCTCCCACAGCGCCTTCCGTGCCCTGCAGTTGCTACGTTTTGACACTTCTACGTTTGTCCCTTCTCACCCCTTGAGCTGCCGATACCTTGTTGTCCCATACAAACCAGAGAAACAATTACCAATTTAGACCCTGCTGTTCTTCTTGCTCTTGGTCTGACCTGTTCCGGGCGCCTCCTCCCGTCTTTTAAACTTAGCATCACTGACAATTTCTGTGTTCAACTCCTGTGTATACTACCCACTGTAGGAAGTGCGGGAGAAAATGTGGTTCTCAGCAGTGCTGTGGGATTCGGTGGCCTGGTGGTATTTGCAGATCCTAATCTGGGATGAGGTGCTTTTTCTGAGGCAGTGCGTTTAATAGAATGCAAATAATAACTCTCCGGCTTTAGAAGAGCCGTCGTTGGTGTGATTGCGAGTGTTCATTCTGTATGGTGTGCACAAGGGAGACCTGTTAGAGCCGTGCGGGGAGCGTGTGGATGGAGAGCACTCTGCGGCATAGGTTAAGTTAGTAGAAGTAGCCTATAGAGTGAAGCGTAAAAACCAGTAAGGAAAGACAGGAATGGGGGGTGACAGGAGCTATACCACGCAAATTGTAGTTGTTGTGTCTTTTACATAGTTGTTAATTCATGATGTAATTTTTATACATTTGCTTTTATGAAAATGGATGCTAATGTCGCTAAATAGTGGATATATTTTAGGATGAAATGTAAGGGTAGTAAACATATAGCATCTCTTTAACACCACTAGTTCATGGTTTGTTTGGCGTAATAAATTAATCTGTTATGGTTTGGCACACAATGTAGGGGAGACCTTGAAAATGTACGTTTTTATATTTCTTGGAATAGTTCCAGTGGTGTTTACACTTAGTGTGTATCCTGCAATGAAGCTCTTCTTTTTGCTGTACCAAGTAGTTTCTGCTTTTAATTTCTATAGTTGGCTTTAAAGATTATGCATATAAATATGGAGTTCTGAACACCTACATGTTTTTTCACCTGTTATTGCCTGTTACTCAGTCATTCAGTTTTTATGTGCATTTTACATTTGCAAACTGAAAGGGCACCTAACTACAAACCGTGTTGATTTAATTCAACACAGTTAGCTGAGGTAATTCAACACAGTGTTAAGGTGCTTTAAAGAAAACACAAACTCTAAAAATTCTTACCTGCCATATTTCTGCCACCTCTAGAGGTAGAAGCTTACCTCTGCCACTTGTGTTGTGCTAAGAGTTGAGCTGATGAATTTTTTTAGTTGCTATTTTAATTTTTTCTATTAGTTTTTCCTGGTCAACCTAAATATTGTTAAATCCAGTCTTTATGGATTTAAGGAGAGAGCCATATTATATTAGAAGCTTTTATTTATGGTAAGAGCATATTCTTGGAAGGCAATATCATGAAGTAGCAATGATAAAGTTCACTAAATTGGGATATGAGAGTTCATTTTATGGAAGCAAAAAGTGAAAAATAGAGACACCTTGTCACGTCCTCCTGACTGGTGTCAACATAGTTACATGATAGATGACATATTTCCATGAAAAACTTCACAAAGTTTAGCCATTAAGCTTTTAACTATTGCTAAAAAAAAATCCCAACAAACAAACCCTTACTGTAATAGGTGTTTCCAAATGAATCATTATGAGAGAGACACTGACAAATTCAAAAGGTATTACGAATGGAATTATTCTCTCAGGTGACTGACAAATTATCAGTGTAACCTGTTACACAGCTTAGCATTTTATTCAGTTCCGGCTGAAAATACTTGAAACAAGTATTGAGGAACCTGAGGGTGGAAAAGAGCTCAAGAGCATAGCAGTAGTGATGGAAATATAATCTCATATTTTTTTTTTTTCAGTGAAGTGTCTCTTGGTAGTGAGCTTACAAATTCGCAAGGTGTATAGAGTGATGGAGAGATTAATAAAATTATGTATGATCTTTGATTATGCCTAATTTTTGTGGTATTCAGGAGTATTCAGTGGTGGGACAGTCCAGCAAAGAAAAGCAGAGTATTTAATGTTTCACAATGTAAAAACTGTGCATTTCACATTTACATACTCCACATTTCACAGTGTAAAGATGTTTATTGATGTAACACAAGTTTTAGTGCAGCACTGTGTGCCCTCTTTGAGCTGTAAAGTGAGAATGAGAGGTATTTTTTTTTTTGAAGAGAGGTTATACTGTTTGAAATATAACTGTTAAGATGATCTTCAGTGATACAATTTGGTATTGTATGATTAAGAAAAAGTTCCTCTATTCTTTATGCATTTCTTTATCTTCTAATTAAATCCTTTATTTGAAATTAACTTTTCTGTTCTGTTCACTGAAGTGAGGTACAGTTATAGCTGGTGAATGTGTTTTGAAGAGGGAAGGTTTAATAAAGCAAGTATCTTGAGCTGTCTGCTGTCTTCAATACCATGATAGCAAGTAGGAAGAGATCTACTCTTTCAGTGAGGGGAGCAGCCCATAACTTTAGATTCTAGATAGATTTTCAGAGGTGATTATTATTTTTTATGTCTGTTGAGATTTTAGTAGCAAGGGGTATGTGTCAGTTGATGTCTGAAGACTTCAGAGTGAGGTAAACACAGAAACAGTATAAAAGCTTCTTAACAATGAATGAAATGCTCAGATTTACATTTCTTGGTTTTTTGGTCTTTAACAGGGCTTTGTTTTGGTGCCACTAAAAGCTAGATCTTAAATTTTAAATGAGGGAATAAATTAATAAATAATAAGCAGGGGATTTACGTAAGGGAACAGATGGTGTATGGATACCTAATTGGTTGATGTTTCGGTGTGTAAGTTTGTCAGTGTACCTGGCCCTCCTTTACAGCAATATTGGTGTTTCAAATAAACCTGTTTGCATACATGTTCCTGTTAAGCAGATCTTTGCCAGTGTCCTGTTTTTTGGGAGATAGGTGAATGAGGAAGGTCAAATGTGATGATGCTTAAAGACTAAAGGTCAGTAAACTGTATTCTATGCAGGTGTTGTATCTGCTTTTTTTTTTTGAGAAAGAACACTGGCATCTTCTTTTAACAGTTCCAAACACCTTTTTGTGGCTAGATGGCAGTTCACGTGCTCGTAAATCAGATTGCTTGTTCTGTCAAAAATATTTTGTCAGTTAATTTAATTCTTGAAGACAACTCCAGATGATGGGATTTGAGCTAATATGAACCAGAGTAGAAAGTGCATTGGTGTGAGAATTGTAAACTCACCAAAAAGTTGTCAAGTTGATGTCTTCTTACTGACACTGCCACTGATGCAGTGTCTGGTATTGATTTTCTCTTTAATCTCATCATGTGTTTGGACTGTGAACTCTATTGGGTAAAATCTCTTGCTACAGAAGATGTGGGCCTCAGTTCTGGCTTTTGATGCTGTAGTATCAGTGAACATAATTCATGCAACTTCTAGTGCTTAAAGCATGGCATCATGGATACATGGCCACTTAGCATTAATTTTTAATTAATTAGGTACGTGTGACCTTTAAAGTTTGTGTAGGAGGAAGGATGAGGATGGTAGTAAAACTTGCTGTGCCTCAGGGCTTTGAAGTGACATTGTGTTTGGTAGGTGGGCTGTTAAGCGGCAAGGTATCTGTGAGCCTGTGGGGTGGTCTGACATCACAGCTCGTGAACAAAGGTAGACATTTCGTACCTTGAGTGCGCCTTTGGGGACCAGTAATTGCCACACAATGTGGGCAAGGGATTTTTTTTTTTTTTTTAGGCTGTCTGTGTTATTAGCTAATTGCATGCCAATTAAGGTGCAGTTCCCCTCTTTTGATGAAAAGTTTTTGTTGGTTATTGTTTCTTACTGATTCTTCTGTAACAGTGCTGATTCAGCTTTTCCCATTTGTTTTGACATCTGAAGTGCTAGTCATCCAAATAACTTGTTTCTTTTGTTTACTCTCCTGGCAGAGTTTACTACTTGAAGAAATAAATGTAATATGGATCTTTTTAATGGAGTCTGTTACTGTTGTTATGACCAGTGTTTGCTGTTGGTCATTTGGTGTGCATAAGCATAAGGTCCAGAGACCTTTTGAATGTTGCAATGTTTCCCACATAGTCCAGTCAATAACTACATGTACAAGAGCTTTTAAAAGCACTGGACAGATTCAGCGAATCGGAAGCGACAGACACTATTCAGAAAGGTACTTCAGTGAAATGGAAGGAATTGTAGTATTGCTATACTATCTTCAGCAGTTTCAGACTCACTTCTTCGTACAGGTCAGTAAAATAGGATATTCAACATCTAGGATTTTGAATATCCTAAATCAGCGGTGTGAGGTTGTTTTTTTTCTTTAAATTTTGTTAGTTTCCTTCAGGTTTTTGCCTCTCCTTGTTCCCAATTCAGGCAATTCTTTTTTGGTTAAATTTTTTTGTAGAAATGTTTTATTTTTTTGAAGTCCAAGTGCTGAGGACTTTCATAAACCAGATTTATTTTTAAATTGACAACCATTAACATACAGAAGCTTCTATTTTATGTTGCTAACTTTAAAATATAAACTAAAATATGAAAGTCAAGTTTAAAAGGTAAACTGATGTATTAAATTCACCCCCTGGGCAGAGAGGAAAGGAGGGAGAGTAATTACAGTGAAACATAACATTTACTTAGTAAAATAAATGATGTGGGAATACTGTAAAAACTGAACAAAATGAATGTAAAGGAAAATAATAAAATATCAAGATATATATCTAACATAAATCCAAATATGTAGTTGAAAAATGAAACACTTTCACGTACTGATGTTTAAGGGAGACTTGATTTAAAATGCAATCAAGAGTATGCTTGGACTGTCCCTCAGCTAAGTAACACACAAGGTGCTTGGTGGTAAATACAAATTGTGATCGCTCCTGACTGAGGTGGATTTTAGAAAAGATGATAGAAACATGTGGCTGCAGTTGGATGTCTTCACTAAATTATTTTTCTCTGTTGCAATTAAGAAAATAATACAACAGAAACTGAAGTAATTCTTTGACTCTTTGACAGAAAAACTAAGCAATGAAAAAGCTTAAAGATGTACAACATCTCTTGCCCAGTTTCTAGTCTTCCTTCCCTTCTAAGATTAGTTTGGAAGGATGTGCTTGTTTGAGATCTCAGTTTCTTTTCTTAGCAAGTGATCATTCTGGCTATTTACCTTTTAATTTTAAAAAGTCATGTAGAACTATTAGAGATGTAATGAAAATGTGGTAAATGGGGAGAAGATAAAAATCTGCTGTGGCAGATCCTGTAGCGTGTTTATTTCATACCAGATTTGTTGGGATTTCAGGCAATATTATGGCATACCTAGCTTAATAAACGAATTCAACAATGAAATTATGTTTTTAAACTGAAAGACTCAGACTGTAAAAGGAAGCAATGTTGAGAGCATGAAGAAATTTTATGGTAAACATAGTGTGGGGAAAATTCTGGAAGTCATATTTGGCTGTAGTGGTTTCTAACGGGGTTGTTTATAGTGTTGGGTCACTTAAAGATGGCAGATGTTGGTTGGTGAGTTACTATGTAATTGTTGCTCCTGTTTTTGCAGTGTGAGAGAGCTGATAGAAACAAATCAGTTTCAGAAGTGTAAGTGAAATGTATTTAGGGATCTAAGGAGAATGCTCTCTATCCTGTAGCTTTTTTTGACTCTTCTTTTAGCCAGACTCCTCTATGTTGCTGTGCTGTAACAGTCTCAGTACATGCCCTGATGCTACAGGAGCCAGGGGATGGGAGAAGTTTCACTGATCCTGGCTGGGACTTGCTCCTTTGCCTCATTTGTGAACACTCCTCACTGGTTTTGCATGCATAATACTTTTCATATTCTGTTGCTTCTTATTAGCTCCCCAGTGGGAAAGCACTTGTGAATTTCTGTGTGATGGGAGTACGATTGGTATGTGTGCATCTGCTGGGAGTGGTGCCGAGGCACTGGCCATGAGGGTTCAAGTGGAGGACACAGCTGTGTTCCAGGGGAGTAATACATTCTTCCTTTGAGGGGTTAGAATTAGCTTTAGAAATAAGTGAGCATGAAAATATTAACTGTGAATTTTCCTGTACCTCTGGCTATTTTTCCTCATGTTCAAAGTGTTTCAAATGCAAAATAAACCATTCCAAATTCATACACTTAAGGTATTGTGCAAGGCAAGATTTTTTTTCTTGCAGCAACTGTTTCTAACAGTCAGCTGTCTAGCTAAAGAAGTGTATCTTTCATCCTCAGTCCCACAGATTCTGCACTTCTTATGATAGTTAATCTAGTAATGTTAGAAATAATTTTCTTAAATACCATGGTGGTGTACAAATTATGAAAAGAGTGGCTTTTTGAACTAAGTAAAGCAAAATTTTGAATTCATGTGTTTTGCTGGCATAAACTTTTTATTTTAAAAATGTTAGAACAAATTCTTTAAGATTAGATTTTGTTTTTATGCAAGCCCCAGACTTTTTGATGCAAAATTTGGATAGAACTTATACTTGATCATAGGCTCGTGCTCCAGAAATAAAGCTTTCAATAAAATTCCTCTTGAATTTTCTCTACTAGGTACTTAGGTGTTATTGAAGGTGGCTGTAGCCAGTGCATGTATAGTTGCTTTGACAGTTGCTTCATAGTGCTTTTAGTGTTCTGAATGGCTGCATGGTGGTCTTACAAAACTGTAGGCAATCTTTTTCTTCATCACATCACTGAAGATAGAGGCTAATTTCTGTCAGGAGGGATTTTTGTAGCAAGAGATAATGTTCTTCTTAAGCTTTGCTACTTAACATTGTTTTTAATGAAATGGTCATCTCTGCTTTGGGAACAACAATATTTGAGTAACAAATATATAAATGTTCTCCTATCCAGAAAAAAGCTTGGGATATGTTACTGTAAGTGTTTTCAAACCCTCTTCCACTTTTTAATGTTGGATGCAAAAGATTTGTTGCATTTTCACAATATGTAGGTGTTTTATTGCAGTTCATTGGCACTTGTTAATGTCAAGGTTCACCATAATTTTACCCTGTGGCTGTGACTCTTGTGCTTATGTAATGCTAATTTGAAAAAACCCTGTCATTTCAGGAAGGTGCTTTAAAGTACTGTGTTGGGGCATTTGTAATTATTTACTTACTTGGAGCCACTGCATCTCTTTTAGTTTATGCTGTGTAGTATCAAATTGTTGTAACTACTTGGCATAATCATAAAAATAGATTATACAGTGCAGCATAGTGCTTACTCCGTTAGCTTCTTCATTGGTTACGAGATTTGGAACTTCAGAAACAATGTTGACTGCTATAGGTGCTGGTTGGTGTGGTGTATATACAGATGCACAGCATTGCTTGATAAAAGCAGTCCGTTTTTTTGGTGAGGGAGCTTTCAAATTAAGACTTGCTGCTGAAGTCTGTTACCTGCTGACTAAATGCATGTGATTTGGCCAAACTTTTAATTCTTGCTGGCTGTTTGGTCAGTAGGACCTTGTGTATTAGACTGCTTCGTTGTGGTTAGTGTGTAGAAATTGGAAAGACACCATGCAGAGACAAAATGCCGTACATGACCATTGTTTTCTGCTGAGCTGCCCTATGGGAGAAGGAAGAAAGACTGTCATGTTTGAAAATAAAACCCCAACTACCCAAAACCCAACAAAACCCTACAAACAAGAAACCCCTAACAAACCCCACCCAAGCAAAATGAAACACTGTTCATGTTAAACCTATAGTTTTTGTAAACTTGTGAAATAAAATAAGCTGCATAAATAGGCTTGAAATTGTAGCAGAACCCTTATATGTATCTGGCTAGGATATTCCCAGTGGATTGCTAAAAGAGAAAGGTCCTATTAATGCGTGTAAGGAAGCATACTTACTGTTCTATTAAGCACGAGTAAGTACTGTATTTATTTAGTGGAGGTTGCTGGAATAGGCATCTAGAAAGTAATTCAAGCACTGCAAACTCCAATTCTCGCTTGCCATTTTCCTTTAATTAGTATGTTCATTCTAAACAAAAAAAAAAAATTGTCTCATGTGGGAGGAGGATGATGAAAGAAGGAGCGGAAAAGTCTGTGTGTCCTTTTGCTGTTTCCAAAAGCTTTAACAGCTTTGTGTGCCAAAACTGGTCTTTCAGACTATCCTGTATGCCAAATTAAGCCAGGCAGTACTTCTCTGCTCCATTTTCCTTACCTGTCTGATCATATTTATTATAGTTATCTCTCTCCATTTTGAGTATATGCTAAAGCAAAACTTCTGAAGAAGTGTTTTGCTGACTTTCTTTCCATTCTGTTGTTTAGTTATACATTCTTATTACTTAAGTCTCTGCTGCAGTAGTTGCACTTCTGCTGCATTGTAAAGAAGATCTAGAAAATAAATAATTCCTTGTAAAATGCAGGTGCCATCTTCGAATACAATTCCTTAGGTAAATTTCCAGAAATTTACCTAAACTTCTTCAAAATTGAAGTTTCTAAAAGGCTCCTGGTCCTTTTGATGCCAGCTCAGAATTCTCATGTATTGGATTGAGACCAGATTCTCATATAAAATTTCTGTAATTTTATTGAATGTATTGATAGGTGAAAAATAATAGCAATAAAACCTTGCTGTTTAAAAGTACTGACTTGCTATGAAGTCCTTGGTAGTTGCTCGTTAAACAGAAATATAGTTCTTCTCAGTAGTACATATCAGTAGTATGGCAGGCTCTGGAAACTTCTCAGCTCCATTGATGTTAGTGGAAGCTGATCTCACATTTTTACATTTAAAAAGAAGAAAGAGTCATGCTCACAGTCCTGCTATCCAGGTTCAGTTGTTCTTGATATCCTCCTAGTCTGGTGTCCTACCCTCTTGGGTTGGTTAAGGTTTAAACAAATTTTAGAAAAGAGTTGTTTAGTTACCTTTATTATATGCACTCCATAGACGTGTCAACACTCAGATGTCGATAGAGGAGATTATATTAACTTAGCATGGAATTTCTTTTAAAAATAATTAGGGAATTGATTTTTAGTTATGCAGTGGACCATACTAAGCAATAAGCAGTTTTTAATTTATTTTTACAATTCTAAAATACCTTAAGGATTCTTTATAAAACACAACAGCCAAAAAATTTGCTGGTGTCTTAGGTGTTTTACAATTTGTAGCTTATTTTCTTATGGTATTTTTCTTGTCTTTCTATAGGGCTGAAAGACACAAAGGAGTCTTCATGGATATAGTTGATACATTTAACCATTTAATTCCTACTGAACACTTAGATGATGCCCTATTTCTAGAATCCAACCTGGAGAATGAAGTCTGTGAGGATTTTAGTACAAGTCAAAATGTCTTAGAGGATTCGCTGAAGAACATGCTCAGCGATAAGGATCCTATGCTAGGATCTGCAAGTGCCCAGTTCTGTTTGCCTGTTTTGGATAGCAATGACCCCAATTTCCAGATGCCTTGTTCTACAGGTAAATCTTACAATTTTTTAAGATTACAATTTAAAATACAGTTTTACTCTAGTATCAACCCTTTTTCATAATGTAGAAATAATAAGTTTGGATTTCTGTTGCCATGCTGCGCTTTTTCGATGCACTCCTTACATGCCTGACATGTAAACTAAGAGCAGGTCTTTTTAGTTTTTTAGTGTAACAATAAAGGGAGGCTCCTTATGTGGATCAGAAATAGCCTAGGCTTTGTCTGTCAATTATTCCCAATGAAAGTCAAGATTTGTTTAGTGTATACTGTGCCTGATCACTGAAGTCGCTGGTTGTCTTAAAAAAACACCCTATTTCTGGATTAGCAGTAGGAGCAGGAGAGTTATAGAAATTACTGCTCTGACCTCAGGGTTATTCTGTTCGTGCTGGGCCTTCTGGTGCTCAGCTGATTCCGGATTGTGGGTGTTTTGCTTTGGTTGGCTTCAAGACCCTGGAATGATAATAAAATTCTCTTTTGCTGATTTGTTGATTTTGCTGATTGAAATATGCTGATTGAAAAAATTGCTATTTTCCAATACCTGATTTGGAAACAATTTGGAGCAAAGTTTTAAATAAAAATAATCTCAGAAGTTATTGAGTAGTTTTAGAAGTTTTTTTTAAGAAAGAGATGATCCAATCCCTAAAATTACTAACATTTATGAATAGTTGGAATAATTACACTGAATTTGATGCAAGAGACAAAAATATACTCTGTTGTAGTGTTCTTTATTTGACTGAAAGTTTAAAAAAATATAATTTTTAGGTTCATTACTGGGAAGTGTTGTAGACTAATGCAGTTGCATGATTATATCAGCATTTAATTTTTATGAATAAGTTTTATGAGCTGTTTCTGAAAATCTTGATAATTTCTTTATATAATCTATATTTTGCTGTTACTAATAGTCTAAATTCTCACCTTCACTAAATTAGGTGGTATTACATCCTAGAAAACTGTATCAAGCATTATATTGATTAAGGCAATGAAAAAGTGAACTATCAAGCCAAAACAAGATATTTGGGGTTTTTTCCTACTCCAGTAGAACACTTTTTAGGCCATCCTTAATGCTTTTGTTTACTCTTGCAATGGTCTGTATCCTTACACATTTTTGTCTGTAACCTGCCAAACAAAAATTGTATCCCTCTTAATATGCATGACTGTATTGTGTATACAACTAAACCAAATTCCACCTCACTTGCAAATTCTTCTGTTTCATTGCATCCTGTACATCCCCCAGTAAACCTGTACTGCATTTAAAATTTTTTAATTAACTCATAGAGTACAGCTGGGTATTTTGGAAGGTATGGAGAAACTTGCAAGGGCTTCCTGGTATATATTTCTCATGAAAGTGATCAGTAGTGCAGTAATTAATACTATTAATACTTAAATAATTACAATTAATTTTAAGGTCCATTAAAATAAGTGAGCTAATGCATTTACTTGGGGTTACTATTTCAGGCTGTCAGAAGACTAAGGGATTGAAAGCTGATTTGATTTATGCTGAGTTAATGAATGTAATGTTTCATTTTTAAATCTGAAAGCACCAATAGAGCCACATTTTGGTAAAGAAATTAAAATGTGTGATTTGTTATTAATGTAGGTGTCTGAAAGAACATGAAATGTTCCTGCTGTTGCTTGTTCTTTGTAGGTCTTGATAAGAACTGTCCTTATTCTGAGATGCAGGACTGCAGTATGTAGTTACAGTTTTTTAGTTAAGAATAATGAGTATCAGTTTGAAGTACAGTTTCGTTGCTTGTCTTTTTTCCTTGAAAGTTCATATACTTGTGGTTTATTTGATTTGTTTGGCACTGTTGGTGATCTAACAGAGCTGATGTAGTCTGCTGGTAAGAATGTGGTTATTCAAGATAATAGTACCCCTTGGTACGAATTAAGCCATGCAAAAGCTGTTTTTTCCAGACAGTTTATGTATGCTGATCTGTACACCAACTTCAATTTGTCTAAAAAGTCAAAAAGCATAACTCTCCTGACAAAACTTGCCTCAATATATTCTGTATTTTGCATAACCCATGCCTAGACTATTAAACTGTTTAAGAAAAGGAGCAAAGTGCTCATGGAAATTAATTCACAGGACCAGCAAAGGACAGATTTATCATATTTGATGCTTCTTGAATAACTGGAATGTATTCTGTTTTGTAGAACTTTTAAAGTGGTGAAGATTTCATGCCGCAGCATATTTGATTGCTGTGAGCAAGCTGAAGAGATAAAGGCAGTAATAGTTGAACTAAGGAGAGGTGTTTTAGCTAAAATGGTATCAGGTCTTCTAGATAAAATGGAGGAACAGAAGGCATGGCTCACTAATATGTCTTTGAAAGCAGATTTGAGCTGAGTTCAGGAGTAGAAAACCTATGCACAAACAAAATGCTATCTTTATATGCCTTCAATCCAACCTTATAAGTGTGAAATTTCATATGTGAACATGAGTATATGTAAGTAGAAGAAGCTCGGAGAAGGGCTTGATTCAAGCCTGCTTCTTACCCACATGCTTAATTTCTCAGGATTGTGACAATATTTTCTTGGCTTTATTTTGGAGATCATGTGTTTTTGTCTTCAGAATCCCCTTCTCTCTTGCTCTTAAGTTGGTTTTGAGTTTGGATTTGTTTCCTGCTCTTTTTCTTACTGCTGCATGGATATTAGTTTTGTTGGGAGTTTTTACGGGCCTGATCCAAAGTTGTTACTCATCAACATGTTTTGCTCAGCTTTAGGGTTTATATTGCACATCATTCATCAAGAACTAAGCTTTTTTGTTAATACTGAGCTCTTTTTATGGTAAATTACCTGTTACCTGACTGTATGTGATAGATTCTGGTAGCAATTGATTGTATGTCCTTTAAACAGTTCAAGTGCATGCCTCAAAGAAACACATAGAGACATGTACCCAGCAAATGCAGTTTTTGTAAGGTGAATTGTAACTACATCTCTTAGGGAGAATAGTAGCATAGAATCATAGAATGGTGTGATTTGCAAGGGACCCCTCTAAAGGTCATCTAGTCCAGCCCCTCTGCAATGAGCAGGGACATATTCAAATAGATCAGGTTGCTCAGAGCCCTGTCCAACCTGACCTTGAAGGTTTCCAGGGATGGGGCATCTACCACCTCTCTGGACAACCTCTTCCAGCATTTCACCACCCTCATAATAAAAAAGTTCTTCATTACATCCGGTCTGAATCTACCCTCTTTTAGTTTAAAACCATTACCATTGTCCTGTCAATACAGGTACTAAAAAGTCTGTTCACATGTTTCTTAAAAGCTCCTTTTAAGTATTAAAAGGCCACAATGAGGTGTTGCCCTGTTCTCCAGGCCAAACAACCCCAACTCTCCCAGCCTTTCTTCAAAGGACAGGTGCTCCAGCCCTCCAGTCATTTTTGTGGCCTCCCCTGGACTCACTTCACCAGGTCTGTGTCTTTCTTGTACCAAGCATCTCAGTCAGCAGTACTGGGATATGACAGATAGCAAGGAGTATGACAATGGGTGTTTGTTGCCTATCTATTGATAGGCAGAACTATATCAGTACCAATAAAGCAGTCTCATGTTTATCTCTTGACCTGAACTGAGATTATGCAGGATTTAGATGGTTTCTTTAGTTAGATGACACTGTTGGTCAGACAAAGACCAACAAAGACCAAAGACAGAGCAAACCAGTCTTGCTGAGCTTGCTCTGTAATTGCCATTGAGTAACAGAACAGGGTTAGAGTAATAGAATGGGGTTATCTTTTTAGCTTTGATTGAATAATTACATATATAGAGAAGAGAACAAGATTCTTTGATAGGTGATCAACCAGGGTGATCCTGGTTATGACTTTGAGCAGAAGTAGACATAGTTCTTTATGACTCACAACTCTCACAAGCTGGATAGGGTAGAGGTCAAATTATGCTGAAATCCTTTTAGAATGTGTTTGTGAAGGGTGACTAAAGATGCAGTTAGATTGCTGGTTTATGGAGCTAGACTGAGGAGATTGCTGGTCTTACAGCAGAATTAAAAAGTTCTGTTACCTCTGTGAATCAAGGTACAAACTATCCACACGTTTTACTCACTGCAGCTCGTAGGAGCTCAGCAGCTATGGAGGGCTCTTCCCGTTCTGAAGCACGTATTAGCAGAAAGACCTCGTGTCGATAGTAGGAATTGTCGTGTCAACAGTAGGCTCTCCTTGCCTGTTAAAGGACAGAATTCGGCAAAATGAAACTTTTGAGAAATAAATGAAATCCAAATTCTTGAAGCAAACAGAAGTGTCCCAAATCATGTTTTAGGTGCCTCTGTGCTTCTTTCCATCAGTTTGAGCGGGTGGCTGTTCTTCCAAGCTGTGAATGACCAACGCAGAAAATGAGACTGTGTAGAACAGCTCTTTGCCATCTTAAATGTTTGAGTGGTGTGAGTGGGTGTCGAAGTCTGCTTTTGGGGTTGCATTGATTTTTTTACCTTATTGAGCCATTCATTGATGAGAAGTGGAAACTCTGAAGTTTAGAATATGACATAACTCTTTCAAGAGCAACACACTTATTTCAACTTTGAATGGTACCCTAGTGATAGGTTTTCTGTTTTGTTCTATTCTTGCTGGAAGACAGGCTGGAAGCATATCCACCTGTGAGCATAGCAGGTCAGACTGGTCACATGCCAGTGAGCTAAATAACTTAGCACTCATACTAAATTGGTACTTCTTAGCTATCATGAACTCTGTAGCTTTTCAGGATGTCATTTACTGGTGTAGTTTGATTTATTATACATATAATACAGGGAATGGAATTTTAATTGCATATTATCTGGAGACATTTCTAGATTTCATATTAAAATCAAGCTTTTAACTAATTTAGTTTATGGGTATGTTTATCAAATCGGGTACTTACCATAAATGATGAAGAAGACTGATCCTGTAAGAATATATAAAACGTATTAGGGACATCTTTTTAATTGCCCTTTTTTTCTTGTCCCTCTGGATTGCTGCTGGGAAAGTGTTTCCCTCAAGTGCAGTCTGCTTTTTCTAGTTTTAGCCTGTGTTTTCATGAGTATTGTTAAAAGCAGCATTGCTTCTGCTAAAATCATAATCACCTACTGAATTTTTGGAGCCAAACCAATTTTTCTGACTACAAATACTCTTTTCTTTAGCTAGTGTGATGTCTGGCTGTGTTTGGCATTTCAGGCTCTTGCGACTAAAGCCAAATGTACATGTATTTTTCCTCCTGCATTTGAAGTAATTTTGAATGTAACTTTGAGATTCCAGCCCTAAATTGGGTCTACAGTTGTTTCTCTCAGTTTTCTTACCTCTTTCTGCCTTCCTTCCTCCAAACTGTACATATGAACAGTTACACAGTGTTTTTTGACAAGGGTAGTAACTTTTCTGTATAAAATTTAAATTTATATATTGGTTTGAGAACCTGGTGAATGTTTATTTTGCGCCTTTTTCTGTTTGTAGGTGGCAAACTACTGGTATTCCCCACCTTAGGTCCTTCTGAAGTATTTAGTTATTTATGCCTTTGGATCAGTTTTGTGGGTGGAGAGAGGTTGGATCTGTACTAAGATTTGCAAAGCAGTTTAGACTAGCTCTCTGATTTGTAAATACATGAAGACTCCCCTCTTAATAAAATTAATTAATTTACATTAAAGAGCTTGGTTTGGTGTGGTGTTTTTACTTTGTTGTTGACATTTGTGCTTTACTGCTCCTTATTTCCAAAATAACAGGCTCGTGCCACTAAACTAAAGAACCACAATTCAGTGGGCTTGTGATGTAGCTCCATCTTTATAATAAAATGGGTATGCAGTCCTCTGTCAAGATACATGCTGTGTTAAGTTTATTAAGCCTAGTTGGTTTGCATATGTCTTTATTCTAAAGATTGCAAAAATACCCCTTTACAACACAGACATTAATGGAGAATGGGAGCAAATATTTAGTTAATATTTCACATTACTCACTATGCTTCTTTTCTTGGGCTGGGCAGTCAGCCCGAGGTACTTGCAGGCAAATTCTGTTCAATGGGTTACAGGCAAACTTTTGTAATACAGTTGGAATTTGATGTTTCCTGATGTAAGTTATGACATCAGTCATGCAATTTCTCTTGAAAATATATTTTTTTTTAACAAAAAGTATTTTTAATCCTATTTCTTGAACATAATCATCACAAATGTCAATAGGGAAAAGGTTTTTCATAGTAAGTATACTATCTTCATTTATGATCTTGAGATTTACTGACGTATCACTATCTCTATATGTTTCATTGCTTCACTGGAGTTTATTAACTCATCTGAAGACGTACCTAGATGTGTTAGTTACTGCTTTAGACTGTAACTGTTCTTTTCATTGAAGCATAATGTTATGTTTTCATGTCGTTATTCTCATATAACACAGTAGAAATTTTATAATGTTCAACCATGTCCTTATAATCTGTGGTGCTTCTATGGGATCTGCTGTGGACTTGCACGTTCCTGCTGTTGGTGTGATTCAGCTGGACATAGCATTTTACAATAGTGCAAAGCAGGAACAACAGTGATGTTCTGTTTGGTATGGTTACCTTGATGCTTTACCCTAAGGCATCAACCTAAGTAAAAGAAATCCAGGGCTAACATCTACAGAAAATAAATTTATTTCTACACTTAACATTTACCTTGGACAGTGTGTCAAAAAATTGAGTATTTCTGTCTTAGTTGTGGCTGAAAATAATCAAGGGAAGACTTATGTTAATAAAAATTAAGATTTATAAATGTCATAGTTTTTGATTATGTATTTAAGGGTGTTTTCTTCTGCTTACCTCCTTTTTCACCAGAAAGTAAGGCTTGTGTTCTTCAGTTTTACATTGCTGAAGAATTAAAAAATGGTCATGCTTTTGTTTTAGCATAGGGAAAACATTGCTTTAAATTTGCAATAGACTGTTTTTACTGTATGTTGTTTTATTATGATATAACATATATAAAAGTGAGTCAGTAGTACAGTACAGTAGTTTGAAAAACTAAATACTTTACCAGTAATGGAGAAACTCAAAATAGTAAGGTGAAGGTCAATGGTTCCTTTTCCAGTATAAATATGTTGAATGTGACTCGTATTTTTCTTATTTGCAGTCTGTTCAGTTGTACACTGGTGTACAGCTCTTCCTATTCATATATGTTTTTTCTGTATTTTTTCCTTTTTTATCTAGTTATTTTAGTTTTCTAATTTCTATACTTATTGCTGAGATAATCTTAAGATATTTGTTACTAAGATCATCTCTACTTTTTTTTTAAGTTCTTTCTGATTTTGTTTTTGTTGGTTTACTTTTCCTAAGGTTCTTTCTTTACCTCCACTTCTTCATAATTTACTTTCCTAGTCTTCTTTGTATCTATTGCTGTTCTCTGTCACTTTTTCTCTTCCCAGCAGGGTCTGTGTGGAATGCTCCTCACGAGGCTGTCTGTACTAGCTGAGTTGTAGCTCAGGTGATTTGAAATTAGCAAGATTCTGTGCTTCAAATTCCTCTGTAAAATTAAAGCTACAGCACAGAGTCTTGTAAGTATGAAAATACTTTAATTCTAATATTTCAAACTGTCTGTCAATAATAGACTGAATGTGTCCCTTTTGTTATTAATAAAGAAGGGTGTATAAATTTATTAACTTGAGCAAGAACATTGTAAAGCCCAAGGCTCTAATGTCAGCCCTTAAATTTGCTCCAGAGTTCTTTCAGAAGCTGTCCTAGTAGTTTGGTTTTTTTTTCATGTTGTCTTCAATAGCTTAGTAGTTTAGTTCTACACAGAAGGAACAGAAGTGGATCTGAAAGGAGTCTCTTTTGTCACAGTCTATTCCCGAAAACCAGTTTGTGTTCTGTAGGAACACTGTGAAAACATGAATAGCAAAGTGCAGAGCTGCTGGGAGGATATAATCTTTGAGAACATGAGAATGGGCAGCTGGAGTTAGGGTGAGGGTCCGTCTAGTTGAGGTTTTCATCTTGGACAATGGCCAGTATTGGATATTTACAGGGAAAATAATGTCTGATAGGGCAGTTACATTGTCTTTTTTTTTTTTTTTCCAGTGTGTCCAGTATGTAGTTTATAGCAAATAAGTGATTGAGGAACACTCTTGAGTGGAGTAAGACCAACTTTATCAGCCTCGTGCACCTGTGTGTGATATCTGTATGTTTGTAAACACACACAGATGTAAAGGTGGCTCTGTGGATTGGAAAGTGGAAGTGGACAGTAATTTCCACAAATGCTTTTACTTGTAACTGATATCTACAATGCAGTAACTAAAAATTATGGTTAAAATAACATGAATGACCATAAATTGTTAGCTTAAGAAGCTCCTAGCTTTTAGCTTCTGGCAGCCATCTGATTACAGAGGTTCAGAATGCTGATTGCCCGGTGCCATGATCAGCCTTCCTTAAGAGGCTGATAAAAAGATTTTCTAATATTTGAACTTCTAAGAGCTTGTTTGGTTACTTTATTTTTTTAATTCTTCGTGGCAGGTGATTGTAGATTGATAGACTTGGTTATCATCAGTCTTTGGCTTCAGCAGTGTTTTACACTTCCAATTTTTGTTATTTTAAAAGTATGCTTATTATTGTAGTGCCTTCACAAGGCCATTATTTTTTTAAAGTTGCAGTAATATCAGACTTGAAAAGGACCAGGAATTGACAGATTTTCTGAGCTGGTCTAAAAATGCTAACAATTTTTAGTTTAACTTCTTACTTTTTTGACTTTTGTGATTGATGTATTAATTTATATAATTTTTAAGTAAGCAATTAGAAATTTTTAGATATATGTATCATGTGAATTTAATCTTAAAAATGCTTCAAGGTAGCTGTCTTAATAGTGAAAAACAGGGATGCTTGATTGATTGGAGTCTCTGTTATATTTGTCAGACTTTCCTACGTGTTTTATAAAATCACTTGGGCATTTGACTTGATCTCACAAATTTTGCATCCCATGGGGACCAGGATTCATTAATCACACATAGGATCTTTGAATAGGAGAGGCTACCACTGCAAGAACCAAACTTTAGAGCAAGTGAGGAGAATGGCTGGTGTAGTGACCTGACTGCCTCTTAGGAAACCTGTTTTCAGGAGCAACCTCTGGGATCTTTCTCAGGTTAGTGGGGGATAGGAACTAACCAAAGACAATGTTCCCTGTCTCTCCTGGGAGGTTAAGTGCTTGCTGCACTTAAAGCTCTTCCAAAAAGGCATTACAGATGCAGATATGTGATATGGGTGGGGCTGACAGTTTTAAAATGGTGTCCTGTGAGAAAACTGTGATTTTTAAACTCTACACTTCTGGATCAGCTCTTTCTGCTGTTTACCTTTCTTCACTTTTTCTTAGGTGGGAAGGGACAGTGAGGGGCAGCTGATCCTCTAAGACTGGGGACCTTCCTGTGGCAAAAAACCCCAATAAAAATGTGAGTCCACAAAAAAGCTATAAGGACAATCTACAGAAATTTTAAGCTTTGGGTGATAGCTTCTTCTACACTGAAACTGCTTCACATGGGAATTTTCTGTCCTTCATTTCTTCATTTTTACCCCTTTTGTTTGGTTTAGATGGCCAATTTATTTATTTTTCACTATCTCTTCCCCTGTCTTGCTCAACATTATAGCTGCAACACTTTTTGATATTTTAAGTTTTAGGCTCTTTCTTGTTTGTTTGTTTTTTCCAGTTATTGGTCTTGATGATACTATGGATGAAGAAGGAGTTAAAGAGAGTGGTAATGACACCATTGATGATGATGAGCTTGCTTTACCTAATCGGAATTTGAGAAGCCGTTCTGAAGAAGCATCAGTCACATCACCGAGGAAATCACCACGTTTAATGGCGCAAGGTGATCATAGATTATGTGTTTGCACATTTGAAGTAAATTAAATCTTTAAAATCCCACCCCCAACATTTATAAATATAACTCGGTTGTGTGAATTCCAGTATAGACACTTCCTTTTTCATATACTGCACTAGAAGCTGGCATCCATAGGATATGAGTCAATTAGAATTCCTCTTTAATAAATATTTAGTGTCTTCCTTATGGCTTATGGTCATTAGACTAATTTTTGAGATTTTGATCCTTTTACCTACATAAGATTAATAATATGGTTCTTCAGCAACAAAAGCATGATGGAGTTGCAAAACAGCATTGGAATATTAGGTTAGTGTGTCTCTATTTCCAATTAATTTTTTGATTCTGTTCATTTTTATTTGCATATTCTCTTTTTGTTTTTAATTAGGTTATAGTAATTGCAGTCAGAAAGTCTTTAATAAAAATATCTCAATATACGTAATGAATATTTTACTAAAATATTTAAATTCTTTGTAGTAGCTAATTGGTTATAGTTTAGGGGTTTTCTAACTTGTTGAACTGGAGTTATTTACTGCTCTGCTTTTTTCCCCTATAGAGCAGGTTGAGTTAAAAAGATAAAGTTACTTAATGTGGCGATCAGAATTTAAATAAGAGCCTGTGCTACAAAGCTGGTGATTATGCTGTTTAGAAAGGCACTGGAATGGTTACTTGTTTAAAAAATGTAGAAGTTGTCATCAGGTGAGAATGTAACTGGATCTCAGATCGATAGATTGTTCTCTAAAAGATTTTTAAACTTCGCTTATAATTCTAGTCACAATATAGCTTGTGCAATTTTTGTTTGAGGTGAAAAAGGCTGATAGAAAAGTAAAGTTGATTTTGATTGTCTTTCTATCATCACTTGTGTTTTGTACGTATTATTTAGAAATTTCATAGCCTGTATAATAATGAGATTTTACATCCAAACTATGTCAGTGTAAAATTGAAATGCAAGTAATTTGGTGTTGGGGAGGTTTTTAAGTTTAGTAAAAAAGTGAGTTTTAAGTTCTCTTTATATCCAGTAAGCTAAATTGGGTAAGCCAGTTTTATTCTAGGTAAATGTTGTATTTGCAAAGAGAAGGAAGCAGAACAGCTAAGAGACTTTCTTTTTCCCTTCCTAGAACCAGTACGGAGTCTGCGGCAGAGCACACTGGCCAAGCGTTCGAATGTTGCTCCTCCTGTTAATACCAAGAAATCGTCTGTAAAAAGTGGATCTGCTCCAAAAAATGGACAGAAACAAGAGAGAAGTCCAGTTAAAGAGACAGATGTTGCTGCACGCTTGAAAACAGAGCAGCCTAGGGAGGTTAGGCGTAGTACAAGACGATCAGGACAGGTAGAAGGGACAGCAGCAGCAGTAACAACATCCCAAAGTAATACAAAATGTTTGCCTGGTCCCGAAGATGTGAAAGAAATAAAGTCTGAAACGCCTGAGCAGGCAAAAGTTGAAGAAACATCCCAAGAGTTAGGTTGTGCTGATTTAACAGGACCCTGTTCTCCTTCTTCTGGGGAAACAAAGGAAATAGCAGAGGTTGCAGCGAAGACTGACTCTGGGAGTACTGAGTCAGTTTGTTCAGTATCTGCAGATACTGAAATGATTCCAGTAAGAAATGAAACAAGTGATGTGATTGATTCAATGGGCTTGGAAAATTCTTCAGAAGAAAAGACTGATAATAAAGCAGAGGAATCAGAGAAGAAAACAGAAGAACATAATCAAATGGAAGTAACTGGAAAAGATAATGATTCATCCAGTGCTTGCATGAATACAGATGGAATTTGTGAGACCTTTTCAGATTTGTCCAGCTCTGTGAAGGAGGAGGTTGATTGCAGTTTAGGTTCCCACAATGTGAAAGTTCTTGATGAAAATACATTGTCAGCAAAGGAAGGTGTAACACAAGCTGGAGATGATGACAACAGAACGGAGAAAACTGAAACTCCATCTGAGAAACTATTGGACAGTACAGACTTTGATAATAAAGACTTGAAAAGCAAAGAGTTTACTTCTGCTGACCCAGGAAATAGCATTTCAGAAAGCACTGTTGTTGACCAATTAAGCCAAAATGCACAGCAGCAGATCAGCAGTACTGAAGTAGAAGGCCCAGAGGCATCAAAATTTCAGGATGATGAGAAACAAACTGGTATTTCAACAAAATGTGAAAAGAACATTAGGCCTCGGCATAGTAAATCTGTAGTACAGAATAAACAAAATCTGACTGCAGGTACTCGGCAGAAATCAGGTACAGTGCAACAAGAAATGATGCGGTCAAGAACGAGAGCTGGTGTTGCTGTTTCGGGCCTTCACAGTCCCTCTTCAGCAAGTCTGAAGCGAAATGCGGATGAGCAGGAGAGTCATCAGCATCCAAATAACCCGGTTAAAATTAGGAAGAAACAGTCTGATCTGGGTTTGAAAGCAAAGAGTAGTGTTTCAGGGGTGACTGTAAAAAAGCAGACCAACACAAAGCTGAAGAAAATACCCCGAGTCCAGGCTTCTGGGCAAGCCCAGAAGTCATCAGTTCAAAGAGCAAGTGAGAAATCTCCTACTCATCAAAGCTCTTCTAAAGATACCCACCACTCTGTGCATTCATTGTCAGGCCATGTTTCACATACTGGTCAGAAGCAAGCCAGCAAACACCAGCTTGCAACTGGGCTAAAAGCAAATAGTTCCACAAAGGAAGAGGCAGAGACGAAAGATCCCTCTGTTGTAGAACATCTGAAGGAGGATGATAAAGAAAAAAACAAATCCAAAAGAAATGATAAGAATCTCCAACCTCGCCAGAGAAGAAGTAGCAAAAGTCTTTCACTTGATGAACCTCCATTGTTCATTCCAGATAACATTTCAACTGTTAAAAGGGAAGGCTTGGAACATACCTCTGCTAATGAAAGCAAACATATTTGGGTGCCCAGCAAGCAGTGTGGCTTTTGCAAAAAGCCACATGGCAACAGGTGTGTGTGACAGTGTGTCTTAGGAATTTCTTACTGGTCTTGGAAGATAATTTTTGCCTTTCACCAAATGTTTCATGCTGCTCGTGCCAAAACAAAAAGTCACAGTCTTGCGATAGAAGTCTGTATGTTATACAGTCAGTTAGTTTCCTTTGCACTCGTACATTTTTTTTTTTTTCTTATTTAAATAGAGCCTTAGAAACTAGTTTGGCCCAAAAGTTTGAATAGAAATATTTTATTATATGAATACATATTTTGATGAATGTATAATTCTTCAGTGTTGTTTAATTATGCACTTTAAACTTGACTCTTTTTTTCATAGAAAAGAAATTAGATATCCATGTTTCAGGTTGTCATTTCCTTCTTTCCAGAGACCTCTTAAGTGGAAGGATCACTGTCAACCAAAAATATCAAATAGTTGTTTACTTGTGACTTTTATCTGCTATAGGTGCAATTCTAATACTAGAGATACGGACATTTTTTTTCATTTTTTGTAATCATTGCAGTGAAGTGTCATGTAACAGTAATTAAGTAGTTGGTGGGGAGGCCAGAAAGAAGAATGTGAAAAAACCAAGCAAAACTTCCACGTGGGCATATCTGAAATTGCCTTTAAACTTAATAATGAGATTGCATCTGAAGGTGACAATATCCCTCTGTGACAAAAGTTACTCTACACTGTCAGTGAGCTGAAAAAGACCATTGGGTTTCACTAATGATCTGTCAGTCCCAAGAATAAGAATTCCTTTATTACACCTCCTGTGTTTTAATATTGAAGTAGTTTTTGTTGCTGTTCTACCTGCTAGCCTACCTTTTGTTTTTTTAATATCAGTTTGAAGATATTAGTGATTAGTCCTTTACTTATGTGAGAGAAAGTTTTATTAGTAATTTTTAGTGACTGTGCTTTAGAATTCCATACATGAGAGTGAAATATGGAACAATTACCTTTGGCACCTGAGGGTTTTTTTTGGCATTTGTATTTAAGAAGCCCTTCTGAGCTTCATTGACTCATTGTATCGTATTTGAAAATCAAATACATGAAAATTCATTTTCTGTGCAGATATAGTAACTGCATCAGTGTGACCTACTAAAAGAATTAATAATTGTTTTGGTGTGTAGAGTAGCTGAGGATTACCTGATTGAAAGGGTGCTCAAATTTAGTTTCATGTGGTTTCATTTTTTTTAAAAAATTCCTTTTCTTTTTAAGACTCTTACGATTTATGTTTTTGTATGAGTGTTTAAGCAGGGTGCAGTTCCTTGGTTTTTGTCATCTTGGGCATTACCAATAGATAGTAGAACTGTGTGAATGGCCTGTATTTCAGTGAGTTGTTTACATCCCAAAAGGCTGCTTTCTGGATACAAAAATACTTCTGTGGATTTTTTTAAAGCAAAATATTATGTTTGGAATTGAAACTACTTGATAGCTGTTAAAAATGCAGCTTTGAGTTGAACTTGTCCTATATACTTTCTATTTTTGCTATTATTTTAAGCATTTTTTGGGTTTTCT
Organism: Orthonyx spaldingii; assembly: GCA_013397795.1. NCBI lineage: Eukaryota > Metazoa > Chordata > Aves > Passeriformes > Orthonychidae > Orthonyx > Orthonyx spaldingii. Next base: position 1,167,655 of record VZTJ01003038.1, read on the forward strand.
TTTTTCAATGTCTTGTTAGAGTTCAGAAAGTCTTGATTTTTATTACTAAATGGATCTAATTAGTATGGGAAGATGTGACTCAACTAAATCTGATTATTTTAATTTATAAAGTCAAAGTAGCATTACAGGAGATATAGGGATATACAACAATATAGGATTAAGTTCAACAAACCCAATTTTGTTCTTACTGCTGCCAGAAGAATAATATAGAGTATGAATCACCAGCTGAGGTTGGATTGAGACAGCCCATGAGTTGCCACAGATGGTAATTACCAGTATCCTCAGTTTTGTAATGTCAGTGTAAAGTATTTTAGGGTTTTTGTGTTGGAATTGTGTTATTTTACATGTTTACATTGCAAAGCTGTTGATACAACCTGCCCTTTCAGCAGAAGATAATTAGATTTGCTAAATGTAGAGAGATTCTTAGCACATAAACACAGAATTTCTGTATGTAGAATGTGACTGAGACACAGTAGTGGAATAAGGAAGCTTGCAGAATTGAGCTTGTGCCTAATAACAGAAGATTTAAGACTGTAAGTGCATCACTTTTTACCATCACTAGTCTAAGTAATAAAGTTTTAATTTGTTCAAATTACTTTACTTTGTAGTTGTATACTACAAATAACTCGAACCTTGCAGATTCATTTGCTGTCATTAAGATACAAGAGGAAGCAGAACTTGTATCTCAAATGCCTTGGCATTTTGTCCTTGTTTAATTATTAGTGCAAGAAAAAGAAAACACGTCTAGTACAATGCAAAACAGAAGTGTAGGATGATAAATTTGAATTCTGTCTCTTGGAAACCCATCAAAACTATCAATATTTACTGTAATGAAAAGGGATTTTTAATTTGCTGTTTGGACTACTTTCCAAGGAATTTTTTGTTTCCCTTTTGAAACTACCTAGCTGGTCATTCTTATCCTTTTTTCTCTCTTCATTGTGTAAGAGAAAATGAAAAAGTCTAAGACACAAATGCTGTCAAATGACTGTATGTTCAAGAAATGTCAAAGGCAGAGCTAAGATCTGAAACAACATTTCTATTTACATCTTGCTCTATGGTTATTTCAGCTTTGGAAATTTTTATCAGTGGTGTGGTACAAATTGCTTGTAGGAAAAGAAGTTAAACTGAAGTTGCAGCCCTAAATTGGGAAATAATTTGCAAAGAGCTTTGCAGGATGTCATGTTAAAGTAACATATTTAAAATTCAGGATGGAGACTAGTAGTCATTTGAACCTTTTTGTATTCCCTGTAATAAATGCAAAGCCACTAACTTGTTGTTACTGTAATACCAAGCTTGGAGAATTGATTCAGGTTGAAGATAATATGTGGAAATCATGACATTGGCTTTCTTTGTGTACAGAATCCCCAAAGGGCAAAGCCTTACAAAGACCCAGAGTAATTTTACTCTGCCTGCTAGAACAACAGTAGAAGGATGGTACTCCAATGTTGTTTTATTTCAGATCAGCACGTGACAAATGGAGTCAATTTATATCTTTAGGAATATATGCAATAATTTGCTGTCCACATGCAAAGTCAAAGTATGCTTACCTTGTAACTGCAGATACACTGGGTTTGTCTGGGAAAGGAGGAATCCTGTTTTATAAACATGAGATTTGCATGATCAAAGAAGTTTACAAGTTACAACATCTTGCTTTGTAAGAGACAGCGCTTGCTTGCTTTCTGTTAATAGGTTATCATTGTTTGGCACCTGAGTGAACATTTGAACAATCATGCTCTCTTTTCCATTTGTCTTGAAGTTTATAAGCTATAACCAACATAGCTGTTTTATATATATATTTTCATTACTCAGAGAATGGGTTGTTAGTGTTTAGCTTTAGGACTGTCCCAGCCTGTTTGATGTATTGTGATACATACTTTTGCTACATAGCTAAAAAGAATTGCTCTTTATATGAAAACTAAACCTTGTGTTTCTGCACAAGTCAGATAATGACAATTTAACTTTTTGTAATTTTCAGCACATCTGAAAAGGTATTTTTTCAGTGCAAGGTTTGAATTGTTGTTACTCATAGTATTGTTTGCAACATGTTTGACTTTGCCAGTGTGTTCCTATATTGCTGTCAGATGTTTTATAATCAGCTAATAACATAAATCATATGCAAAAATTTTCATTTATCTATCTATAGATGAAATGTGTGTATGTATATGGATATGCACATCACATTGAAAAATGTGAGACTGAAGTTACTACTCAAATTCGTAATGAATCCAAGTGATGTTGAAAATACTAAGCTTTGTCACAAACAATAGTTACTTTTCCAGAAGACAGACTAAAGGTCATTAAAGATAGTTGAATTTTTAAAAAATAATACCTAATTCCTTGGCATAGTGCTACATGAAGATGGTAGCCCTGCAGACATCGAGAAATCTGCAGATGTAAGATTTCTTGTAACATCCTTCTGGTCTAAGGGCTCATGTTGTAGATTTCTCTTCTTTTCACTGTAGATGTTCAAATTCTCTGCAGGTTGGAGAACTAAACTGGTTCCTTGCTTGTACAGGTAGACCAAACCTAACAGACATTTTTCAGATTGTCTCCCTTGTCTGTGCTTAACAAGAAGTTCGATCAATTTTGGATGAATAATTCATAGTAGACAACTTGAGATACTCTGTTTCTAAGCAAATGTTCTAGAAAGCATTATCACAAAGCAATTTTGTAACTTTAATTTGTTACTGGTGATTTCCTCCTGATTTCAACAGTTCCAAGTAAGATTTTTTTTTTAGTAGACTGTGGGAGTTTGAGGATTCTCTTCTGCTCTTGTTTTGTGGGGTTTTTTTTTCTGGTTTTGTTTTGTTGTTGCTTCAGATTTAATAATCCAGTTTGAGTGGTCAGACACAAACTGACCTCAGACCTCACAGAAAAATTAAGTGATGCAGAGCTAGATTTTACTTAGGGTATTCCTTTCCCTCCACATTTCAGTATAGAGGAAAAGTTAGTAATGTTGTAACAGGTAATGAATTGGAAAGTGCTGAACTCAATCTAGCAAAGATACAGTATTCCTGATCTCTTGCTTACATATAACGCCTAAAATGTTTCTTCACAACAGTAGTACAGAAAAGCATTTTGGCTGATGCAAAATGTTTTTATCCATAGTAAAGTTTGTTATTAGATCATTTGTGTTTTGAAAATAGTGCTAATTATCAGCAAATTATATTGGATCCAGGTTATCATTCAATTTGCACAGCGAATACAAAAAAAGTGCTTTAAAAAGGTGCTTAAGGCTCCAAACTTATAGCCATCCTTAAATTACATATCATTTTTTTTTTTTTTTAGGGTGGTGATGCCTGGCATCAGTGGGTAGTATACAGCAAACAATTTGTTGTGAAAACATTCTTCACAAGGAACAGTAATTAGAATAATGATAGTGCCTTAATTCTAATAAACATCCATTAAATAGTATGACTATGTTAAACTGCAGATTATGCAAGATGTCATCAGTTTGCAGTAATGGATGATGCTTTTAAATTTTCTGCCTCTCTTACTGCTTTCTTCCACTGTGAAAAGCCCTGCAACATTAAAAACTATCATGCTTGTCCACCCTCAGCTGTAGGAAAACTGAATGACAGTGTAAGCAAAACAGCATTGTAATGTATAATTAACGAATGGAAGGATTCCTCTGTGATTTTTATTTACAGTTACATAATTGTATTAGTAGATTTTATATGGATTATGTTACTATGCTGCAGTATTGGTAGGATTATTATTAATATCAGTAGCATTAAGGAATCAAGCAAATGGGTACCATAAGTTGTCTAAAATAGCTTTATAAAAGATGAGCATAAATACAAACTGCTTATAAATGCAGTTTATAAAGCATATGATGCTTATCCTGCAACATGCAATGTGTGTAGAATCCACTGGTAATGGAGCTTCCCTTAATAATTTTTTATATGTGTATATATATATATATATATATGCGTATAATTTTCAGTCCAAATTTGTAATTACTGTTAGGAAATTTACTCATTTTTTCAGGATTTTGGGGAAGTTCAGTTGTTTTGACTTTGCTGTTTGGAATGTTTCATTTATTCATCTTTAAGTCAAAAAGCATAGGGTTGTTTGTCTTCCTACTGCTTCCTTTTTGGAGGGGTTCCTGTAATAAGAAAAGCAGAGAATATTATGCCTTTAAGAAAGAGAAGAAACATATGGCATAAAATATGGGTTATTGAAATTTACTATTTAGGCAATAAGTTTGCAGTATCTTTTTTTGTATGCTGCAAATCCCATGTAAAGAGATCTGCTGATAGTGATTGAGATAGGTTTGTGGGGTTTTTTTCTAGAAGATCAGAACTTGAAAAATCATATCACTTGTGTTAGACTTTGTCAAAGAGCAAACAAGTGGAACTGCTCATGTCTCTGTGCTCTGACAAGGTAGTGCAGATTTTTTTTGGACTGACACATGTTTCATTTGAGCTTTGTATCAAGCCATACTACTTCACTGATGTGGAATATCCACTCTGCTAGAGCTGCCGTGCCATGAATATCTTGTTCCTTTTTTAACATTGGCTGGACTGTAGTATCAGTGCAGCAGAGAAACAGTTGTAATAGTAATGCAAGTTTACAACAGATCTGTAGCAGATTGGTGAACAGTGCCATTAAGGGGTGGAAGTGCAGATGGGGGACTCGCTTTAAATACTGAAGTCTTTAAAAAATGAACAGTGGATTTACTCCTTTTAGGTGGATTTGGGGCTAGGGTGCTGTTTTAAATAGTTTGGTTTGGGATTTTTGCGTTAAGATTTGAGTCCTATTGTGGTATTTTTCACAATTGCTATGTATCACTAACATGAAGGATTAAAGAGAAGCAGTTGTTTCTGAAATAAATTATTTTCTATGGCAATGCAACTTGCATTATTAATTAATCTTAAAATGCTGGTTACTGGCCCACACTGAGCTACTCTTGACAGCCCCTGATATTTTGTTTTACTGAAATATAGCTTTTAAATGAAAAACTGTTTTATGAATAAGGTGGTTTCTGCCTATTTTACAATAATGAATTTCTCTGTAAACTTGCTGCTGTTACATAACTTGAATGCATGTAAGTTAATTTTAAAACATGGCCCATATATTTAGAAAATAAATTGTCTAAGCCAGAGTTTTTCATCTAACAAATGAATTTAGTTTACTACAAATAACACACCAAAGAAACTCTTCCGATCATAAGAGAGATTGCGGCAGGTTTGCATTAAGTATTCTGTCTCTTTTTATGTTTCATCTATGACTTTCGGATTTTAAAGTGTCTCTTTTCATGCTGATAAATAGACTACCAAGGGGACTCTTTAAAGGAATGAAACAGTAACATACTCTATGCAAAAGTCTCAATGAGCTATGGTAGTGTCTACTGTCACCTGTCAGTTCTTTTTAAATTTTTCTTCCAAAAAAATTTTTTTATATTAAAGTCCATTGAAAACAAGTTTTTTATTGAATGTGGCGTGATTTAATCCTTTTAAAAATATTTTTCTTTCTCTTTCAGCTTTACATCTTTCAATCCAGCCTTACAACATGGTTAAAAGTCCTGCACTTCAAATTTGAAGCTGTCTACAGTCAGAAACTTTGATGTTTTACTAGTCCAAGATATCAGAACCTCTTCAGTCAAAAATAACTGTGCAAGAGGACATCCTTGATCCTTCAAACCAGGCTTCAGTTTTTCTTGACTCCCCTATTTAGTCTGAACATTGCCTATTACCCAATTATAATTGTTATGAATCATAGTTGTTTTGTGTGCAGATGAGTGAAACAGACAAAGATGTAAAAGTGGCTTTGTAGTAAAAAGGATTCTTTACATTGCTGGTATCAAAATCGGTATGTTCTCTCCCAGCCTCAAAAGTTGTAGTCTTTCAGTTGACTAGTGTGGGGAAAAAACCTCCCAATTAGTAGAAAGAATGAATTTTTTTAGGCAGGCAGCACCAGTATTTTTATTATTGTTTTGTATAACTAGATTTACACAAAACAATTGTAAATACATTCTGTTTTATAGTACAGGCATCATGGACATTTCCTGACTTTGTAGTCTTGGTTTCTGAATCCTGAAGTTTTGTTGTGTGTGCTAAAATATAGTGTAATTGAAACCTTGTTGTGAAGACTGGAATGAAGCCAAATGAATCTTCCATCTTCAGTAGTTTGCTTGAATGACATCTCTCTGGGTGGTAGTTGTAGTGAAGAACAATCTTTTCTGAGCTGAATTCATTATAGGGTTTTTAACTTTTAAAATTTTTATTATTTATTTGGTAGACCTGAAAATAAAGATCTAAGACTGGATGCCTATCCTGGTGCCTTACTTATACACCATCTCTATTACTCCCTTAATATGTGTGAGCTAATCTGAAAAATTCTATGTGCTGTCAATTTAAAGTTGAAGATGTTCAGCATCTTGTGTATTTTAGTTTCATCTCTTCAGCAAATATCCGTTTTCTAAATATGAATCAAAAGTTTGTTTTGGTTACTAAACGCTGCAGTCCATCTTCCTCATTTAACAAATAAGTCTCCAATGCCTGAATTTACATACTGAGGAAAAAAACACGTATTTTAATAAAAATTCAGTTAGTAGCAGTTGCGGCTTCATGATGCTGTATTCTTGGTTTCCTTTTATTTTTGAGGCATTAATTCCTTAGGACACCAAAATACTCTTTAAGCATGATGCTCTAGCTGTATGCTTTGGGCTTATTTCAGCTTTGGCAGAAAATCTTACACAGGGAATTCTTGTAACCAATTTCAGTGTTCCCAGAGCTTTACTGTTATTTTATTGCAGTGGTACAAGATGTCCTATGTAAAGGACCCCCTGTGGACCCTTGCAGTCATGAAGTAGGCACTCACCTTGTATTTCCTGCCTTCGTGTTTGGCTCTAGGCTGTCAGAAAGGAGCAGTCAGCTTTTGTGTAGAAGTCCTATCACTTCTTTCTTGTTTTTCTGTTGTGTTTATAAATGCTATGGTATTACTCTGCTGAGACCATCAGAAGTAATTGCCCCCCCACTAACATTTCCTTGCTTGGTTTTGCACTTTACTGGAACATGAATCTGAAAAGACTGAGATACTGACAAAACATGAAGGAACCTCTGCCTTCCTACTTAAAATTATGAAGTAGATGGACAGATATTGTTTGCTAGTGACAAGTAATACTATTAATGTACTTGCAGCTCAGAAAAAGAAAATTCAAAATGAGAAAATATTTTTCTTCCCAAACTAGTTTAAAAATCAATTAATTAAAATATAGCAAACATCATCATAGGCTTTTTCTCAATCTGATGGACCTTTAAAATTCCTCAGACTCACTTTGCATCAAAACAATATTTTCTTCGGCAGAATGTAATCCTCACATATTTTGAATAGGGAAGGACAGAACATAAAGACACAATTTTTTCTTCTCTTGTTTCAAACGTCTACTGTTAGTAAGAATTTTCATCTTTTTGAGATACCAGTAGTTTTTGAATACAATACCTGCATCAAGCCACTTGGAACATTCATTTACAATTCCGGAGAATGAGAGTTGCTCTAAGCTCATCCTATAATGTTTATATGGTTCTGCAAAGTAGGTAAGTAAACAGATAGCAGATCCTAGCCTGAGTAGGGACATACACAAGTTAGGGATCATTTTGCTTAGAATCATCTAATGGAAGAGAGCTGTAAGGTATAAAGAAATAGGCTTTGCAGGTCAGTGTATTTAGCTCATTAAATATATTGCTGAAACAACCAGGTTTTCATGAATTACTTTTTAAATGAGGTCTGTCTTCTATGAAATTCAAAACCTGGGAATTCAGTAAATAATTTTTCAGTATTAGCAAAGAACTTGCACTTTCCTTAATACCCTTTCAGTCTTTCTGGATTTTCTTCAGACTGTATGTAAAAGTACAGATCTTGAATATAGTTTATGTAAGTATAAAACAAAATGAAGATAGAAATAACAATTAAACAAAAAACCCAACAAACAAACACACACACACAAAACAACAACAAAAACCCCCGGCCCC
>VZTJ01003038.1:1175637-1470949 GCA_013397795.1 Orthonyx spaldingii
CCCCCACCCCCCCAAAAATTGAAAAGCGGAAAGAATGCAAGTGGATATTGCAAGAGATCTTCCTACATCATTTGAAAGCTGGTACTTGGGCCTGATTCAGTATTTGTAAAAAAATAATCCATATGATGTAAGTATCCTGAAGTAGTCTTTGTTTAGCCTGTGAAACTTTGAAATTCCACTTCATTCCCAAATGCTTGCACTGGACATTATCAGTGCAATTAGGTATTCACAATACCTGATGAAGTTTTCAAAATGGTTCCACAAAATAGACAGAAATTATGCCTTTATTTTAGACCAGGTGATCTTTACAATGCTTTGAAAATACTATCTGTACCTAAAGTTGGTTCTGCTTTTAAAATAATGAAGCAGTTATGTGACTTGTGAGTTGAAGGGTGTCCTTTAAAAGATAGTAATTTTGGTGTTTGAAACATTCTTTAAATAGCTATTAGCTCTCAACAGAATAGCTGAGTAGCACAAAAGTATGTACCTTATTTAAAAGAAAAAAGTGACTGCAAGCTGGACAGGTTTTAGAAGCCAAACTCCTGGCCCCATGTTCACCAGTAAAGAGAATGAAAAGCAACTTTCTAGAAATAATTTAGTAATAACGGTCTAAGGAATGAGATGTAAAATGCCAACTAATTTAGTATAGGTTGATATGCCTGTGCCCACTGTGTTTGTCAAAACATTTAAAGATCTCATCCTGCTGTGGCAGGTTGCAGCTGCTGATGTGTTTGTGATGAATGATGACAATCATATTTGTAGGAAAGCAAGGATAATACTGTGCAAGAAAATTTTCAAGTCTTTTCAAGCAAACTTACTGGTTCTGAGATTTGGTTTTTTGTTTTTGTTTTTTAACATTCATAAGAACATTAGTTATAGTCTGAAAGGAAAGCTGGTAGGATTTGGGAGCAAATTACATAAAGCAAATTACATAAAGGTTTTGATAGTCTCTTGGACTACTGTAAAAAGCAAAAAGGCCAAAAAATACCTCTCAGGAAGATCATACGATGTTGTAAGGCTGGCGATGGATGTAAAGCACCAAGGAAAGTCACTGACTAGGTAAGAACAAATAGCTGAGATGCACAAATCAAAACAAGTATGGTATATCTTAATGAAGGTGCTGTATCTTCTTTCATAGTCTTTCACAGTTTTCACTGACTTACATTTTATTTTGTTTTCAGGTTTATGGTAGGTTGTGGTAGATGTGATGATTGGTTTCATGGTGATTGTGTTGGGCTGAGCCTTTCTCAAGCACAGCAGATGGGTGAAGAAGATAAAGAGTATGTGTGTGTAAAATGCTGTGCTGAAGAAGACAAAAAAATGGAGTGTTTTGATCAAAATGTACCAGATACTCAAGTGAAACTTGAGCATAAAGAAGAAAAAGCAATTGAGTGTGAGAAACTGGGGGTGTCGAAGCAAACACCTACTTGTAATCAAAATACGACTGAGAAAACGAAGCAAACGGAGGACATGGGGAAGCACAAAGTCAAAATCTTCAGACGGGTGAGTCTTTTAATGTTTTAAGTTCTCTTAATTACTGGGGTTAGAAGGTTTCTACCTGTCCCGTTGCCAATTAAAAGACCATGCTTCAGGTGTCTTTGTGAATCTAATTTAAAACTTAAATTATTTGCAAAGTTGCTTTATTTTCTAACTGGTTTGACTCTTTCAGGATGGGAAACTCTTCTTGCATTGAGCAGGGATGTGCATGTCATATGCATGTAGAACATCCTGAGTTGGAAGGGACACATAAGGATCATTGAAGTCCTACTCCTGAATGTGTATATAAACCTATACATACAGCTGTATGTAGAAATGGTGAAGAACCTAGTGAATTTTTCTTTCAGATTTCTATTATAGGACATCTGTCAATTTTCTTTCTGTTATAAGCTGCAGATATTTAACGTATCTGTAAAACAATATGACAACAGTATTTGAGTTTTGATTGTTTTTATTTCAGATTTTATGTAGAAGAAAATTCCTAGTGCTTTAATTGGGGCTTTTCTACTTTTTGTGTCTTATTTTACTAACCAAAGGATTATTTACAGAGTATTGAGACAATTCTTCATTTTGTTAGTATATAATGTCATATTCATGATCATATAGCCATCAATAATCCTGTCTTATTTCTGAGTAGTACTATTGAAGTTCTGGAATGTAAGCTGTTCTTTTTAATTTTGATCTACATGTGCTTTCTAAGCATCAGTGACATCTGTGGCTAAAACTGATTAAGGGATGTTCATTGGTATCCCTGACCTATTTTAAAATAACTGCAAACTTAGTGGTTTTCAACACAGAGCTAAAATGCAAATTGTCTGTGCTGTATCTTGAGCCAATAGTTAAAAGAGATTGTTAAGCAATGCTTGGCAGTAATTTGGGATATTGTTCAGTAACTCCTTAGAAAATTTTATGGTAGCACATACAACCAGGGTATACATTGTACAACGTAAAAAGGAAAAAATGGGAAAAATATGTGGTAATTACATAGAGGTTGATTGTAGCATTCAGTAGAGTGCTAACATGTGTAAATGTTTATTTCAGGAATCTGGGGATGGAAAGAACTTACCGGAGTCCAGAGACTCAGACACTAAAAAAGGACAGCATGTTCCTGCTCGGAAAGGATCACAAGCTGCTGTAATTCCTCGGCGATCCCCTGAAGATAAAAATGAAAAAATAAGTAAAGAATCCCTTAGTACAGTGGAAAGGTCCACAAAATCAGGTACCAAGGTTTAGAGATGTCCTCCACACTGCAGCTCACATCTATGTACAGTGAAGGATGATCACTTTCTTTATAGCATCAGTTTTTCAAATCACATTCTGTAGTGGAAGCGATGATGATCTGAAGAGCTGTTTGTTCCCATAACATTTATGATCTTTATTTCTCATTTCTTTTTAAGTTTTATTTAGTAGGTAGATGTGTCCTAGGTAGGTGTGTGTTTCCTGTTTCAATACTAGAGGATGCTCACATAATCAAAAGTGTGAGAAAAAGTACACAGACATCTCAGTATTAAAGTTTATTTTGCATTGCATGACACTTTGAAATGCTTCCATAAAATACTATGAAATGCTTTATATACATAAATCTGGTTTAATTGTTGTATAAATTATATTTCGACTTACTGATGTCTTTTGCACAAATTGACAAATAATTTTATCAACTCATTTCAAAGGACAACATTATATTGCTTACTGAGTCATCAGATTTTCATCTAAACTTCATTTGAAAGGTTGAAGAGAGATATTTTCCCTCCCAACAACCTCTGTCCTCTCCCCAGCTCCCTTACAGGAAGCATTTTTTCTTCCAAGATCACTGTAATGTGAAGTTGTTGTCATTTGGGACTGAAATCTCAGCAGCAAAGCTAGTCAGATTTTGTATGAGAACTGTCTTTTACTCTGAAACTCAAACTTTGAATTTTTGTCTAAAAATATATATATAATTTAGCTCTTCTGGTCTTTTGCCAATGCTGATGCTCCATTTCTTATTAGTGGAAAAAACAATTGAAAATGTGAGGGTTAAATGTAAATATAAGTTTTATTTTATATTGAATAGTGTCTTCTAAACTTCAAATGCTAGATTGCTCAGCTTTAAAATTCTGAGTCACAAGACAGTTGACATCCTTTCTAACTGCAAGTTGCATGGAGTGAAATAAGTCTTCGGCATCTATGAAATAATTGAATTGTTCTAAAATATATTATTGAACTAGGACAAGACAGTAAGATTTAAGCAGGACAATTTAAGAATAGAAATTAATCTCAAAATTATTCTTAAAAAGGAGGCTTGACAGTCTCAGGGCAATTAGCATAAAATTAAGCAGAGCATTTCACTTAATGTATTAACTGCCTTGAATTATTGTTTATTGCTAATCCTGCCCATCACTTGCCTGTTGCAGGACCATGTTTTCAGGCTGAAACTTTGCCAAAGTGTTACTGGCATGTGGAGGTTTTCCATTTCCCCTGACTCCATCAGGGTGCATCCTTTGAAACTTTTAGTCCAGTTCTTCATCCTTCTGAGGAGAGATGAGCAATAATCTATATTGAGCAAATAAAAGCACAGTTAGAGCTGTTACACTTAACAAGTCTGGCATGTGAATACAGCAGATCACAGCGCAGAGTAGCAGAGAGCTCTTAGGTCTATTCCACCTTGCTGGTGAGGAAGGGGAGTAATTGATAGGGCTCAGAGTTGGTTTAATGAGAGTTGATCCACCCACACTGTCTGCCTAACACAAAATAAAATCTGCCTTTTTATAGCTACTTGAAAATGTAGTTAGCTTACTTCTGGTGTTAATGCACTTTAGGTGGCACTCCATAGGTGAAAGTAATAATAAAGAAGTACTTCTTTTTACAATCAAATTCTCCAGTTAAATCTTTATCAGTCTTCAATTTTTTTTCCTGAGTATAAAGTGAAAAAATTAATATTATTTATTTCCCATTGCTTTCCTAAATAGAAGGGTGCTGCTCGAAATTAGTGGTGTGTTCACATGTTGACACAAATGAGCTGTCAGTTAACCCTCTGAAAATTAGTAATTTTACTTTAATGATTTTAGTTTGATTAGACTTACCCATTATTTGTATTATTTATGACACAAACCTTATCATGACTTTGAGTGTTACCTGAATCAGAAGATGAGATTATTATAATTGAAATAATTTGAATTGCTGAATGGCTAACAGATGCAGAAATGCTAAGTTTAATGTAAAATGGTATTTTAAAGTAAAGCTTTTTATGCTTATGTGTGCTTCATAGTATATTATTTCTCAGTCTATTCATTGAAAAATTAATCTAAACTGTTACAAAACTTCAGAGTCAAAAATCATACTTAAGATCAAGCTAATAAGCACTTGTCATCTTGGTTTAGTGTAGAAGAAAATGTCATAAGTCAAAGGGCAAACTCCCTGTTTCTGCTAAGGAAGTTTTTTTTTTAATTAATCTAAGTAACATAAAATCCAAACCAAAGAATTAAAAAACTCCAACTAAACATAAACCATCCACCCTGGGGATCCACTCCTTCTTGAAGGTCAATTCTTAGCAGTTTAAAAACAAAACTTCATGAAAATAATTCCACCAGTGGCAAAGGGTTATAAATAAAGTTACTTGAGTATTTTGCAATTTTTAACTGTGTGTTTTGATAGGCATGCATGAGAAACAAGAAATTAAGAAAAAGAAAAATGAGAAAGGATCCATTAGTGCAACACACCTGCCAGCTGTGCCATCTTCCAAACCTTCTGCTGATCAGATAAGACAAAGTGTTAAGCAATCTCTTAAGGAAATTCTGATGAAAAGGTAAAGATATATTAAGAAATGAAATTACTGATTTGTGTTTATAAATATTTTCATTTGGAAGGCAGAGGAAAAACTGTTAATTATTTGGATGTATTTTGTAATTTTTGCCATTGTGTTCTCTTATAGACTGACAGACTCCAGTTTAAAGATTCCTGAGGAGAGAGCAGCAAAAGTTGCCACAAGGATTGAAAGAGAGCTGTTTTCTTTTTTCCGAGACACTGATGCGAAGTATAAGAACAAATACAGAAGTTTAATGTTCAATCTGAAAGATCCTAAAAATAATGTATGTGCAATTTGTCTGTTGTCCTTTGCAGAAATCCTTGATTTGCTGTTGATTAAAGGAACAGTCTTCGATGTTCAATCCTCCTGCAATTTAACATGTTCAGGGGGTTTTTTTAGGTTTCCTTGTTTTTTTGTTGTTCTTTGGGCACTCAGTGTCCTCTGTGTTCTTCACTATTATTAATTCTCCAGTTCCTTGCTCCCAATGTACCTTTTTTTGTTTGGTTTCAAAGTGTAGTAGATATAGCCTGCCTACTTTTTGTTTATCTTTACCACTGATCTGTTATTTAGATATTCCTGTCTCCCCCATAATTCTTTGCTGTTTACTGCACTTACTGTTTTTCTGTCCAGGATCTTCTCACTGTGCTTTTTCACATCCAGATTTCTCAAGCTTGGTCTTCCTTCTATTCTGCTTTGTATGAGCCCATTATTCAACATCATACCTCCTCAGCTTCTGTCTTTTGTCCTTTATCAGTTATTCTGATCAAGTCGCTTTGTTTATAGTATTTTGCCATTGCAGTTAGCCAACTGTAAATTATAAGAACTTCTATCTTAACTTTTATCTAACAACTAACTTCTGTTTCCTCTTTGCTCATACTGCTAAATTAGTTGGTTGTCTTGTTTTTACCCTAGGACCTCATTTAGCCAAGAAGCACAGATATCCTCTTTGATACTTTCTTCTCTTTGTTGTGTAATGCAGAGGATTTACACCTTTAAAAAAAAACCAGCAAAATGTCCGAGTGACTGCTACAGTGGGGATGAACTCTCTCCTTTGAAACAGGAGTTAATTATACATTTGATCATTAAGGGTATATGTAGATACATTGTTATGTAGAATAAATGGAGCTCTGGAATTAAGCCTTTTATGTTATAAAATCTAGTACTGCTTCCCACAGTGGAGATAATTACAAACGCACACACTCCATTTAGTTGTACAGAGCATGTTGTATGTTACTTCTCTGATTTATTTCTTGCTGCAAACTGGTTTTGTTTTGATAGCAATAGTTACTCTTCTTTCTTCTTAGATATTATTTAAGAAAGTACTGAAAGGAGAGGTTACTCCAGACCATCTAATAAAAATGAGCCCAGAAGAACTGGCTTCCAAAGAACTGGCTGCTTGGAGACAGAGAGAAAACAGACATGTGAGATTTGTCAACTTATGTTGTTTATTTGACAGCCTAAGCATGTGTAACTTCTGTTTGCAGGTTAAGTGTATGCAGAAAGAAGAGAATGGATATTGCACAAAGCAGCTCTAAACAGGAGGATCTCTATAATTAATTTAGTATTCAAAGCCCAAAGATGTTGTTAGGACAGAAGTGAAAGAAGTGTAGTCATTTTCTGAAAGGAGGAAACCGTGCACTTTGCTTTGCCTTGCAGCTTTGTTGCTGTTTGCTCTTTTTTGTGTGTTAAGAGTGAAGGCTTCTTTTTCCTTCTTTTCCACAAGATTTTAAAGATGTTGCTGGAGCTTAATAAACACCAGTTTTTTAAACAGGGAGAGAGATCTGTTTGGACAAACCAAACCAAAGCGAACTGGTGGTGTTTCTAACTTACTGCTCAAGCATTACAAATCCAGTCCCCAAGAAGTAAATCCAGAGCTGAAAACCTGATCTGCCAGTCAGAAAAGCAGCATAAAGGGACAACAAACAAAAAAACCAAACAGCAAAAAAACCCCAAGAAAATGTAAGAAGTTTACTAGGTTAGTTTAAGCATGACTTCTTGAAACAGCAAATCATTCTAGAGCTGTGCTGACAGTTTAGAAGGAGAAACAAGAATAAGAGGACCTATATTATTTTTATAGAAAATTCCTTTTTGTCAGACATTGCCCCATATATTGGGCATTTAGTCTGATAATAACTGCAGCTGCTTGGAAATGGCCATTAATAATTTTCTACTTTACAAAATCTGGATTTATGTTAACAGAATCTTTGGTATTTATATTCCACGTCATAAAACCTAAAAGCATGCTATTTGGGTAGTGTAAATTCATCTGTGTGCTGGGAATGAATGGTAATAACTGACTCAGTTATGAGGATGCTGTTTTGGAGACTGCAATGTGTATTGCAATAGTAATTATTCCTGTGTTTTTTCCTTGTCATTGCATACTGTGGCTAGACCTGTTTATGAATCATGATAACTTTTTGCTACTTTCTGTGCAAAAACAGTTGTTGATTATCTTGAAGTTGTTTCAAGGGCCTACAAAGAATGAAAAGTTTGTTTATTCTGTGTCTATCCAAAACCCATCTTTTGTAGTGGATCTTTTTTGCATTTATTTTTATAAACATCAGTGAGATTCTGAAAACAGACCATACCAAATAATATTCCACAGCTATGAGAAATATCTTCTAAAATAAAGTGTATGCTGCTCAAAAAATTGCTGAAGGGTCCTAATTATTTCAGAGAAATGCTTCAAAATTTCTAGAACTTGAAATGGAATCCAGCATGTAAAATAAATAGCAATGTATCATTTGACTGCATTTTTTTTTTTTAGTTTCCCCAGGATGTTCAAAAGTATGTTGGTATTTTTCAGGTGCATAAAGCAATCATAGAGTCATTGTTTCCTTAGTAAATCAGGCTTAAAGCATTGGGACAGCCAACACAACCCCTTCCTGGTGTAAGAAATGGAAATGTGCTTCAAGAGGCATTAGAAATAATGCCTCTTAAAATTAGTATTACAAATAATGGTTTATATTTTATTTTATTGCAAGAAAGCAGAGCAGCAGTGCTGATCAGAATTAGCATCTCCATTACTTGTAAGAATACCTTTACATTTTTTTTGAGATGAAGCATTAGGTTTATGTACTAAAAAACAAGCTCTTGAAAAATGATACAAATCTACATATATTTATGTCCTACATTGTCCCTATTACTAGGGGAAGAGAATGGATGTGGTTTTTTTCTTCAGCTCTTGGGAAATTAGAATTACCAGTATTTTAATTTAGTGTTGAAGGTTTGCTTTATAACTTATTTAAATGCATGCCTGGTAAGTACTTGCTGCTACACTGTAGGAGAAGTTAGACTGCTTGCATGTTTACTTTATGAAACTACTTGACACTTGCAAAATAAGAATGTATTACTTTTCTTCCTAGAGGGTTTCCTAATTGCAATGCTGTTATCTCTTATATTTCTGGATTTCCAAATTTTACTGTATGGGAATAATTACACATAACTTCTTGTTTTCACAGACAATTGAAATGATTGAGAAAGAACAGAGGGAGGTTGAAAGGAGACCTATCACAAAAATTACTCACAA
Organism: Orthonyx spaldingii; assembly: GCA_013397795.1. NCBI lineage: Eukaryota > Metazoa > Chordata > Aves > Passeriformes > Orthonychidae > Orthonyx > Orthonyx spaldingii. The sequence goes on from VZTJ01003038.1 coordinate 1,184,445, forward strand.
AGGAGAAATAGAAATTGAAAGTGAGGCACCAATGAAAGAACAAGAGGAAGTAATGGAAATTCAGGTAGAAAAGAATGGCACTAAAGTGTATTTAGTTCATAGACAATATGATTGTCTTTTTTTATGATTATGTTGTTCAGGTCTATAATTATCTGTTAGGTCTGGTTTGAGCTTAATTTTTCTTTTACCTTTACTGACTCGTCCTGGTGATTTTGTTGTTTTCTTTCCTTCTATGTTGTGTCTGTGACTGTGTGATGAATTTTGGTAGTAGTAGGAAATAGAAAGTAAAAATTAGAAAATATTCTAAATATTACCTAAAGATATTTGAATATACCAATTAGTTGTTGTAATGTATTTCTAGATTTTGTGATAGAATTTTAGGCTATACAACTGAAGGAAGAGCTTTATATCTGAAGGGAGGAAAACACCATAAAACTTCTGAGCAATATTAGGAATATTAATAGAGGGATTAAAAAAGGCTAACTGAAATGTGTTTGACTTTTCTTAGGAACCTAATGTGAAATTGTTTGAGAAGTCAGAAGAAGCTGAAAAGGATAAAGAATTAAATGAATCTGCATCTCCGGACACCACAAGTCAACATAAAAATCATCTCTTTGATCTAAATTGCAAAATCTGCATAGGTAATTTGGGAAAGCACATGAAAATAAATAGATCATGGTTCTATAATTTTCAGTCATAAATCTCAATATACCTCAAGAATTTAAATAAATGTGGGGTTTTACTTAGTTTGCTGACGCAGTTGTGGAAGGAGTGTTATACCTCCTAATTTACAAAAGAAACTATTGAAAGGATAGTCTACTGGCATGAACTTGTCTTCTTTAAAAAAACCGACAACTTCAGAGAGTGAAGTCCCTATGGTGGATGTACACACTACTGTTGATTCCTCATTTCTTTATCCTATGCCATTCAACACTAAATTAAAATACTGGCAAATTTATGGTTAGTACTGTATAAACATAAACAGTGTATTTATACATTGTATAAATATGTGTAAAATAAATGAGTTCCTTATCCTATCCCACTTCAATGGCAATATGTAATATTTTGGTGTGTCTTCCTTGTGTTCAGAGGAAATCCTCTTTTTGTTTCTTTAATAAAAAGTGAAGCCCACTACCCTTCCTTTTCTACAGGCCGAATGGCACCGCCCACCGATGATCTGTCTGCGAAGAAGGTGAAGGTGTCTGTTGGGGTGGCACGGAAGCAGTCAGACAATGAAGCAGAGAGCATTGCGGACGCACTCTCCTCTACATCAAGTATTTTAGCTTCAGAATTACTGGAAGATGATAAGCAAGACTCATCAAAATCATTCACACCTCTCCCAAAGTAATATACGCTGTAGAAACATTATTTTTAAATGAAAGACATTATTAATCTTGTTAAGCTATTATGTCTAAAGCCTTTTAATGGCGTTTCATTAATCCATTTGTTTGCTTGAAGTTGTACACGTTTTAAGAATGGAGTTCTCTGCTGGAGTAAATGATGTGCATTTATATACATAATACTACGGATATTTTTGTTATTGCAAGCTTCCAATTACCTGTTCTTTGGAGGGAAGGAAGTAAACTATCTTTACTGGTCCAACAAGGTTTAAAAATAATTCATATTGCAAAAAATCAGTATTGAAATTTCATACTGTCTTTTGCTGTTAAGGCCTACAGTATGTATAATGCTGCATTTAAATGTGTGTCTTTGTATATATATATGTACATATATAAATCCAGGGAATTTGAGATTGCTCTAAACAGAGCATTTACACTGATAAATCAGGCTAGTTTCAAATTCCAAAGTAGTGCAGCTTGTTTGATGTTTTGCTGTATTTGCTGTCAGCTCTGTCTTCATTTTCTTCCACACTCTGCTGCTCACTGAAAAGGAAATTGCAGTTTATAAGGCTGTTTCTTTCTGGTTTGAGGGAGGCTTTTCTAGACAAACATCAACTCCCAATTATTTAGAATTGACCAGAGTTCATGCTGAAATTTTGCCTTTATCAGGACAGTGTGATCTTTTACCAAGGACAGTGGACTTTGGTTTTTGAATAGCTTACAGCAGATTCAAGGTAATTTGTAGTGCAGACAGAAATAAACATAGGTTACAGTGTTACTGTAACATCACAACATCTGGTACTACTGGGCAGCTTAAAACTGCTAATAGCATGCCTAGAATATTTTGATAGCAACATGTAGGGAAATGTTGAAACGTGCAATATTTTTCATAAGAAAACCCTCAGGTTGACAAACACTCTCCTGTGAAATTATTTAAGTCATCACATTAATTTTTCAGCTGCTTTGTTGATAAAACTGAGGGGTTTTTTTGAAGGGAGGAAAAACAGTTTTGTACTGGTGGACTTGGGCGGAGGCACTCAAAGAAGGTGTGGAAATGGTGAGAAGACATGAGAAGCCAGCTTGTGAGACAAGGAGAGAGTAGGGTGACACAGGCATTTGGGTGGTGGACAGACAGTGGTAGCACAAAATGTAGGAGTTAGGAAAGCAGTATAGGCCAGCAGGCAGTGTGTTGTCATCTTCTCCCTGTGGCAGGGGAAGATCTTGCTGGCTCTGCAGCACCTGTATGTGTTTGTGTCCTCTTCAGTATCATTTGATAATTGTCAGACTAAACAACTTCTCTGTTTTTAAAAGATAGTGAACTAATGTGCTGTGTATCTGACTGTCCTTCCTGTGCCATAGAGCTACTCCACTGGAAGATGAGAAACATGGTTGTCTTCCTGTTTCTTTGTTGACCCTCAAGTATGCTCAACTGAAAAAGAAAAATCTTGATAATACTGCATTTCTGTGATAAAGAAAAATTATGATATGCACTGTCTTGCATGATACATCATATTGTAAACCAAGTGGGTTTTTGTTTGTCCTTTTTTTAGGTCAGAAACGCCTGGTACTGTGGAATGTGAAAGTCTCTTTCTGGCACGCCTGAATTTCATCTGGAAGGGCTTTATCAATATGCCTTCAGTAGCGAAGTTTGTTATTAAGGCTTATCCAGTTTCTGGCTCCTTTGAGTATTTAACAGAGGTATTTATATTTATTGCAAAGAATGAACAATTCATTTATTAATTTTACCAACTTGTTTACCTGGTAGGCTAATAATAGTGTAATGATGAAAGATAGTGACACATGATCATTGTACTGAACAAAGCATTTGTGGGAGGACATAGGTTAAGGTCTATATTTGTAAGTCAAGTATTGTTCATTACATGAATCTCTGGTTCATCTTCCCATCTATAACCGGCATAATAGAGTTCTTTGGAGTTTTTTTTGCCTATCTGGTGTCAGTTCTGGTCCCAACCTTGCACTGTGACTAAACTGTCCCTAAAAAAAAAGTTTATGTAACGTTCTCTTCTGTGTCTGAGAGACAGGAAGAGCATTCAACTGCTTATAATAGTTGTCTCCATGTCACAAAATAAAGATCAGAGAGCTCATAAGGCTCAATTTTCCTTCTTGACATCCACATGGCATGCATCAGCTTTCTAATTAAAAAAACTTAGGTCTTCTATTTATAAGATTGTCTTTGCTGTAAATCTTCAGGGAAGTGCAGGCCATGCAATAATCCTTAATACTAAAGGTTTGTTATATGAGTATGGTGTGCTTTTCAAAACTCTTCTGCTTTATTTCAAAAAGTTGTTTTTCTGAAAGTCTGTTTATTTTGCTTGTGAACAGTGAACTCAATATTATCCAAGAAGAATTTACATCTGTATATTCATGCACATGTATGTTATGTTTTCCCCTCATGATTGAAGATTTTGAAAGTTTATTATATACATAGATGTGGAGCTCTCATTGTGGTGTGATCTTATGGATAGCTTGAGTGTTTCCAGAGCACAGTACAGTTATGTTTGCAGTTAATGTTACCTGAAAGAATAGTTTTAGCAAGGTATAGAACGAACAGTATTGAATGGTAACTAATTTAGTTGACTTTGCAATGACAGTCTTAAATCTCCAAATTTTAAATTTTTTCTACTGTTGTAATGTCTGCTGATATTTTTAAATTATATTGTAAGAAATAAAAGAACTAAGTATGTTTTGAATTTATGAAACAGATACTGGATGAAGGACTTACCACAATATTTGTGTTGGATTCACATTTCTATTGTCCTTTCTCATAGGATTTACCTGATAGTATTCAAGTAGGTGGCAGGATATCTCCCCACACTGTCTGGGATTATGTAGAAAAAATCAAAGCTTCAGGGACCAAGGTAAGAATTTTACATAGTAAAGACTTGCTGTTTAATATGCATCTTTCATCCAAAAGATACTTGTTTTTTTTCTCCCTGTAACATTTGCAAAATACATGAACTTTAGGAATATCTCATGGTTATGTTGAATGGGATGGGTGGCAACTGGTGGCATTTATTTTCTTCCTACCTAACCTTAAATTGTCATTTGCTGCTTGAGAATGCCTGTCTTCCTTTGACATGCTAACTCATCGTGAATGTTTGGATACTGCTTCACATCTCAAGTGTTACCCTTTCATTTTCAGTAATATTACATTGTGCAAAACCATCTTAGTTGCTCTTTGCTAGACTTGTCCCGCTGGGTACCAGTTGTCCTTGTGCTGGGGAGCCCAAAACTAGAAAGTCTTCTCCAGATGCTGTCTCACAAATGCTGGATAGTAAAGAACAGCCATTTGCCTTGGTCTGCTGGCTGCTTTGATTCTGACACCCAGATTGTGGTTGGCCTTCTTGGCATGGACGCATCACCGGCTCATACTCATCTTGTCCACCGGGACCCCCATGTCATTTTATGCCAGGCTGTTTTCCAGCCAGTCAGTCCCCCGGCCAGTCCTGCTACGTAGGGTTACTCCAGCTTGAAGTGCAAGATTTTGCATTATGCCTTTGGTGACACCGGCAAAGGTCAGCCTGTTTTTTCAGTCTGGTGAGGTCCCTCTGAATAGCCACCAGCCCTTCAGCATATTGACCACTTCCTTAGGTGCCATCTCAGTTTTGCAGAGGGTCTGATGTCCAGTCTTCGAGGCTGTTCATTAAGCCATTAAACAGCATCAGCTCCAGCATCAGCTCCTGAGCTGGGCTTTGGGCATAATTCTGGGATCTGAATACTGGTCTTCCACTGTTATTAATGGATATCTTGGACACAGCAGACTAGAAAACACAGCTTTCTAGTAATGTTAAGGGTAGGGAGGGGAATAATTCACTGGAAGCTGGCAAGCTTCCCTAAAACTTGGTATTTAGCTGGCTATTAAAATACTGGCTGTTTTGTCATGCACTTCAATTAATTTTTTCACACTGAATGTTTTCTATTTGTTTTATCTAGTTCTGAATTATTTTTTTGCCATGTTTCTGCTCTTTCTGTCTCTTCTGTTGTTCTCTGCCTTTTTGGTGTAGCTTTTTCTTCTCAGCACTGTTCTTTTAAAAAAAGAGCAATCAGTAAAAAAAAAATAACATTTCACAGAAAGATATTCTTGACCATCTTTTTCTCTCTCTCCTTGTAAACAGGAGATCTGTGTGGTTCGCTTTACCCCAGTAACTGAAGAGGATCAGATCTCCTATGCGTTGTTGTTCGCCTATTTCAGCAGTAGAAAACGTTACGGTGTAGCGGCCAATAATATGAAGCAAGTGAAAGATTTGTACCTCATCCCTTTAGGTTCCTCAGATAAAGTCCCTCATCATCTTGTGCCTTTTGATGGGCCTGGTAAGTACAGCTTGGAATTTGGAACTGTATTTAATCATAATGCTACTTAAAGAAGTTGGCAACAGAAATATAAGAGGAAATAAAATTTTAAAATACTAGCTATTTTGTTCGAATATGTAATGAGTTTCCCATAGTATTATTATATTAGTTTCCTTGAAAAGACATTAATTTCCTCTTGCTAGATTATCCTGATACTTCAAAGATGAAAAACTTGGTGCGTACAACCTTGTTTTATGTCTGCTACCTTCTTTCTCTGACACAAGTGGCTTTATAGGTTTCAATGTCAGTAAACTTAGTCACACAAGTGGACTATGGTAGAAATCATGAGTTCCAAATTGATACTCTCAATTTAAAATAGTATTTTTCATTATTTGAAATGTACTAATCTTTTTTCTCAAGTATTCCAAAGTTCCTTACAAAAAATTAGTTGAAAGTTTAAAACATAGATGGGCAAGGAAGAACAGGTCCTGAAATGGCTCTCAGTTGTTCTGCTTACGCCTGAATTATTTTGCATCAGTTTATCTTGGTTATAAAAATTTGTGGATGATGTCTCTCTTTGAGATAGGCAGTGTCAAAATGAAGAGAGAATGAGCTACAATTTCCAATTATACAGAATAAAATAAATTGTGAAGAGATAGATAATAGCATGCCTTGAAATGCCATGCCTTTCCTGGAATGAGGGAAAATTTCTGAAATTTGCTCTTGGTAAATCTTTGAAGGAGTATGTCTAACACAAATTGATGAGGGGACTTTGTGTTTGCAAGTGTTCTGTTTACTTTTTTATTATTATTATACTTTGCTACCACTGTTACCATGTTGTAGCTGTGTTAGACTAACATGATATTTAACTTCTGTGCTGTTTCTGATGAGATTAGATGTCCTATATAACTGTCTCGTATTCTCTATTTGGAAATTATAGTGTACTTGAAGCAATTTTAATTTGCAGTGCTTGAAGTCATAATTTTAATATTGGAAATACATATTTTTATTATTTTAAGTATTGTTAATGTTTAACATGACAAGCAGAACAATTTCAAATATAAGATGAATGCTTTCAGTAGTACATTGTAAGTGTATGGGGGTTATTTTTCTTAAAATTTTTGCCCTAACCAAAATATAAAGAGATGATAAATTGCTGTTACAATTTTGTACAGGGATTGAAATACATCGACCAAATTTATTACTGGGATTGATAATTCGCCAGAAAATGAAGAGACAGATTACTGCTGTTTCAAGTGTTACCAGTAGTTTTGTAGATGAATCTGCTGAAAGTACCTTGAGTAGCTTGCCACCAGAGAAGAAAAGCAAGCCAAGCAAACCTGAAGTCTCTCACCATGATTTGGCACTAGAAGAAGAAGAGGAAAATAATTTTTTTAATTCCTTCACAACTGTGCTACACAAGCAGAGAAATAAGCCACAGCAGTCTAATACGGACGATGCTCCAGCAGTTATTGAACCGTTGGTGGAAAGTACCAAACATGAACCACCAAAGCCTCTCAGGTTTCTTCCTGGAGTCCTGGTTGGATGGGAAAATCAGCCTTCTACTCTGGAGCTAGCAAATAAACCGTTGCCAGTGGATGATATTCTTCAAAGCCTGTTGGGTACGACAGGGCAGGTGTATGAGCACAGCAAGTCAGAAGCAGGTCCTAGTGAAGACATACCATTATTAAATGAAGAGGCAACCTTGAAAGAAGAAACCATGGATATTGCTGATGGAACTGCTGAAGTTAGTGAAGCAAAGAGTGGTTTGGATGATCCTCAAGAATCTACTAGTGCTGCTGTAACTGTGGACACAGCAGCTGTAGGGACCTCAAGTTCTGCAAAAAGTGCTGGTTCTTTGATAGGGCTGAGTCTTAAGGGAAAACCTCCAGATGTCTCCACAGAAGCATTTTTAGCAAATTTGTCTGCTCAGTCACAGAATAAAGAAACTGAAGAAAGTAAAGAAAATGACCCAAAGCGACAGTTACCAGACAAGGATAGTGTTGCACAGGAAGTCAGAAGGAGCACAAATTCCAGCTTTTCTTCCTCATCAAATTCAGGGAAAAAACCCAATGAGAACAATGTTAATGTAGGCTCTGCTGAAGGTACTGCTACTAATACCTCTAAATCACCACCATTTATTAATCTTAAAAGAGACCCACGACAGGCAGCTGGACGAAGCCAACAGACTAATATTTCAGAAAACAAGGATGGAGATGTTGGCAGAAATGAAGACCGACAAAATGCTTCAGGAAATGATCAAGGAGAACCAGAGAATAAACAGCCTTCTGGGGAAGGAGGCTTAAACCCGTATCAAAGTGATGCACAAACCAATGAGACACAGCTCAGTTCAGCTGCATCTAAGGCAGATAACACAGCTGCATCACAAGCAGAAGATACCAAACTCTCACAGGAAGATGCACTGATGCAAAACATTGAAACAGTGAACTCATTTAGAAGAGGACCAGCCGTAACTTCATCTCATTTTGAAACTGAAAACTCTTCTCGTTCTGAATTTATTTCCAAAGTCCCAAGCCCTATTGCAAGTGGCAGCTTCTCATCTGTTGGACCTCCACAGCAGAATTTTCAGCATCCTAAATCTAATCCACCCGGCTTTCAGTTTCAGGCTCCTGCACCTCATAACTTCCCTCCACAAAACAACCCGATGTTTGGATTTCCTCCTCATTTACCACCTCCGCTTCTTCCTCCTCCTGGCTTTGGTTTTCCTCAAAATCCAATGATGCCATGGCCACCGGTAGCTCATTTGTCAGGTCAGCCACCACAGTATGCTGGACCCATTGCACAAGGGCTACCAGTGGCTCACAAACAATCAAGATTTTTGGGACCAGAAAATTTTTTTCAGAGTAAAGATAGTAGGAGACCAGAAAGACGCCACAGCGATCCTTGGGGCAGAGAAGAACAGCATTTGGAGAGAGGGTTCAATAGAGGAAAAAATGATCGACAAAGACTTTACAGTGAAACCCATCACCAAAAAAAAGACAGACATGAAAAAGAGTGGAGCAATGAAAAATACTGGGAGCAAGATTCTGAAAGAAACAGGCGCAGAGACAGAAACCAGGAAAAAGAGAGAGAGCGGAAGAGTAGAGAGGAAGGACAGAGAGACAAAGAAAGAGTGCGATCTCCACACACTGATAAGGCTGCTGATGGAAAAAGTCCCAGAGAGACTAGAAATCCAGAAAAAAAGACAGAGAAGCCTAAAAGTGATGAACAGGCTCATGAAAAAGATAAGGAAAGGGAGAAAAGCAAAGACAAGCATAGAGAACGAGAAAGTGAAAAGAACAGAGAGAGACATAGGGACCACAGTGACAGAACTAAAAGCAAAAGGTAAAAAGATGCAGGCAGTCTTTTAAAATCCTATTTAAATAAACTGTTAGAGTAATGCTGTAAAACTTTGTATGACAAGAAAAAAAAAAAAAAGAGCCTGCTAGGATTGTGCCATCTTTTTTATTCCGTGTTGGTGTTTTGCAGAAACAAGTCTGTGTTTTGGTACCACTTGTTGTACCAATACTCATCCTTTTTTTCATTATACCAACTCTCGCTAGAAGTAGGAGTTTAATATTTTTAAAAATTTTACATTGCTGTATATTCAAAATTTTAAAGATTTCTTTTATTAATATGCAATAAAGGCTTAGGAATTTTCTTAGCTGAGGAAGTTGGCTTTAGTCAAGTCTGCAATATAGTTGCTGCCTTTGGTAATTTGTGCTCTCTTCTGTTTTAAGATGCTCTGATAATTTTAAAGGTGGTTTTCATACAGTAACCTTGTTTTTAAATTGCACTGTTTTTAAAGACTGCAGCAAAGCCTCAGAATCCATACATTACAACAAAATATAATATTCTAAGTGGTGTGAAGAATTTGAGTTTTTTAAAAATTATTCAGTAGAACAACAAAAAACTCAAGTATATTTCATTATATTTCAAGTATTTCCTAAGCATCTGAAGCAGTTTGTGATCAGAAATTGGAAGGCTGAGCTGCTCGAATGTTACTGCTTTAAACTGCATTTGTTTTAATAAGAAAGCATTTCTAACCTAAATTCTTGAAAATTATTTGTAGTAGTAAATTCATTTCTCCCACCGTTTTCCATGCTTCAAAAACTTGAATACCTAAGCTTGTACATTACTTTGTGTTTTGCTATCCTTTTTACTGTAAAATGTAAATATTTTAAGGGATATTTTGATTCTAAAATGATAAAACTTTCTCACATACTGTGTGTGTTTGATTTCATAGGTGTGAAACTGTAGGCTAAATGAATATAGAAGGCTGAGTCACAGAATGCCACATTTATTGTATACTTCATGGCTCAGTTTGTTTTGAGTTTTTGAGAACAAAGAGGGGGGAGGAGGGCAGAAGTGTTTGTACCCTTGGGATTTCTTGAAAACAAATCACCTACTCTTACACTTATTGAAATACACTGGGCATCTTGTTGAGTCTCTCAGAAACAACAAAAATATTCCATAGTATAAAGAAAAACGGGTTTATTGTTCTGGTTTTCAGTGTTTTGTTTTTCCACTTTGAGTACACAACCTTACTATGCTGCTGACAGAGCATTTTGCACTTTGCTGTAGAAAAGCCTCTTCTTTCCAGAAAGGTCTTCCCAGTTTAACAACAGCCTAATTGTTAGTTTTAATTATGAATATATTCCAAGGTAAATTTTTACTATACCTTGCAAGTAGCTTCATGGTGAAATTGGCTAAAATGAAAAATCCTGCATTGAATAAAGGAGGTGGTAGACTTTTATTAAGTGATGTTTCTTAGGCTTATAGTTGAGAAGACTAAAAAAAAATCCTCAGTAACTAAAAGCAATATCCAAACATCTTTAAAATAAAATTAGTCTTTTCCAAATTAATTCCATGGTCTGTATAGCAGTAGTGCCACTGAATATATGTGGTAGTATTATACATGTGTTTTGTTGTTTAAATATTTACACCAGAGTTCTGTAGGTGCAGAAGTGCACCAAAGCATTGTTCTCATTTTTGGAGTAAGTTTTAAATTGACAACTCTGCATGTGAAGATTTTCTTTTGATCCATTCAAAAGTAGCCTACTCCAAGTCCACTGGTGGTCTGCCTCTCACATGTGCATCCATCTCTGCTTTGAAAATATACTGGAAGCAGTGAAAATTGCAGCTGCCTGTATGGAAGGGATGGGAATGCTTTCTGCCAGAACTACCAGAAATAATTTGTTTAAAAGAATATGTAAACATTTTTCAAGTTTGCTGAGTGCTTTGCCTTGTGTATGTAAAACCTGAAGAGAGCCACAGTAAAACAGCTCCTGAGGGAGTTTTGTCAAGTGTTTAAATTAACAAATAGCAACAGTCTCCAGGATTTGTTCCTAGGATGTGAGTTAGTGTAATGGGAATAAATCCTGCTGCTACAGGAATAAAGGATTTTACTTCTCCATTGCCTTCAGTCACTGTCCTTCCAACATCTGTGTTAGCTGGAAGTGCTCCGATTACTGGAGCACTTGTTTTACACTGAATCACTGCTCAGATCACAAAAGGCAGTGTGGACTGCTGAGGTATTGGCAGTACACCAGAAGCTCCAGAGAGAACAGGATAAACCTTAAATATGCTCCCTTCTCCAGCAGCACATGGCCAAAAAGGCCCTACTTAAAGAAATTGGAAGAGAAGAATCTGGGGACAGCTCAAATGCCAGGTGGGCTTAATGAGCTGCTTTTTGGGAAGAGGTGCAGAAGCTCTGTTGCATCGGGCTGATCACTTGAGGGATCAGAGCAGCTGAAGAAAACAGAATGAGCCTCACAAAGATGTTTGCAGTTGCTTAATAAAACATCTTGGCGTAGCTCCCATGCACTTTAGTTATCTTTAAGTCATCTGTAACTGACTTGACAGTGCTTTCATTGCTACACACTAAGTATGCTGATGTGGAAGCAAATATGTGTCACCTAGTTTTAGGTGCTTGTGGCCTTTGCTCCATAACACACATCCCATCCTCACTTCTCTCTCCACCCCAAAACAGTTGCTTGTTTCTCACAGGTACATGCTGAAGACTTGCATTCAGAGAATTTCCATGCAAGGAGGTGATGGTTTATTATGTGCTTTTGAGCAATTGTAAAGTGAAAAAGATACGACTCAATCACTATTATTTTTATTTAATAATTTTACTTAGATAAGCTAGCAGTCAAATGAGAAATGTAGATGCCATCATACATCATTAGTGTAAGCACATTAAAATAGAGCTTGAATATTCTTTTCATTGCTTGCTAAAGCAGAATATAACACAGCTTTTTGAGAAGGAATTGAATTTTTGTATTTATGTATGAACAGTTCTATTTACTTTTGAAATTATAAATTTATGAAAAATGTATTAGCAGAAATTTGATTTACTGTGACCAAAACCTCTGTCTCATAAAATTTTGAAATATCTTTTAGAGGCATATAGGCCAGAAAGCAAAACAGTTCTTGGATTTTTTATTTTTAAGCTCTTAAGAATAAAAGTTATGTGTAGGCAGTCTGCCACATTCCCACATTCCAGTTGTAAATCATTAAAACCAAAAGTTTTCATGTAGTCAAATAGGGGAGACCTCTGCTGGAGAAAACTAGGAGGCCTGTTTTCTCTCTCTAAAATTAAATACATTTTTTGCTCTTAAAATCATTCTTTAAGTGTAATATTTTAGCAGACTTAAGAGAGATTTAAGTTCTACCCTTTTACATAAAAACATACAGGATGGTCACAGAAGGGAGGGAGAAAAACTTCATTATCTTAAGTCTTTGTGGGCTTAACAAGTAATTATAGCTGTTATGATTTTAAAAATTCTCGTTACTATAAACGTGCTTTTTGCCTCAAGCACACTTTTTCTTCCCCACTAATTTCAGTTTTTACACTTGACCTTAATATTATAAAATTATAAAAGAAACATTATAGTAAAATTTAAGAGTTGGAGAAACAGGTAACAGTTGTCTGTTCTCATAAAGCAACAAACAACACTTGAATAATGGTTGGCTTTATAAGCTAATCACTACCTCTTTGTTTACAAAACTATTTCCAGCACAATAAAGAATAAAGACCCTGCAGACTTTCACGTTATTTTAAAGTAAATGCTAAAGAGTATGTATAAATAATTCTAGGAGTAAAACAGTTGATCATATTACTTTTTAAGTGCTTTCCTAATGTTGGTTGCTGAGTCATATACTGCCAGCTAACACAATAAACAGGAAAAAAAGGAATTTCATCACTTTTAAAAAAAATCTTGGACAGTTTTTCAATTAATTGCCAGAATTTCCATCATAAACATTGTACCCTTCTGCTTTCATTAGCTGAATCTTTTTAGAATCTTGGAAGAGCACAACATCCTTAATTTTACCAATGAATTCCTTCTGAAAAAGCTCTGTAGTGACTATATTGACTTTCCTGCCAATTTCAAACCCACCAAAGTAACAAATGCCACCGTAGTTTAAAGCCGTGTATTTCCTTTGTGGGTCAATGTCTTCAAAAAGGACTAGTTCTTCATCAAGATAAACCTTAATACAAGTTTGGTTTTGAACTACTGTAATGAAATGCCATCTTTCATCAGAACAGATGAAATATTTGCTATGCATTAGAGGAACAGAGATTCTTTCTCCAAGATTAATCACAACTTTTAAAGTTCCATTGGCAAGACCAATGCCAAGGAAGTCATTATCTTCATCTTCACTTTTTCCCATCCATGCTATTAAGCCTTCAGTTTGATTCGTAGTAAAATTTAAAGAAAGGCGGCTGTGCTGGAGGTCTCTTTTTCCATAGAAAGGATCTGTATACTTAATGTAGGAGTTACCAACAAACTTTGCTATATAAAATCTGATTTTTGTATCACAGTACTTACCTGTCCAGCCTAGTGCACATACACAGGTATATGAAAATGAAGAAGGTTGAGGAATACAGAGCGCATGAGACCCACAGATGTTTTGTGCACAGTGAATAGATTGTTCACACGTGGTCCCTGTCCACTCTCTGGGGCAAGAACAAGAAAAGCCTGAGTTTTCAACTTGACATGTTCCATTATTTTTGCACACAGTGTAACCACAATCTGTTCCATCACAATCACCAATATTGGCTCCACCTTTGGGGTCAGTCACGGTAAGCTTCAGTTCCCTGTTGTTTATAACAATTTCTCGAATACAACCAGTGAAACTTGTGGGTTCATTTTCTATTGCCATTGGATTAACAAGGTTTAAGGAGGACACCCCTCCAACAAAAAAATCTGTGTGTGTGTCTAGTGCGTTCATCCCCGGACTAGCTTTTTGAGTAACGTTGATACCATCCAGGTCCAGGTAGCCTTCATTACCAACTCTTCCTGCATTGAGTGAGTGCCACGTATTTCCATTTGCATGGACCTTCTGAGGGGTCTGCAGGATGACTGTTTTGTCTCCAAGGTTGTAGCGTAACTGAGTAAATCCATTTACTAATGATATACATAGAAAGTCACCTGTAAAAAAGATTGTAAAATAGTTTTAATTTTTAGAGGGCGTGCACTGAAGGGGGTGCACCTATTCATATTTCTGATGCTTTCATGCCTGCATTTCCCTGTACCATCATCATATCTAAATCACACAAAGGAAAGTGTTCCCTGATGAGCTGCTCTTAGCCTTTATGGTTTTTTTTTCATTATTGGAAACTGAGCTCATGTTTACCTCAAAGTAAAAAGCCCAACCTTCTGAAAAGCTCTGCTTTTGTGCAGAGACTGGATAAGTGAGGTAGGAGGAAACAAGATCACTTTGATATCCAGGAAATTTGAGTCGGTGTTCCTGTGGAAAAGAATAAAGTTTTGGCCAAGTTACAAAGGCAGAAATACTCTAAATTTCAATATGCTAAAAAAAGGCTTGATGGATTTGTCAGTTTCATGAACAGGTTTGTCTTCACCAGACATACTTTGCTTTCCCTGAAAGCTCCTGGTCACAACAGGGATGTTTTGGGTTTAATAATCTGACAGCTGTAGGAACAGATACACTTTTTATTGCATTATTCTTTTGGAGGCCTTCATGACAGGAAGTATTAGAAGGGAGTTGTCTCTTCCTGTACTGTTAGTGCTTCTGGCCTTACAGGCAGTGTAAAGGAGAGAGAGTACCACTTCAAACTGTACTTTCAAGTGTGAAGAAGAAAAGGTGGGAAAGGTTAGGAAATGACAGCTAGAAAAGTTTGTAAGAGCAGCAATAGAGCTTAATAGGGGAAGGCAACAGGGAAGCAGGACAGCAGAAAAGTCTGCAAATTAAAGTTAAGTTCTCAATTTTTTTGAGGTTTACCTGTGCAATTTACCTTTTATATATTACTTTTGGAAATAATAGGCATCAAGTTGTTATCAATTAAACTAGTAAATATGTTTGTTAAATTTGAATGCAAGCTTTCCTAATAGTTACCAGTCCAGTTTCCTTAAAGAGTCAACAGTCCTAAGGGTGGACCTCACAGTAAAATGAAGTTTGCTTTCATGTGTATTTAATTTTTGAGTATTTCTAATCCTTGAATTACATTGCCTGTAGTGAAATTGAATGGCTTAATTTACTGGAGGCTTGTGGAAGTTGCTAAAATTATACCTCCCTATTCAAGAGATGTTCAGGTTGCCATTTAGGCAGGGTAGAGATGTTTCAGTTGTATTAGTGGCTGTAGAGCACATACTTCATGCCTCACCATCCCTGCTCCAGACACCCACGGAAAGAAAAAGAAAAAAGCTCTTCCTTCTTTCAACTCTGGCAATGGCAGAGCACTTCCTT
The DNA here is from genome assembly GCA_013397795.1 of Orthonyx spaldingii. Lineage (NCBI taxonomy): Eukaryota > Metazoa > Chordata > Aves > Passeriformes > Orthonychidae > Orthonyx > Orthonyx spaldingii. The sequence continues at coordinate 1,199,813 of VZTJ01003038.1, forward strand.
TTAGCTTGCTAGTTCTAGTTGTGATAATCTGGTTTACTTCCCTTTATTAAGTGTTCTTTTCGAGGACCTTGCTTGTTTCTGATTTTTTTCAGAAAATTAATGTAAATGCCTTCATGTGTGATTTCTCCCGCTTAGTGATGTGGCTTTAAGTTTGCTTGGTTTTTCAGTGCATAGTTTGAATGCACTCATCTTGCTTTGTTTCAGCAATGTACATAACCTGCTTGTCAATTTCTTTTATCAGGCCCTCAATCCTAGGGTAAGAAAGGAGCATGAGGAAAAGTTTCTGAACTACCACTTCGGCAGCCTTTGATCCCCTCTCCTACCCAGACATGCAGCCTTGCATAGGGACACAAGTACTCTTATTTTGCTGTCTAGGAAGAAGGAAAACATCTGACCAGGGTTGCTGTTGCATCTGACCTGTAATCAAGACCCGGAGAAGCTGGTAGTTTAAGACTTCCTGGCCTGCAGGAAGGGGTTTTGGTAGCTTTGCACACTTGACAATGATCTGTCTGTTTTGGAATCTTATTTATTCTTACCAGAAGAGCAAATCTGTGTTACTGAATCTGCTATCTACAGTGCAAAGAGGTTATTGCTGAGTACTCTGTTCCAGCACAAATTTGAAGCCTTACTTCAAATTGGAGTAACTTCTGCTACTTGTGAACAAAAAAATTACACTTTCCAATTTCAACTCTCCCTGAGGCTCTCGAGGTACTTTCTTACTCCTCTGGTTAGAACCTCTCTTTCCACAGATTTTAGTCATTGGCAAGAACGACAGTGTTGAGATAAATTTTAGGATCTGAAAGTGCAGTCAGTATTTCTCCATGAAATTATCATAGGTAGTACTAGGACCACATGGCTGAAAACATCTTAGGACTGTCATGTAAAGTGTTGTGTGTTCAGTGTCCAAGAAACTTCCTCTTAAAGTGAAGACAAATGATGGGCTTGTCTTTGATCCTTTTCACTTTAGCAACCAGTAACATTTTCAGCAAGGGATTTCCATCTGCCCTGTGTCTGAGGGCCAGGTTGCACAGCTGGAGCCTGTGCAGGCCAATGTCATCATAGGAATTGTATCACCAGTTTAAACAAATGGCATTCTTGCCACTGATTTTCTCTTCTCAGCAGCCTCGGTATATAAGACCATGAAGCAGGGTGGTTTTTCACTATTTCAGTTTGATCGTTGCTCAGACCTGTCTCATATAACCTCAGCTGTGGCCAGAGACCTTTCTGAGGAAGTTTACTTTTGTTAAGCATGAAGGAGATGACATCCTCAGTTTTTCCAGCACTAGACTGTATAGCTGGTCCCTCCTTTCTTGAAAATACGATCTACAGATAGGACATAAAACTTCGCTTCCAGCTTTTGAGATTAGCATCCCATCTAATATGGGCTGTTCATCCCCATCAGTGGTGTCACAAAAAAAGCAGAGGGACTCCTGAGGTATGCACTCACAGTTCTTTTGTTGTGCATGCAAGTCTTGGCCCAACCTGTTTGATGCAAGGAACTGTAAGGCAATCTGTGTCAGCAAAGTTGAATCTTCTTTAGAAGTAGGCTGTTGTATCTTAGCTGGGCCTTGTAACTGCAGCATGTCAAGACCCTGAGTGTTGAACAAAATTGTTAACAGCATTCAGTTCTGTTCTGAGGCACTTTCCTGGCCCTGTCATCTTCCCTGTTTCAGGAAAACAAAGTGGTTTTTTATAGCCCAAATGCTAAAACATTGTTTTCTTCTCAATGGAAGGGAATTTTGTAGCAGGTGTTACCTTAAGGAAGGACCTGTTCTGGAGATAAAATAGCACTTCTACTTGCAAATCCTAGTTCAGGGTTTTCACCAAGTCACTGAAGGTCAAAGTTGCTCTGCCTCAGAGTGGATTGTCTCTATTCCATATTAGAAGCCAGAACTCCAAAGCAGGTGTGAATTTTTCTTCATAACTTTAATTTTCATGTTTTCTTATGTGGACATCTCTCTCCTGGTCCCATATCAGATGTCAGAATTCCCAGAAGCCTAGTCATCCCTGAGTCTTGAGCAATCAGTTCCTAAAACTGGGAGTTAATGAAAAGTCTCCTGTAAGTACATCCAACTGCTACTATGAGATCTGGATTATCTGTATCTTCTTACATGACTTCTTATGATGAATTCTGAGTGCATCACAAATTTTTTCAGCTTTCTACTCCTATGAATAAGTACATAAGTCTCTTCAACAAGCTAGTTACAGCCACACAGTCAAATTTTAAATTCTTCCAAATGGTGACAATGCCCTTTCATGTTCAGTCTTTATCTGGACATGCAGGTGTGTCTGTATACCCCCATTCTAAGAGGGGATCATGCTCAAGCACTATCAACTCTCGATGTTTCTATGTTACCATAGGAAAGTCACGTATATCATAATTTGTCAAACTTGGTACAGTTGGAAATGCATTCTAGGAATGTTGCACTCTATTTGGAAATGTCCTGTTCAGGTCAGAAGCATCACCAGAGTAACAAATGTGATAATACTCAATTTACACAGTTGTGTTGGGCAAAGATCTCTGCCTTTACTGCCTACACTACCCAATATGCCTAATACAGATGTATTTCCTAGGGGGGCTTAATACAATGTCAGGGGGTCTCAGGCTGACACACTGAGCTGGGAGGGCACCCTGGATGGTATTTTTAACATTTCTGTTTCAAGTGACTTAACCCTTGTTCTCTGGTGTGTGTGATAAAGGCAAGGCCTTCATTACCTGTTAAAAGAGTACCTGAGGTTTTTCCTACACTCCACTGCAAATTAAGAAGGATTTCCCACTAGTTTGTATGGTCAAAGAAGCTTCCAGAACATACTTTTAAGTAACTTTTGAAGCAGTAGATGCACTCTTGTAGTCAGTGGTGTTCACTTTTTTGCTGCTATTATCATGGTCCCAGTGATGGAGAGATGCAAGTGTCTCTGAAGGCTCCCTGTGTGCTCAAAACTCATTGATTAGTTCCTGGCACTACTGAAGGTCTAGATTCTTTTAAGCCGTGTGTTGCTTGTCTTTTGTCTCATCCTGTGTTATTGAGCAGAAGCCTCTATGCTAAGCTGGGGACAGAGGCTTTGATGAGCTCAGTGCTTCAGCATCTGCTGCAGCTTAAGTGTCCCAGCAGCCCTACACTCTGGTTTCCTGGTTACTGAACACCTACAGTCTTGGTTCCTTCAATTGTTTCAGAGTCCTGAGACAACACCTCTGGATGAATGTTTGTGCCTTATCTTGGTTTTACCTCACCCTTCTGTCCTCTAGCTCAAGCCTAGACTGCCAGTTTCTACCACTGTGGTATCGAATAGCATTTCCTTCACTCTCCTTCCACCATTTTTTTCAGAAGTTTTTATCGATCTTTGGCACCATCTCGGTGGTAGAGCAAACATTTGAGCCTTTTATCCTCATAAGCAGTAACATTCATGGGAATCATTCCCAGTTAATGAAACCTCTTACCGTAGCCTCCACGATGTGCTCATCTGCACTCTAAACTGACCTTGTTAAGCCACCATAATGAAGTGCCTGTGTCCCCAGCAGTGTTAGTGCCTTGTGTTGGCATGATGCATCCTGTAACCATCATAGCTCCAAGAGGTATCTGCTCGCTGCTCTTTCCTGCCTTGCTGAGCTGAGTTCACATTGCTTTCATTCTTTTTTTCATCATTCTATTCTTCACAGCTGTCCTCTCCTGCTCTCCTGTATGATTTTCCATGGACCTGAACCACGTCCTCTTACACTGTCACCCCTTACATATTCTTCCAGGAGCAGAACTTTCCTTGTCTAGAAGGGGTTGAAGTAGCCCTATTGGCCTCCAGCTGAATGGCTACAATCTGTGGCCAAGGAAGGTGATGCACTGTGGTGTCCACCTGAAAGGAAACCTAACTGACCAGTAGTTGTCCATCACATGCCTCCTGAGCATTTCCAGTAGCCAGAATAAGGCCCAATGCCAAGGAGAGAAAACAGGGAAGAAGAGGAAGGGCTATAAATTGGTAGAACAGAGGGGAATGAAGAACAGAGAAGAAATAAGCCTTATTCCCACCCTTCTGCAGCTTCTTCTGTTAATTGCTAGCTGGTAATATGTCAACATGGTTGAAACTTTGCCTTCCTTTAGGTTTGTTAACCTTAACCTTGTCTTTTCCCTTGTCTGAGTGCATGCATGCAGTTAGGTACCAGCTGGCTGACAAGGTACAGGAGCTTGTTGAGCTGTTGTAACTTGATCTTTTATCTAGGGGTGACCATAGCCAGTGCCCCTAATGCACACTTAAAGGAGCTACCCATGGGTATGCCTTCATGGATTATTATAATTTATTCTGCTCCATGTATGGAGTTCCATCTCACAGCTCACTCAAGACTGAAAGCTGATGTCAAGTCAAGCCTGTATATTTTTCAAACTGTGTAGAAATTCAGTGTGTCAATAGGTAGAGTCTAGTTTCACTTTGGAGCACCATCCCAGAGCAGGAAGAGCATAGCTGGGAACCAGAGCAACCCTGCAGACAATGATGCCCATGCATCTACAAGGGGTGGGCAGTTACCTATTTGTAGGTTAGACTATTCAGCCTCACCTTTCCAAAACACATTTCTTCTTTGTGAAGAAACTTTCTGTGCTTCCTTTAGTCAGCACTGTCACCCTGGCACATTTTGGCAGCTGAAAGGAGCCACCTTCCTTGAGCAGCCTCCATTTGCCAAACTTTTTTGGTTTGCTTGCCAGTGGCAAATGGGTAACAATAACACTTCATATGCAACAGATTTCAAGACAGTGGGGATGTCTGTTCTGTGACACAGCTGGCTGGCAGTTCTGCTTCCTACACTGCTGATTTAGTCCATCCAAATGATTCCAAAAGCAATAACAAAGCAGAAATTATGTCCCTGTCAGCTAAGGAAACATGGCTGCTAAGAGAAAAAACTTAACCACTCTTAAATTCTCATTTTAAAAGTGGGTGGATAATCAGTTTCTTTCTGATTAGGAAAACAATTCTCCTGCCTTTTGGATATTATAGAAATTCTGACTGTTTCCAAAAAATTTTAGTCTACTTCCATGATTCAGTTTTCATCACAAGCAATGTTTTAGAAAATCATGCAGACATCACACACTTGTACTAGCATTCTCTTATTGTCATGTTAAACTGAAATGCCATAAATATCAGGAGTTTAAGCTTTTAGGTTTTTTAAACTAGGTAGGTAACATAATCTGGCTGAAGAGAGACAGAGAACTGCTGTTGCAAATGTTGAGTGTTAAATTTAGCATGAGTCATCCCATTCTGTTTATTAACCTGACTTCATTCTTAGTCACCTAGCATGACTGTTCCTTTTCATCTCTTTGGGGAGCAAACCTTTCCATCACCCTGGCCTGAACTCTGGAATAATGCAGGCAGTCTACGGCATATTCCACTTTTGCTAACAAATGTAAAGCTTCAGTAATGCTATGACTCAACAAAAAAGCAAGGCTCCTTTTAAACTGCCTTTTACCCAGAGTGGCAAGGCCTCCAAGTATATAGCATGGTTGCTGTGTAAATGGACTGAATTATATACATTATTCAAGCACTTGGTGGGCATCCAGCAAACCCGGTCATATTTAAAGGTTGTTTAATCATTAGGGCTCTCATGCTTTCATTGGTAAAAATAGGATACACTGCCCTTGAAAAAATGTGAAATGAGCAGGCCTTCTACAGACAGTGTGCTGGACTCCACATGAGTTCCGTAATGTTTGCAGAGACCTTGCCCAGAAGCAGTCCATAGAACAAGTAGTCAAAGAGGGGAAAAAAAGTCCCGTTGCCATTCTATCTTCAAGTTTCTGAACTCAACTCACTTGTTGGGTTCCCCAACTTAATATTGCTAGCCACATAAATTTCGCCAAACTTTGGAAATTATTTTCTTAGGGCTGCAGAAATCAGTACTACCAGACTTAAAGTCATGATGCACATTCAGAAAGAGCTGACAAAGCAACAAAATGAATGACTGACTATTATAGGAAATTACACTAACAGATTCACAGGATGTTTTCCATTTTATGTCAATTTGTGAAGTGTTTAAATGTGTATACTGGAGTAGTGAGGTTTTTAGAGGAATAGAAGCTGGAACCAGCAGATCAACTTTAAAGTAAGGAGACTTGCCCTTTCTAGAAAGTTCCATAATATTCTTTGGAAAGAACAAAGCTGGAAGAAAATGTTTCAACAAAAATTTCATGGTTTTTTCTTCACCTACTAAAGATGTGATTTTATATATAATGATGGGAGAATTATTTGGTGGCATATGCCCCTGAAGGAAAAGTCCCAATGTAGTGTTTACATGGGTGACAAACCAAGCTGATACATAACTGTACTACTCAGTATCATTGCTAAATTAGCTGCATAGTCAGCTCATTTCTTTTAAAAAAGCATCATTGCGTAATGAGGAGAAAATTTTCTAATTATTTCCTATCAAAAAGGAATTTTAGAAACAAAATCCTGTGATTTCAACAATTAATTTATTAAATCTTACATAACTGTGTAGAAGATGAAGTTTTATTTAAAGTGCTTTCTAAACTAATCCTCAACAGAAACCTCTATCTCATCTGCTGGCTGCTAAGAACACTTCTGAATCTTTCATCAATCTAATTCTGCCTGGATTTGACAGGATTATATGAGGGCAAATATAAAAAGCCAGACGATTAGCTTTTCCTAAATCTTTCAAAACTTGAGGACAGTGAAAGTAGAAGTAAGAAATTTGTAAATAAATTATTCTATATAAGATGAATTTTATTTTGAAATGGAATTGGTATAATTCTAGAAAGTGATTGAAAGAAAATATTCCTTCCTGTGCAAATGAAACATTCAGGAACAGCAGTAGAATGAGGATATGCTTGGACTACACTACTCCTGGCCCAAGTTAAACATACTTAGCACTCTCTTTGATGCTTCCAAAGAGATATTTAATTTCATTATATGCTAGCTGCTTCCATGACCTCTGACTATTCTTTTTGAGAGAGATCAATTTTTTCTCTCTTCTATTTTTCATGGCCCATGTAACACTTTAGTTTATGCAGGAGAGAACTATTCACCAAGAATCTCAGAATTTGACCTGTAAGTGATAGAATTATAAAAGATTAATTGTAGAAGACAGTGCTCTTTGCTAATACATGTATTTGTATTACAGATGCTCGATATATTTTTCTTCGAACTTCTCTGTATGTGGTTGCAATTGGAATAAGGCAAACAGGAGGTGCCAGCACTATATGATGCATTATCAACCTGTTGAAACATCTGTGTGCACAGTAAGGTGCTGGTACATTGGGCACATGTGTATTTATATGAATTTGTGGCTGAATATGTTTATTGAAATATCTCAGAGCTTTAGATTTTGAACAAAGGAATGTAAAAATACATGATCAATAATTGATTTTTTTTGTCATATAAAACGTCATTTTTGCATAACCTACTGCTTCATACAAGCGGAAAATTTGCTCTTAGATGATGTTATGAATGACACATATTGCTTCTGTTTAAAAATGTCAAGTCATCATGGTAATGCAATTGAGTACATTAATAAAGTAATTACAAAAAATTTACACCTTGAAGACTAAATTTTAGAATGTATTTACACTAGCAAAGTATGCTTTCTTGACATGAAGTTTTAGGAATGTTAATTTATACTAAAGAATAAAATACTTCTATAAACAGTAGAAAGATTTTATTTAGATTTGTTTTTTACTCTGCATATCTGGGAAATGCAGAACTTGCATGTTTTACATGCTGCACCAGCACACTTTTCAACATTATATAATAAAAAGCTACACTTTTGAGAAGCCTCATTCACTCTGTTCACTTTCACTTAACTTGTTAGGTCAGTTTTTAATATTGCTTTGGTTTGGGTCATTTAAAACACTGGGCCAGCCCCTCAAACTGAGAATTTTAGTGTAGCTTCTGAAAAGGTGTCTATGGTCACTTTTCAGGGGGAAGTGCTTTCCTGAACCATTAAAGTTCGCTAAATACTTGCTGGCTTTGGACTAAGGTAAAACATTGATTTAGTATGTTTTTTTCTTATGAACTTGATTATTCATAGTTCAAAACAACTGTACAATACAGTTCTGGTGTCCCCAGCATAAGAAGGACATGAAGCTATTGAAGCAAGTCCAGACGAAGGCCATAATGTTGGTAAGAGAACTTCCCCTACAAAGACAGGCTGAGAAAGTTGGAGTTGTTCAGCCTGGAGAAGAGAAGGCTGTGTGGAGGCCTTACAGCAACCTTCCAGGATCTGGAGGGGTCTAAAAGGAAGCCAGAGAGGGACTTTGTCAGGAACTACAGGACAACGAGTAATGGGTACAAACTGAAAGAGAGGAAATTTAAGTTAGATATTAGGTAGAGATATTTTACTGTGAGGGTGATTAGACACTGGCACAGGCTGACCAGGGAGGCTGTGAATGCCCCATCCCTGGCAGTGTCCAAGGCCAGGTTGGATAAGGCCTTGAGCAACCTGGTCTAGTGGAAAGTGCCCTTGCCCATGGCATGGGGCTTGGGACTAGATGGTCTCTAAGGTCCCTTCCAATCCCCTAACATTCTATGATTCCGTGATAAAACCCAGCCACCACTGGCAATGAGTTACAGAGAGACTGAATGGCTGAATCACTTCAATGAACTGCCTTTCTTTTTCAAAAAAGTACCTGGCTGGATGATAGCAGCAAACTGGAATCCCCTTACCTGACTGAGTACCCAAATGCTGTGCAGTGTAGAACAGGATACCATCTGGAGAGAGAGGCTGGAACTGCAGTTTAATATGGGTCTTATGCCGGATATAAAAGGGTGCAAATGACATCCATGACGATTCACTATTTCTGAAGGATGGATCACTAATGGAAATATCTGAAAAATACAAGAGGAAATGTCGTCTGAAAAATATTTTGAGCAAACTGCATTATTGGAACCAGTTATTTTGTATAGTACTTAAATGCTGTACATAATACTTTCAATTCTTCCCCTTCCACAGAATAAAAGTAACCTACATACAAAATAAAACTTAGATAATAGCAAATCAATGCCATTGTCTCCTGAGTGCCTTATTTCCTCAACAATCAAGGCTCCAGTTCTAGTGCAAAATAAATGTGATATTGTTAGCATTAATTTTCAAATAAATGTAAGTGTAAATTTCACATTTTTTAAAAATTGAAATGCAAAATACTGTTGCAGGAGTCAATATAAACATTTATTTCCTTGCCATACAGATAAAAACCCTAGTGGAGGATTTGTAATGAGCTGCTTTGTGTGTCATAAGAATGTACCTTGTAAGTGAGAAGCGTTCATTAATTGTTGCTGAAATTTGGTTTTAGGATAATCATACTGAGAGGTTTGATAAATCAAATCATCCTATCTTATAGTGAAAGAGAACACTCACATAATTACGTAAGTGAAGATACAGTGTACACTTTTCAGCTATACACATTTTCATCATTCTGCCTTACCTCTTCTCTCAGTGCTGATTATTCATATACCCCTACAAAATCAGGCTGGTTAAACTGCCTTCAACCAACAGGTAAATTATTATACTTTTCTATACTGTTTCTGTGACTTGAAAACATTTCCAGTTTTCCCCACTGTAACAACATTTCTTATTTGAGGTATAATTATCATAGAATCAAAGAATCACAGAATAGTTTGTCTTGGAAGGGACCTTAAAGATCATGTAAGTCCAACTCCCCTGCTACAGCCAGGGACACTTTCCACTAGACCACCTTGCTCAGGGCTCCATCCAATCTGGTCTTGAGCACTTTCAGGGATGGGGCATCCACAGCTTCTCTGGGCAACCTGTGCCAGTGCCTCACCAGTCTCAAAGATTTTTTTCCTAATATCTAATCTCAACTTACTCTCTTTCAACTTGAAGCCATTTCCCCTTGTGCTGTCACTACATGCTCTTGTAAATAATCTCTCTAATCATGTTAGTTATTAGCTAATTCATTATCATGTTGTTGTTTACGGTATTTGTGGGTTCACTGGAATAAATCAAGCTATTTAGATGTGCAGGGTGTACTTAGACCTTTGTGTGATAACCCCTTTTTACTATTTAGTTAAACAGCAGTATTAAATGCCTGAGTTGTAAGTGTTCACTCCTCACTTCTCAGTTTCCCAGCTGAAGCTGTCTCCCTTCTAAGATGCCAACATCTTTCCTCATTTTAGTGCTCCCAATTTCAAAGTTTTATAGTAACTTGCTCCCAGTTAAATACACCTTCAGGATGTCCTTGAAGTGCATTCCGAGATACCTTTTGCTATCTTTCCACAATCAAGTTTTCTGCACAGCATCTGCTGGTGAACCCACTCACCGCCCAGCTGCACCTTGTGCTGTACCATCACAGATGGACTTCAGTTATTAGGCTGGAATACAGCCAGCATGCGGCAAGCTCTTGTGATTTGTCTATTTCTCACACCACCTCTCTCAGAATAGGGTTCAAGGGGTCCCTGGTGGACTGTGTCCAGCAGGCATCACTATAGAGGATCCAGATCTCTGGATCCTGTTATCAGCGTAACCTGACCTGAGGATGCCTCTTGGATGGGCAGTAACTCCCTTTTATTAATTCCCCCTGGTAGATTACAGATAATACTTCTGAGGAAGGTACATGGATTTGATGGCACAAAATGTCAGTAAGTCTCAAAGTAAGATTTAATCACTGGAATATCAGTTATAATGGATTTATTAAATGCTTGAGTGATCAGAATCAAGATTTTGATGAGCTGTTATTCAATCCATGTATAAATTCTCAAATCACTCCCATCCTAAGTATCATAATAGCTGTTATGCATGCTATCAAAGCTAAGCAGTGTCTGTAGTAATATATTACATAATGTCAAAAATGTGAAGTTCCTGGCATCTATACTTAAATTTGACAGAAATAAAAATAGTTCTTAGAATAGCAATTACCCTGGAAGATAAATGGTAGTAAAACTTGTTAAACAGATATGGTGATGTACTTCACATCACTAAAACTTACACACAGTATCAGGTACAAAAGACAGAGTAATACATATGGATTTTTTTCAGTAGGTAAGACAAGGCTCTATATTAGTAGTTAAAGATAAAATCCCTATACTGATGTATTCATATTTAAAAAACAATCAATAATAATAATTCATTTTGTACATAGACATTTCTTCTTCATGCATCATTTGTAACTCAGTCTCCTCTTCGCAGATTTTTGCACAATGAGACTTACATGTGGAGGAACTGTGCCACAGTGGTCAATCTTACATGAAAATATGCTGCTGCTTAAAAGGTTGCCTTAGCAAAGTGTATAATGAGGTATCTGAAAGTCTCTATGGCAGATTCAGTTTCACTTTGTCAATGTAGTTAATTCTTTACTGCTTATGGAGGAAGCCTGGACAATGACTAGTGTGAGAGCAAAATCAGCAGGATTGAAATGCTACACTGCTTGTCATTGGGAGGGATATGAAAGGAAGATTGCTATGATAAAAAGCCTTGAAGCAGAGAACAAGGATAAAAGGTGATTTTATACCATCACTCAGAGAAAGAATTGAATCCATGGTTTCATATTACAGGTAGAGTACTAAAAAATAAGGCCCACAGCTTCAGCAACAGATGTCAGAATTCTTTAGTAAGGAGGTATTATCCAGATTTATAGATATCAAATACAATACTCTGTTTAATAGACTTCATTCTGAAACTTCTAAGATGCAAATATTTTATTTTCATTATCCTTAAAAAGTAGGCTTATTCCCAATAAATATATCTTACAAGTGTTAGAAAGTAACATATTTTGCCACAATGCAGCAGAAGCAACTATAAGAAGTACTAGAATGACTTATAATTTTCTTGTAAATGACCTGTAGATCCTGCAAGTACTGATTATATGCATGGAAAAAATCTGACTTGACAGATGCGTGGAACCCATATCCCAAAACAGAATGCATTCATTCTACCACAGTGCACAGAGGTGAGCAGTGTGACATTTCATTTTTGCAAAATTGTTTCTATAGACAGACAAACTTCTAAGGTGAAGAATATGACAATTTAAGCTTTTCAATTTGCTTTTATGGCAGGTATATGCAAAACTAACACATCAGAGGCCGAGGTACTCTAATGCTGTTTTCTTGGCAGCAAACTTTTTTTCTCACTTAAGATAAGAAAATAAGAAGTTCAGCTAAACTTGCACAAGACAACACCTGTGTTACATATGCTTACTCCTGAGAAACTCTTCACTAAAACAAATGAGGTAAATGGATGCCTTTGCTGATCCTGTAAGCTAATTGGTACAGCCTGTGCTGTGTAACTACTGCATTACTCACAAGAATGCTTAGCACCGTGGGATGCATTGTAAATACAACAGGCATTTAAACAAATATTTCTGTTCTGTATCTGATTAATTGCTCCATTTTATAAGCTGAATACTAGTATCTGATGATGCTACACAGAATCACAGCATGGTTGGAAGGGACCACATTGGATCACCTGGTCCAACCTCCCTGATCAAGCAGAGGCACCCTAGAGCACATTGCACAGGATCGTGTCCAGGCAGTTCTCGAACATCTCTAGTGACGGAGATTCTGCAGCCTCTCTGGGCAATCCGTTCCAGCTTCCAACAAGAAGGGAAAGGAAATGTGAGTCACTGCTCAAAGGAGTGAGGACCTAATAAAAAAAGACACAGAAAAAGCCATGTCTGACTGATTTTTCACTTGCTAAACCCTGACCAAGCCTCCCAAGTCCCTATGCCTGATAGCTGAACTTGGGAAAGTGAAACATCAGTTCCACAGTGATGAGGCAGGTGTTAAGGTCAAGCCTGCAAATCAGTCTGTGAGTCAAGGTCCAGATCAAGTGGATCTTGGTGCTGCTGCAGTGTAGTTCAGCATAGGATCAGGGGGTATTTAAAGCTGCTCCTCAAGCAATGCAGGAGGAGACTCCTGCTGGGGCTCCTCAGCAAAGCTGTCTTTGAGACCAGATATCAGCCCCATCCCTATGGGCTGAGAAACACTCTCAAAGCTTTAAACTCCACAGTCAGAATTTTTCAATATTTTATTTGATTGGAGAGAGAGAGAGCGAGCAGTTTCACCAGTTGATTTTTTTTCATTTTGGAAAACAATGACAGACATGTCTGTATGGAAATCTTCATCTTAAAATGCAATTTGATTAAGGTTGTAGCTCAAAGATTACTGATATTACATGGACACTGTTTTCCTGTGTAAATATTTAGAAAAACTGAAAAATATAAACTTTGTGTTATCTAAATGGAAATGTGTTTTTCTGTTGAATTATCACTTTCTATTGAATATTTGAAGAGCTGACTTTTCATAACTTATAAACTAATTCATGTGTCGTGAAAACAGATTATAGTTTAACTTTTAGTGCATTAACAAGAACATGTTAACATGCATGTTAACAAAAGTATTGATTATTAATGGACTTGAAATGTAATGGTTAGAACAATGTACTCATGAGAAACTGATTTTGGCAGACATGCAGGTATTAGTGATGGCTGCTGTCCCCGAAGAGGAGAGACTGACGCAATCATTATTCTGAGAAATACTGGAACAAAAGACTGCAATTTTGTAAGTCAAGTTCTGTTTGGTTTTGTTGCAGTGGAGTTGTAATCTCTACTGTTAGCTAATTAGAAACCTGATTAGCTAAGAAGAAACATCTAGGAGCATATGGCTAAATCTCAAAAGAGATCTCTGGTTTTCCAAAGCCCAAAATAGCTATTACTAGCCAAAGTCAAAACAGTAGACCTCAGTCTTTCAGTACAACATATATTAAGAAATGAGTGCCTACAAGTAATAATCTCAGCCAGAAAAGTGTAGTGAGAGAAGCTATAAAACCTCAGTACCAGGAAATCATTTGGACTAGAAAGCTGAACCCAATTCTCATGCACCTGAGGATATAGGTATTAATGCCAGCATACAGATAATTTCTATTGTTTCTGTCCAACAAATGTATCAGTAAACAAAGGTTTTCTAGAAGAGATTAGATGATAGAGGGGAAAAAAGAAAACCTTACCTACCCAATCATTAAGTGGTTAGAATATTGTTTGAGGATATGACAGATATGGGTTCAAGTATTTACATCATGACAGGGAAAGTGAATTTTTAATCACTAGGCAACTAGGAAAATGTGATACAAACACAACCTACAAGTGTTTAATCCAGGCCTGGCTTTGCTAATAAATTTATTCTAGCTACTGGAAAGCTCTGAAGGTGCTTTCAAGATGAAATCTGCAAGAAGAAACACCCAGTTTGAGGTCCCTCATTGGGCCCATTTTGGCACTGGAAACCATCAGTTGTCTAAAGGCTACAGATTTGGGTAGGACTGTGAGTATTTCAGCATCCTGATGAAGCAATTCTTAAAGAGTCCAATATCTAACACTTTTTAACTCTAGTTTCTGTCTTGGATTGGATTTAATTTGACTACAGTGCAAGTGTGCTTTGATGAGGACTGGACTATAAGAGAGCTGGTATTCTGTGTACTGTTTATGAGGGTAATTAAGGCAGGGAAATAGATTACTATAAAATTGAAAAGATTAGTTTTGGTATTGACACTTCCATTTAGCTGTGTATGCATATCATTTAAAGGCATGAAAATACCTATTATGGTGAGCTGTGGTACCTAAGACTTACTAAGTTGCTGATTCAATTGCTTAACCATGTTTGTCACTGAGATGCCGGAGGTCCAGGCCATCCACACAAATGCAAACACAGCAAACTCAGGACCTGAGAGGGATATACTGCCATGTGACCAGGGATATATTGCCATATTTTCAGGCAAATGACTATCGCTGCTATGCAACACAGGTAACAGATCTATAAATATATTCACGTTATCCAGAAGTAGCTTCCTCAAGGCTCCATTCAATTTCCTAAATGCAGGTACCTACTTTTCACAACCTCTACTGCCTTACCTTTATCTGCAATTTCGGGAAGTCCCAGGCATCTCGCAGGTCATATCTATGAATCCTCTCTGGATGCTTTTGGATACAAGTTTGAATGCTTGGGCATCTCAGTCAGCACTAAGCATCCACATTTAGAAAAGCTTCTTATTAACTAAATAACTTCACTGACTCTGTTGACTAGACATTCATAATAGGAACTTATATATTGAACTTACATTTAGACACTTAAATCTAGGTACTTTGCCTTTAAAACCAGTTGCCACCATTAACTAACTAACTAACTAACTAACTCTGAACACCTTCACAAGTAAAGTGGCACATTTCCAGCAAATCATTCATGCTCATAGAGGAAGTCTAAGTAATTTCAGAGTCATCCTGCTAAATACTAGTTAGCTGGCTGTATCTTGTTCTTAATTAGATGAGTGACTGGAGGGAATGATAAGTAGATGATCGAATATTTTGGGGATATCACATCCCATGATGACATGGCTGACCTGGTGTGGAGGGTATTGTCATCTCCTTCATTTTATCATACCTGACTTCCACTTGGGTTTATATATGATGTATTTATCTTACAACAATAGTCAAAATATGCCAAGTAACATTCTATACTATGTACAAAGTAAAAATACTTATAGTAAAAATTATCAGGTTTTTTTTTTTCTGTCAGTTTATCAGGTATTTTCAAAAATTTGCTGTACTTTTATATCAGAATAATGAAATCTGACATCAAAATAATATCTAGAAAATTGACTTGAGCTGAATAAACATGGCTCAAGGAAGTTGCTTGCCCTTTGTTCATCAAGGAAATGGCTTTATTGCTTGACAAGTATCTCATTAAACCAAACATGGAACAATGAAAACTACGTTTTCTTTCAGTTCTTCAAGAGTTGTACATTGACAGGCAGTATTTGCAGCTATGGAATTCAGAGATTAATATACAGTTGAAGAAATCTATTTATTAACTTGTTTCTTTGTGAAAAAGGCAGTAACATTCTGTTATCATGCCTTGAAGTCAAGAAAAATTATTGTAATAGATTTTACGAATGTATGTGGCACAAACTATTCCTGCTAAAGAAAAGTGCTGAATAATTTAAAATTCATAGAAATACTGTGATGAAAACCCTGTTTATTTTCACCACTGGCAAGTGTTCTCCAATAGTGCCATCTATAGAAGCTTTCAAATATTACATTGCTGTCCCCTTAAAAAAGAACATTATCAGTCTCTCTTAACTCACAGTTCACTAATCTGAAATTGTAGGTCTTCTTCATTCCTCTACAAAATTATCTGGGAAATAAATATGCTTAGTACCTACAGAAACTCTATCTTATGTGTAAATATATCTCAATGTGTAATGGAATGTCAGAGGAACTTCATTGACTTAAAATTTATTTTTGTTCAAATTTTTCATTGCCTTAGTCGTGATACTGTCTATGACAAGACTAGAGACTTATTTAATCCATTAAGATAAATAGCAAGGAAAAAAAAAAGGTAAACCATAAATGTTTAGATGCTGAAAGAGTGCTTCAGGGAGAGGTTGTATATAGTTGCTGTATTAGTTTTTTCTTTAAACCTCCATTATTGGCCACTGTTGGAGACAGGATTACTGGCCTCACAGAGGACACTGTTCTTATGAGAGGAATAAGCTGCTAAAATAAAATTTAGTAGCGATTAGAATATAATTGCAGACAGTAATTATGGATAATGTCCGTAATTTTAATGTTCACATCTCTTAATAATTACTAGTTATGAAAAAGATACTGTGTTTACATAAGTAACAGTGTCCTGTATAATCAAACTACCTGCAGCAAAAGGGTTTTACACTGTTTCTTCTTTCTCAGGAAGAATCATCCTTGACATTTGACCTTGGCCACTGTTTCTCACAGTAATAATCACACTGAAACCAACAGGTCTACTATATACTTGCAGGGGAACTAAAAAACCAGGTCCTTAGAGACTTCTCCCTCTTCAGAAACCCTTTGAGGGATCTAATTACAAAGGTATTCATTGACACAACTGGAATAAGCTGGAATTTCATGTGCAAAGCCATGCAGGAGACTCCCCAGACAAATTACTGGAAACAATTGTTGGTTTTGAATATTGTGTGCTATTGAAATAACTAAATTATATGCTTCTCCAGGCTGAAGCTTCACTTCTTAATCAGAAGACAAGTTAGAATTGCCTGGTACTTCATTTGTAAACTTTTAAAAACCCCTAGATAAACAACTTCCCCATATTCCTAATCCTTGTGTTTATGGTGGTGCTAACACTGTGCCAGATCACAGCAATGTTTGGTTGCCATTTGTGCACTTCAGGAGCTGGGCTGGCTTTGCTGTGTTACTGTCACAGCTGTGACCTTTTCAAGCCAGTAGAACAGCATTATTTGCTGCTTCATGTGTCACAACCAGTCTTGGAAGTGGTTTGAGTCCAAATGGCAATGTTAATACAAAATAAAAAAGACTCCTGAATAAATCTTCCATTTCCTTCCCATTTCATTACAATCACTTTTGTTTCTGGAAGTATAAATTAATCTTTTTTTTGTTTGTTTACATCAGTGTTACCTTTAGAAACCTAACACTCTTGAAGAAGCATCTGTCTTATGAGTGTTAACAAGATTTGGACTACACAGTACACCCAAGAAGTGGAGCTATAAATTATTCTTGAACAAGTGTATTACTCTGCCTTGCATGACAAGGCTTTGTTCCTTGGGCCCCTTCTGATCTAATTTACAACACTATCCTCTTTTCATAGTGCTCCCTATGGATGCTTGCCTTCCCAAAGCTGGCCTTAAATTTCACAGGCATCTTCCTGTTGGTCAGTTACTAGGGTGCTGTCTACCTGCTGAACTTCTCGATCTTTCTCTGAGAAAAGCGAGTCCTGGTACTTGCTTTGTCAGGTTGAAATATACAATGAAATATTTGTTCTCAGTATTTCAGACTACAAAGTATCACTGCACTACTTCCTGAATATTAATTGTGTACAGCCTGTAGGAAATGCAGAGTAATTGAAACTGCTACCCTTTCTTCATCAAGTGGGTTGATTTCTTCTATTTCCTCTAAAACACATGAAATGACACAGATCTTACTGTAACCTCCTAAGAATATTGCTCAGTATTTACATTTTGGCAATGGTCATCGTGAGATAATCAAGTAAGCACTGTGAGTCTCAGGCCATATGTGCCATGAAAACTATGTTCTTTAACTGAGCTTGCTCTCCCTGTATTTAGTCTTGTTCTAACTTAGTTTTCCAACTACTGAACACTTGTTAGTGGAGCTCTGACATCTAAAGCTTAACCATAATGTACCTTGTCTCTGCGCTGACAGTCGTTACATCCTTGGTGGCTTGAATTGATGCTCTAAGCAGGACCCATCACAGTTAAGAATAGCACTGGCCTCATCAGCTTGTATGCTTTCATCTCTCATCTCTCATGTACATAGTTAATAAAGAACCTCAAACATTTTTAGTGTTTGCCAAACAAGTTAGTGCTTGATTATTGTCAGTTTATGCCTAAGTAGCCTTAATAATTGTGTTCAGAGTACTCTTGTTTATTACTGTGGTTCTACCCCTGTTGCCTCATTTACTCACTTCAACTGACCTGTTCCCGTGCAATCCATACTGTTGTACTTTCTTTAGCAGTTGCTATTATCTGGTAAAACCCTATTTGTTCTTACCCTTTGTTATTTTACTCTGCGCTTTTTTTGCCTCATAAATCTCTTTTGTCTTCTCACACTTTTTTCCTTCTTTTTTGTACATTCATTAGTCTTCATCCTTTAATTACCCTTTGTTTTCTCCCAGTCCCTTGGGCTGTTCATTGCTCTCTGTCTCTTTTTCTCTTGGCTCCAATAACCACCATTAATCCAGAGATGAGATATTAAATCTTGATAAACAGCTGTTTTTTAGCAATTTGCCATCTACTAAAAGTGCAAACTGCTCTTTGAAAAATCTCATGATAATTCATTATTCTGCCACAGAGTAAGGTGAAATACAGGGCAAAGAGTTTGGTCAGGATCCATAGTCCCCATTCATAAAAGGAAGGCTTTTAAATAAAACAGAGAGGAACCGTCTAATGTGTTTACCAGGTGAAGAATTACTAAAAGAAAGACAATCTGTAAGCAATACAATTTTCTCTTGCTCCAATACAAGTTTGTACTGATAATGTGGCCATCATAAGAAGATTCAAATGTATTCTGAAACCAGAACACAGGAGTGTTTACCTGATTACCTGCTTTATGTATAGCACATGTCCTGATGATCAGTATCCTGAATCCAGATGGCATTACTTTTGAAAACCTCACTTGAAATGAGAATTCAAAATTGAAAAGTTCGTATAAAGAGCGTTGAACAGCTGTTGCAGCAGAGGTAATAAAGCAAGCACATTCTTACATGGAGTAAGGAATGCAACAGTAACTTTCCAGAAGCTATATTCTTTTCCATTTGAGCCTACCAATTCCACATGTAATGGGATTTTAAAACTATCCATCTATAGGGTGAGGACTGCAAATCAGGTCAAGTGCAGTTCAGCTTGTCAGTTTTGTGCTTCAAACTCACACAACAAGAGAGGCTGGACCTTGACAGGCAGTTTGGAAAGGCAGCTATTTAACAGTAACTGGAGTTCTCCAAAAGTTGTACAGAAAGCTTCTTAACACAAAAACATAAGCTTGTAAAAAATCAACATGAATCTAAGAGCTGTGGGATAGAGGGTGTGGACTGTATGACACTTCCTTGCACACAGAGGCACTGTGGGCAGTTGCAGGAAAAGTCCCTGAGCTTGTAGCACCTGTGTATCCACATTGTTGAATATTCATTTGTTCAGTCTCTCAGAAAAGAAAACAAAGGATTCCTTTACATGAGGGTAAGAAATGCAAAACCTGCAAACTGAGGACTTATTTTGAGGGTGACATGTTGAAAGAAAGCCGGGGAGAATAATCAAGTGCAGATTTTTACAGTGATATTTGCATCTTTTGTCATCATTATCAGTGCATGCCTACCCAATAGCCTGTGAAGTCAAGGGAAACCTCTCCATTACGATCAGCAGAAATTGGATAAGGTCCCAGATGCTTCCCTCTTCTGCACCTCTACTGAGATCTCAAGTGTATTTCCCATCATGGTAAACTTGGGAATTAAACTAAGCACTATAACATTGCTCTGCAATGCTTCCTGTCCCCTTGGTGTCGAACAAAGCATGCTTGTGAATTTGGTTGAATGATTCGAAAAAATGGAAGGAAAAAATGGCGTTAAAAATAATCAGAGTAAGGAAACAATATCTAACAATTCATTGCTTTGAATTACTTTTTCTAACAGAAAGGAGCATCACTCTCAAATCTATTTTGTACTTTGTGTCTTTATGTCACAATTAATTGACATATTGCAAAATACTGTGGTTTTACATCACATAACTGTGTGTACAGTGTACTGTGCATTTGACATACCTTGTTCACAGTAGGTACCAGTTGTTCCAAGGGGACAGTGACATGTGTAGCCATTAGGCAGTGGCACACAGGTACTGCCCTGCTGACACAGATGTGGAGGATCATGTTCAAGTTCACACACTGACACAGTTTCTGTGCAAAATGCACCTTTCCATCCAGTGAGGCAGTCACAGCTACGGAGGGTAAGTGAAAGGAAAGAATACAACAGTATTATCAAAAGAAATCAACACGTCTGCAGCAATCTAATCAAGATTTTCAGGTTTGGATACCTATATTTAATAATCTGATCCAAAATGGCTAATAGAAAAGGGTGGTAACCAAGTTTGTCATTTAACTTTTTGTTATATTCATTTTATTATAAAAGAAAAATGTACTTAATAGGAAACATTTTATTTTTAATATTAATATTACAATATTAGCATCTGTTAAAAAAAAAAAAAAAAAAAAAAGACAAAACCCNTTTGTTTTAAATTTAATATTTAAAAATTAGCATCGGTTAAAAAAAAAAAAAAAAAAGAGGCTTGTAGCTTTTGTATGTGCATTTTGCTCTACAAATAAGTCCAAAAGGCCATGGTTCCATAAAGTAGGAGGAGTTAAAGTTGACATTAAAAGGGAAAGGTAAGCAGCAAAAAACAGTCATAAAAATAAAACCAGCATAAGGGAATTGCTAACAGTTCCAAATTTTAGCTATTAACAGGAGTCTGTCAGTAATTGCCCTTCACTTAGTCATTACTAATTTTCTAAATTGTTATAACTGGCATATCAGATGTAGGTTTGTTGAAGCACTTGATGGAAATGAGGATAATGGATCTGGCCATGAAAGAGGCAGCAATCTGGGTTTCATATATCTATGATTATAAATCCATACAACAGATAAATTTTCTAAAGCAACTGATTTATTGGATGTGTTAACATCTGCTAGTCTTTATGCCTTTCTTTCATCCAGGCTGGGGAACAAACCCAAAAAATTCATACTAACCTGTAAATTTAAAATTAGTATGATTTCTATAGAAATTGTCAAATACAGAATACACGTGGTATTAATGTTAAAAATGCCCTCCTTACGAAAGGGTTAATATGAAATATATTCAACCTATTTATATTCTAGCATTTAGTATCACTTTATGATTAAAAAATTATTCCCCATAATAAAAACACTTATGGATTTTTCCCTGGAAGTTTTCTCTCTCAAGGCTAAGAATGAAAAGTCATATATTTTGATTGGGTTTTGATTTGTCCGTGTTTGTTTGGTTTTTTGTTTTGTGCAAACTCTTGAATTTTTCTTTGCACTGACTGAGCTACATATCCTCATACATATCCTACATATTAATCAACCACTGTCTCTGAGTAAAACATAATGAGGAGCCTGTGAAACTGCTGTTTCACCAAACCTTCAGATCAGACAACATGTAAACAGAGCACAGCCAACAAGCTCTCAGAGTGATAAACAGCTATTTGGAATGGAGGGGAAAAGAGGACAGGACCTTGCAAAAGCAAAAGCAAAAGCACCTCAATTCATCAAAGTCAGCATCAGAATGCTTTCTGTCTCAGCTATAAATGTTATGCTTTGATGCATGAAAGCTACTGAGAAGGGGAAGTGATTTAACTCCCTGAGTGCAAACAGTAGTGCCCCTTCCTTGTTCTGCAAGGGAGGCTGATGGAGATGAAGCTACTGCTCTTGGGCATCATACATGAGGGTTCTACTTCTTTCCCTGGCTTGTGTCTGCATATGTTCTTTTAATTCTTGTCTTTTATGATCTAACAAAAGTCAGGTTTTTAAATTAATTGAAAATTATTTGTACAGAGCTGAACATGTTTGGTAGCCTACAGTGGCAAGGGTCTATCAACAAATGAAGCCCATTTAACATGCCTAAGCAAGCTGGTGTTGAGAAGTTTAGATCCAAAATTTCCTAATCTTTACAGAGATAAAGGAAGAGGCAGTGTTTCAAATCTTTTCCATCATGCAGCCTGCCATGCTGGTTTAGTTTTCTCTATATCTTCTCGGTTTTGGCTGCCTGTTTTTCCAGACCAGGAGAGTCCAATAGCTTGCATTAGTGACTTGACTCCCAGGGATTTAAAGACTCATATAGAATCACAAAATACCTCAAATTGGAAGGGACTCATAGGGATCTTTGAGTCCAACTCACTGCTCTTTGCAGAATTACCTAAAAGTAAATTGTATGACTAAAAGCATCATCCAGATGCTTTTAGCATATCTTTAGGTATAAGAGGTGAGGTTCATTCTGAGATCAAGACAATTAATTTAATGTTACATCAGGTGCCCAGTTGGCTTCCAGTTGCCCTAGAGGTATACGAGAGAGGCAGCTTTTGACCAGGGAGAGAAGTTTCTGACAGAGACCACTGAATGCTCAAGTTTAGGCAATGGGATCTTCAAGTAACTGCCTGAGCTCATATATTGATCAGTGGTTTCAGCTAACCAGCTGAAACTGTCACGGGAACTGGAGCACTATCCATCCCACAAACCAACACATGATGGCCTTAAGGATAAAGCTGTGCATTCAATTGCCTCAACACAGACTAACAATATCTGTCTTCTGATTCATGGTGTATCTGAGCTATGTGAGCCAGCAGATAAGACAGAAGAACTGCAGAAAACTTGTGCTCCTCTGGAGTGCTCTTTTTCTGTGCTCCTATGAAGACCAGAAAAGTATCCCAGGACCTGTGCCATTAGAAGGGCAGTGTTTAGACAACTGGAAAGTCCTGGATCTCCATTGACTGTAATAAGATCCTACACAGTTAGCTCACCTGGAGACACTCTATGTGTCTTATGAGATAATGTCACTGCAAGATACTTTCCTGCTTCAGGCTTTTTGAAGAACACAGACTAAATTAATTCTTCTGTACTTGAGATACCAGTATCTCAACAGCAACTGCCAAAATGGGGTTTGTTTTTTTTTTTCCTAAAACATATTTTTATGTGGGAAAGGATAGAAAGGCTTTCAAATACAACTTTGGTAGTGTGTCTGAAAACAAACTGTATGATCTTGAATCACCTAGTTTTGCAAAGGACTCTTAATAGGATGCATTTCAGAGTATATACAGGGCAAAGTTAGCCAGTTCAAGAAGCAAAAAAACTCACTTTAAATTTGGGAAATTCAAATACCACTTCAAGTTCTGAAATATTTGTATTTAGGAAGGTCAATGAGAGTTTAATGGCTTTTTCTTGTTTGCTTCTTGTCAATGCTTAACAGTGTCATTCAGTATTCATAGAGTGGTTTTTCAGGTTTGAAGTCCCTTACCAAAGCCAAAATTAGCTCTCAAACAAATAACAGTTTCTACATAAGCAAGGGCAACAAGTGTATGTCAGTGTTGAGTATGAACCAAATCCCAAAATTTTTTATAAAAATTCAGTCAACACTACAAAAATTAATGAAAAGTAATCTTACACATAAATTATGTAAGAAATGTGTCTGTATGTTACTATATAAAAATCTGATCAAACTAGAAGCATTTCTTGAACTTTATAGAGAAAATAACTAAAGGTCCTACGGGATTTGTGAAGAATTGGAAAGTTTACTTAGATCCTAAATTAAATGAAAACCATTCTTCCATTAAATATAGAAAACATATTGTTTAAAATGTGGTGTCAAGTCAAACAAGTAATCTTAGAGCAGAAAAGGAGGTGTTCCAGTCTGCACATTCTGACACCTGAAGTTGGGATTCTATATGTAAAATGGACATATACTCAATAGAGATCAGAGACTTAATTAATTTATCTGATTAGTTAGACCAACTGAGATTAGGCAGATGTTTAGTGCCATCTGAAACTCCCTAGGGTATCTTGCCTGACCTCCAACCACTTTTCCAGGAGGAACTGAAACATTTCTCAACATCATACAAGTATCTCCATTAGTACAGGACATCTCAAATTCATATTGGCATGTATTAGTCCCATCAAGCTGCCCAATCTACTGGAGATTTCTGGATATAGTTCTTGAATTTGTTTTGTAGTGGAACTGAAAGATGCTGAGCAAAGGAGGAGATCTCTAAATAAGACTGGTTTTAAATATACGCAGTGGAAAACTAGAGCATTAACAAAAAACAGTCTATCCTCAGGCTATAAGGTAAAAATGGAACCTGAAGAAAATAAGATTGGAAGAGAATCAACTGCATTTAACCAAACAGAACCATGGAATGCTGCAAAAGTGTCCTATTAAATAAGGCAAATTGGATGACAATTTTTAGATAGCAAGTTCACCCCCAAAAACAGAAACTTGTATTGTTTTAAACCACAACAATTAAACAGCTAAATGTCTTTTCCCTTACAGAGTATGAAACAATGTCCTTTTGTTACAGATTGATTCCATCCTTGCACTGCAAATTTATTTTAATTGAATCTAGCCTAATAATGAGACTACAGCAGCTCCTTTTATGGGGCACATCTCTGCCATATAGGGGTATGATTTAATTCCCAAAACCCGAGTGGCTATTGCTCTTTGAAAGCAAAAGAGTACTGAGAAATCCACATGAGGCTTGGAGATATGACAGAAAACTTATTCAAGTCCCAAGCTCTTCTGAAGCAGCAGCTGATGGCCAAATGTCTACCCAGGGGTGTCAAAAGTGACACCACGTGCTTACATTTAGCAGACTGAATCCTCTCCATTTTGTCTGATGTTCTGCTCAAAGTGCACACAAGATACACTTTTTTTCTTACTTCACCAACAAGAAGTAGCCATAATACCTCACAGAAAATCTTGTTATATGTAATTTTTTATTTTCTATTATTTTATGCCATAAATAAAATAATGAGGGATATTATTGTCCCCTGAAAATTATATTCTTCATTTTATTATTCAAGTACTTCCCCTTTGTTTTGTTAAAACACAGCAGTCATGTTCTGTTGCTGGCCAGAATGTAAAGATTAATGCTGCATATTTCTGTTTCTATTTAAATCAAAGCATTATCCCTATAGCAACTGAATCTACAGCTTAACTGCACTGCACACTTTCTGGCAGGGTGGTGAAAGCAAGACATAAAAATAGCTCAAAATAGCAACCAAAACCTCTGGAGAGATCTCATTTCAGGAGAGAAAATATTTGAACACAAATCCAGTTTCCTCAAGGACTCTGTTCTTCAAAGAAACAGAGATGATTTGAAAATAGAAAGAAGTTCCCTCTGAGAAACTGAGATAGTATTGACAGTTACTGTACTTTGACAGAAATTTTATGTGAGCTACATCCACGCCTCTTTGGCAATGCTTCACTTTCTCTGTGAGAGGAAAAAGTGATCATTACTGGTACATGCATGCACATATACACAGTGTGTGAAGACCTAGCTGTCCTGAAATACAGGGACAGGAATAGAATTCAGTAGTAGGTCACTATAAATTAAATGCAAACAAACAAATAAACCCCAGAAAAAATAAATTATGCCTCCTGGCCCCCTCCAATGCCCCACAAATTTTAGAATAATCCCTAAACTAATCTGGAATACGAATTGTAATGATGAAAAAGATCATTGTTTATAATACCGAGCTCTCAATGTTTTCCTGTCACCAGCTGCCATTCTAGCCTGCCACCTGCTTTCCAAATGTGCTCAAGATGCTGCTGTTGGTGGTTCACCCTATAGACATGAAGGTGACTTAACACAGTTGCTGAAGCAAGGATTTAGGTGAGTGGATGGGAGTGGGATGCTTCAGCCCACATTTGTGATTTTTTTTTCTTGCAATTTTGGTTTTCTATCTCCTCTAATATGCTCATAAAGGGGAAAGAGGGCCATTATAATTTCTTGTTCCTCAGAAAGATCAAACACTTCATTCATGTCAAGGGTTTAGCAGCTCTGGGAGGATTCTGCAAAGTGCAATAGTTGAGCCATAAAACAGTGCAACAATCAGAAAACAATTCCAAATTATGTCTTTTAAAGCATTTCCTTCATTACTGTATTTAAGAGAATATAAAGACACTCATAAGGGGAATGGGAAGCAATCTGTGTGCTAATCTTGGGGTCAGTTTTCCAAATTTCAGTACAGTCTTACTAACTTTAGAAGCAGTTTTTTTGTACCAATTTTCTTACAGGTGAGGATTTGTGTCACAGGCAGCAAAACCAATTACCATATAATTCTCTCTTCAATAGAGAGTTAGTAGATTGTTTTTAGTTTGACAGATACGCAATTGTTTTTCTTTGTAGCACACAGAAGGACGGGTTTTTGTTGTTTTAAGAAGCATGGTACACAGAGACTCCGCAGTGCAAAGCCTGTTTTCTTATTCTAATCTGTCTTGCTGTCTGCAATGTTTTCAGTCAGTATCTTAACAAGTTTTAAATCAGCACTTTTCTCTTTTTGAAAAATTTATGCAAATATGTGGAAATAAATGAACACGTGTGAAAGCACATAAGGGGAAGCAAGTATAATTAATCTTGGCAGATACTTTTAAAACAAAAAATGCTCGTCAGCAAAGGTTTTACAGCTGCGCTACAAAGTGTTTGAAAACAAGATTTATTACAATAGAAGTGTTGACACTCAACAGTAATTTGGAACTGCAAATGCACTTCCTTCTTCTCTGCTTTACAGCCTGGGCACTCAGCCTCATCTACACTGAGAGATAAGGCATGAAAGACCGAGATTCATCTTCTGGGCAACCTCTCATGGCTACCCCCTTTTATCCCATAGATCAACCAGGTGAGCAGCTCATATGACGAACTGACATACTTCAAACAATGTTTGAAGCTCCTATGGATTTAAACTGGCTCAGGACTTTCTGATGTTGGGCAGTCAGTGGTTTACTCCACAAGGGGTTTTTTAATGGAAAAGAATAACTTCCACGAAACAGAAGTTGCCTATTTTTGCCCCATCAGCCACATCTGGACATTAATACAGTCAAGCTCTCGTCTTCACTACTTCTCTGCTATCCCAGCTGCTCACTTAGTTTTAAAATAATGTCACACATCTAATTCTTCCCATGCATTTCATAGGAAGTCTGGATGCCAGTGACTTCAGTGGAGCAGAGCCAGCCCATGGAATTTCTTGAAAAAATTCCCCAGAAATGGTCCTAACATAATTTTAATATCTTAATATTTTAATGTGTTTGCCTAACTGAATGAACTTTCATCAGCTTCCTTCCTTCCCTCCTTCCTCTATTACGAACACACTAAATCACCATAGCTATTAGTCTAGAGTCTAAGAAAAAAAAAAAAAATATATATATATACTTACTAAACAGTAGAGCCAGTTTCTATGCATTTTCCACCATTTCTGCATTTTATTAAACTGCATGGGGAATCTTTACATTGTCCAACACTGCGGCCAGAATTGGGATGTCCTTCTGGAGTTCCTGGTGATTTAAACCCTTGACTGAGGCTGCTGCGAACTTGAACATCAAAAATGCAACCTCAAAAGCAGAAAGAAAGAAAGAAATTAAGTTTAAAACAGATAGCAAAAGTCAACACAAACCTAACAACAGAACGGTGTCAACCCTCAGTGAATGGGTTCCACCAGAATATCTTCAGTGAATGGGCAACTGTACCATCTACAGGACATAAAGGTAGGCCAGCTACTTTCTGTTCAGGCAAATGAGTGGATGATCAGAAGTCCTACATTTAATGGTGGGTAAAACAAAATAAATAATTTCTTAAGGAACAGACAGAATAAAAAGTCAGTGACTAGGTGTAGTCACATGTATAGTCACATTTAAAGGCAGCTCTAAGCACTTTTGAAATGTAATCCAGATCTATACATAAATATATATGCAATTTCAAACTAAAAATCAGGTTTTAAACCACTTTAGTTAAACTAGTACATAAATGTATTTGGAAATGCTCATACATTTCTAAACCTGATTTATTGAGTTTAGCTGAGATATAGTCAATTCCCACAGTGTCTGAAATCACAAGAAGAGTTGGTATTCAGCAGTGCATGTCAGAGGCTCTCTGCTTAATATTAGAGGCAGGAAAAGGATATGATATGGAGATGGCAAGTAATCGTTACACTGATTTTAAAACCATTACTTTGCATGATTCACATATTTTGCATGGTTCACTGAAAGCACATAAGGAAAAGATTTGCATCTGAAAGACTCAAGGAATGTACAATGTGATTTTTTTTATAGTCACATAATTTGTTTTGACCAAAACATAAGGAATATCTATAGCAAGATAACTATTTTAACCACAATTTCTTTATGCTATTGAAAGTAGCTTTCTTAGGCTATTTCCATATTTCACACATTTTGTAGCTCTCTCTATATTGACACATAACTGTTAATTCAGAAACTCATAGTAAGTAATTTAAAAATAACCTAGTTTGGTGATTATTTGCCATCTTTGTATTATTGCTTCTTTGCTTTTTACTGGGTTGTGTTTTTAGGCCACCTTGTGCTTGATAAATCCTAACTAATGTTTCATAAAGATAAAGCATGTTCTGTTCTCCTGAGTTTTACTGGAGTGCTAAGAAAAAGCAGCCCAGAGCTCTGCGTAAACAATGGAAAGCACAGCGAGTCCCCAAGGACTTTAAGGACATCATGGAAAATAGACTGGCATTTGTGTTGATGACTAGTTTAACTGTACCAACCACAGTTGAACTGTGCCATCTAGGTTAGGAATGGTTCTTGAGCACTGGTAAACAAAGCATGCAATAGGTACAAGAGTGTTTTGGCCCAGCTTTCTAAGTACAACTGAATCTTCTATTTAATGAGTCAGAGCAGCAATCTGAGCCTGTTGTAACAAGCACTAAACAACCTTCTGCAGAGAGGTCAGCTGATGAATGTGCCTTCTTTCTGACCTGAATTCCCTTTGCTCTGCCAGTTCTGGGCCCCTTCTAATAAGAGACTGCCAAGTATTCTGAATAATGGAGATGTTTTCTGACACAGCCAAGTTTGCAAGTGGAACTCAAAGTTCCCAAATTTGCGAGTTAAACTTGGCATGATTCTGAACATCAGTTTTATGCAAGTAAACTGAAATCAGACACCAAGTCTGTACACTCACAGATGGTATATTACCTTTTTGTTTGCAGTCTTTTGAATTGTGACTCCTTAGACCACATCTAGGCCTTTCTATTACTGACCTTTTTTACCATCAATTTATTTTATAGCTTTGACCCCAGTCAAGCAGAGCTCACAAACCACTAAGGAGCCACCAACAATGGATTAAGTAAATTGATTGAGGGATTATCATGAAATATATGACTTTACTACTCAGCTTTACTCTTTATTTTTTCTAGTATATCCTTATCGCACAGACTTTTTTCCCCATAATTTCTTGCTAGATCCCTTACCCTCTTGTAAGCACTTAGTGCTAATTTGACTAAAAAGTACAAGGTGTATTGAAAATGCAGCAAGACAACTGACAGAAATAGACACATTGATAAAATATTTTCTCTCTGAATGCAGTACTGAATTTACAGATTTCTAAAATCCTACCTATCCTAAAATGCTTTGCACTCCTCCTGTTTTTCTTTGCTGTTTGTGAGTAGTGGGGTGTTGGTCTAAAAGATGCCCCCCACAGGGACTATTCAGGACTTCTTGAAACTGTGACCCAAACACCCAGAGGGCCTGTATGAATCATACAGCACTGACTAAAAGCTAGTCCAGAACTCACTTTCCTTCTGTGACATCTGTGGTGCAGGAACATAACAAGAAGTAGTCTTTACCCTGGCAGGCTTGCAATCTATTCTAGTTTATTATGAACTTAAACTTTGACTGAAAGGCTATATTTGCATCTATGTGGAACTCAGCTGTGTTCTGGGTTTAATCTATTTTTAAAAAGTGACTGCAGTACCTGGAATTTTATTTACTTCTTTGCAAAATCATTTATGTGAAGGCGTGGCTCTTTCATCATGAAAGAGGTTCTTCAACAGTTCAGCTTTGTGGTAAGAGTTTCTTTAGCCTATTTACTCATCTTTTTAATAGTATTTGCTGTCAAAAAACATATTATTTCTATAGCCATGCTTCATCCTGCTTATGAACAGGACCACAGGAACAATCGGTTGCTCCTCTTTCTCTGCTCCTCACTTATTCCTAGATCCAAGCCCTGGCTCTCCATCAATTGCATCTATGGCTAAAGACTGCATCGTACAGCATGAAACATCAGACCTCTTCCTCTTGTTTTGTCCCTGACACCAGATTTCTCTTTGCCTCTCTCAGAGATGGAAGGGCTGGAAATTCAGCTGTGACTTCCAGCTTTTTCCAAATAATTGTCTGTCTCATTTCGTGTAGGGGAGTCATAGTGCTAAGTTGTGCAGACCTTTGAACATGAGTCAGTTGGTTTTATACTCCCATTTCAGATTGTCCATTATTGCCCAGGCCGAGTCTCTTTGGCCACAAGACTTTCAGCTACCTAAACCTCACATTTGACTTTTTAGAACATCTGCAGTGTGCTCAGAAAACTCTTAAGGTCCCTTAATTACACTGTTATAGGAAATGAAAAAAAAGCTGAACACTTAAGTAAACCACCCCATTTACAAAGGCTTCCATAACCCCCCAAGGAGCCTCAAACTCAGGTGAAGTGCAAAGAGCCTCAAAGTCCACATGAACTTGGCTGCTTCATCTGAGCTCTACCCTTGTCAGTTCCTTCAGCTTCTCATAAGGACCAAATGAAATTTTGCAAATTGCTTACAGTACCATCAAACATCCTCCAGCCTTTCAAAAGAATCTCCAGGTGCTGGTTCACACATTTCCTAATTAAAAATTCCACAACTTTTGATTATTAAATTATAATCTATTAAAGACATTTTTTTTTAGTTTCCTCCTCCTCAATGGAAATTACTTGAACAAGTGCTAAAGGTGTGCAGGTAAGGGAGGAAATGGTCTGAAACTGTAGTTGTACAGAGTAAAAATCCTAAATTATTGCACACTGACACTGGGGACATTTAGTCTGCAGTAGTAAGGATGGTCTCAATATTTCTTCATCCAGTAGTGATTTCTTACAAAAGGAGAGGTACACTCTGTTAGTAGAAGCAAAATGGTTTTAATAAATCACGTCTTTAAAAGCAGCCAACAGCAGGTTTCCAAAAGCCTGAGTGGTTTAATCAACTGTGTGCTAGATAAATTTATTTTGGCTGTCACTTCCAGAGTTTCTGTGAGTTCCGTACAGCTGTAGACAGGCTGAAGTAAAATAGTTCAGGATTTTCTTCTCTGTTATTGGTATTGCAGTTCCCACTCTGGAAAAAGTCTGTGGAGGTTTATTTCTGATCCTGAAGATCCTGAGAGCTGAAACTGGGGAGATTTCTGAGCTAGAAGAACAAATGAGATGCTGACTAGATAAGAAAACATTTTAGGAAATTGATCATAGGCAAGTGAAGATTCCTTGAAAGTCAGCATGCTCTGAAGAACAGAGACAAGTTGCTGCTGGGAACTGGAGCATGGAATGAATTAGCAAATATAGTAGAATTAATATTGTAAATGATAGGGACAAAGAGAAAACTGCTTATGTGCTACATGTCTGCCAAAATTTTGCAGCAAATACTTATTTTTAAAGACTAAGAAAAATCAATAAATAGTATAGTAACTAACAGTACATAAACCTTGTGTTTTTTAAAAGGTTATTCATACTGAATTTGTAGAAATTTGGTCATTACAATACATTTGGAAGATGAGAACCTGGAAAACTCAAAATATTTGTGGTTAAAATGAAGCACCAGAGATTCCTGTTGATCAACCCTAAAATGTGCATGTCTATAAAAAAAAACCTAAAGTACTTCATAGATATTAGCCCTATTAAAATACTCGCACAGACATTATGTTTTATGATTTGCAAACTGCTAAGATGCTATGAAAGGTATAACTATTCAATCCATACTTCCTGAAAAGACAGAGACAGATGAGATGTTAATTCATATGACATTCTGAGTGAAAAGTTGACGATAGGATATGAAGTTGATTTTGAGGAAATTTCAGTGTAAGAAAAAAAGTGAGGTAATGCCTGGAAATAAAGCAGTTACATAGTCTTAAAGGAAATGTAGCGTTTTAGTGTATGAAAGTGAGTTTTATTGCTATGCTTGTCTTTCGTAATACACCCTCAGTTTTATAAGTTAGAATTCAAACTCTGTTTCACTATTGCAAAATGTTTTCTTTTAATTTGATAGGTTTTCCAGTGCTTAAAATGAATTGAAATTTTACCTCGCAAATATCAAGCACATTGTTTCTTTAGAAGTAAAGAACAAAAATAAAGTGTTATGAACAAGTTCTTTGCTTCATTGCTGATCTGGTAGGAGTTGAAAATAGATTAACAAAGCTTCAAATATCAGTTTTAAGTTAAAATTTATTATCTGCTAGATAAATACTTGAAAGAGGAATTAGCTAAGTTCTGTCTAGAGACCTAGATCATAATGCAAGGAAAAAAAAAACAAAACCAGATTGTTTTCAGAAAGAAGTTTTCACCATGAAAGTTATTACCCAAATTAGCACTGTCAGTCACCATGGGACAAGAATCTAAACTACCACAGAGAAAGGAAGTCCTTTAGAAGTGATGCTGTAGAATAGGGACAGATAAGAAGAGATTACATGGCAAGCATTACAATAGCAAATTTCCATTTTAGCAGAAACAGAAAGTATTAAAATTATTTAGCAAAGCCTCTTTTTGCATCATGTTTCTTAGTTATCATAGTGAAATACTGAAAAAGCCACAGAAAATTCAGCCAAGGAGATTCTAATTTGTTTCCTGATAAGACAGAGATTGTTTCAGTTGCCTGTAAAAGAAAGATATACAATCTGATGCACATATTAAAAGGAATTGAAAATGTTGTAATCTTTACCTTGAAAGCCATTCTTAAATCTGGGTCCCTTTGGTAGGAGTTCTGGAGCATACTCATGATAGCCTCCTAAATAAAACTGACTGAAGACATTGAGTCCAACCAGCCTTCCAGGAGAAGTGACAGTTTTATTCTTCTGATCATCCACCTTTCAATGAAACATTAATGTATTACAACAGAGGAATTTGTCTTTATTTAGGAACTCCTAGTGAAGACAATCCTCCCAGCTTTATAGGAAAGCACAAAAAAATATTAAATTTTCCATATAAAATGTCAAAAAGCACAGAGAACAATTTCATCTACAAGCTATCCTTCTATCCTTCTATCCTTCTAAAGGAATTGCTTTTTTACCTTCAGCCAGCCTTTCTGGAGATTTCTGCCGAGATGGATGACATGAACATTGAGCATCAGATCAAGTGGTTTGCTAATGATTGTTGCTGTGCCAGAACCTAAGTTGTAGCTATATACCACTCTCCCATTACGGAGGCCTAACTCCAAGAAATCATCTCCATTGAGACCTGAAAAGAGAAAAAAAGGTATCTACTTATTCCAGGATTTAGTGAACACCAGTGTGTAAAATATAGTCCAAATCCACTGAGAAGTTATCAGTTTAGCAAAATTTTAGCCAGGAAGGTTATGAGTTTCCTACATATTTCTAATATTCTCTGTCTAACTTGTAAGACTATTTCCAATATTCCTGTGGATTTAAAATAGAAACTGCAGAGTTTTTAAACATTTATAGGGTTTTTGAAGGAAGATCTTTTTCATATTACAGTTAAGTTAGTGACATGCACAAAACTTGTCAATCTTGATGGATTTAGCAGTCATTGCTGTTCTTTCCACCTGGAACATGAATAAATTTTCAACTTTCTCTAAAATCTTAAAAAAAGAAATAATTGAAATTTCAAGTTGCATATGAGAATAGGCTCTGATTTAATCCTATTCCAGGATTTCAGCTTTCATTATAGTACTTCAAGAGCCTCAAAGCCAGAGGGCACCTGCTGCTCTGAGGCAAGGGGAGTAACAGGGACATGGGTCTGAAGAAGCTCTAGCAGCTTCTATCAAGCGCCTTCAGCTGCCCTTGACTCAATAGCATCTGGAGACTTTATTGCAGCTGCCTCTGATTAAGGCAGATGTAGGATGTTCATTTATGGACTTTCCCATGTCAGCCAAGTGCTTTAGTTCTTTGAGCCTTCTTAACTTTCAGAGTAGAATTCATTAATTTGCCAGTTTGCAGTAAATATAATTTCTTTACATTTAGGCCTGCATATTATAAGTGTTGTTTGTGCTTTTAGTAACCATAATGTAAACTCTTATTTGAAGGATTTTAAGTGTGGCATAAAGCCCATGAGTAAGAATTCAATTCCTGGACCTATTCCTGGTCATCCAAATAAATACATTTTTACATTGGCATCTTTAAAGAGAATTCAATCTCTCTTCTCATGCAGATAAGAGAAGAACCACCATTACTTAGAGAAAATCTGATCAACTTGCTTGTTTTTATCAATCCCAACCTTTCTTTTGCACGCACATTTGGTACGGTAAAAGAACCAGGACACAAACAATGGTGAAAGTGAAGAATGTTCACACTTGTGCCTTAGGATGTCCTGAATTGAAATTCAAAGCCATCTATTTCTTTTTACAACTCTCCTGTGAATTCAAGCAATTCAGTGCTCAATTTTGTGCCTGTACACTGTACTTTATTTGCTATTTTCTTCTGTTTTCATAAGGCTGTCTTGTTTTGCATTTGTTTCAGGGAAGGGGTCTTCCTATTTGTTCTTCCAGTCACATGGTGGCCCTCATTTCAAACATGTCTTGATGCCCCTGTCTCAAATGCATGGGAAATTTTCTTCATTTGCAAAAGATAAAGTAAGCTTTTCCCCAAGAAACAATGTTACCTATATTGTCCTCCCACTGAAGCTCTGCGCTCAGCTGCTTCACAGCCAAAACTGCCATATTCCCCTTATCTCATATTCTGGAAATGAACATGCTGTATACTGTGCTTTTTCTATACAGAAGTCTGTTTTTTTCTATAGAATTACTCTTTTGATGCAATAGGAATATACAGAAAAAGAAAAGAAAATCCTTATTCCAAAGGATATGAATACACTGCCTCTGTAGAAAGTGTGCAGTTACACTCAGTTGTACAGAACAAAAGCACTACTCATTTTTTATTACAATGATTTGTTCATGATCTGTTCATGACTGAATGAAAATCCATTGCTTCCAGTTACACTGGCACATTACCAGTGAAGGACTTCCAAACTGAAAATAACAATTCTTTTCTAAAAACCATTACTAAAGTATCTATTTTCAGCAGTGTCTGCAATATAGTTATGTGATTTGACCTGCAAAACTAGAGGAAGCACATTAAAGACAAACTGTTATTTAAAAGAATTTTTAAAGTGCTTTTTCAGAATTAAAGTATATTAAAGAAGTGCAAGAGTGTCAGCACTCTACAAAATTGACTTGAAGTGAAGATAATTGAAGATAATAAAATCATAGACTGTTCAGTGGTTGGAAGGAATCCTAAAGATCATCTGGTCCTAACACCCGTTGCCATAGGCAGGGATAACATCAACTAGATTGGGTTGCTCAAGGCCTTATCCAGCCTGGTCTTGAACTCTGTCAGGGCTGGGGCAGAACAAATGTTAATAGTCTACATAAATGAGACAGATTTTGACTTTAACTATGCATTGGGATAGAATTTCATAGTAACTCACGAGAGGTTAGCCATGAAATCGATGCCTGTGGTTTGGGAAGAGACAACATTGGAGAAGAATCAGGTAGGGTGCTGCAAGAGAATGCTAACTACAAGAAATATGAAATGGAGAAAGGAGAAAGTGCAAATTAAATATTAAAAACACTTCCTTACTGGAAGATCACTGGCTGTGAAAACCCTCATGCTCCTCCTGTTGAGAGACTTACTGTTCAATACTCAGTAAATCATTAAAACAAGAGCATCTTAGTGAAATAAGTGACATTCAGTAGATAAGAAACTGCTTTCTGGTAGTTAAAATGTGGGGTGCTTAATCTCCCCAGCCATTTAGACTAAGGAGAAAATAGCAAATTACCAACAGCATTTTACCAGGCACCTCATTGTTCTGTGCTTATTGAGTCTTGCCCTTGGCAGGTGCGCCACTGCCCACCCATCGTTCGACACGGGGACGCAGAAATACCTGACTACTGTACTGCAGTGTTCACACACACACACAAATGATATGCAAAATAACAGAAAGTCAGGTTTCTGCCTAACAACTGCATAATAAGCCCAGAATGCTAGTATTCTCATTAATATAAATGACACCAGTAAGACTTTTTGGAAATTCAGTTCAGCCAAATATGATTCCAAGACCTACATTCCACAATGACTTCTGACAGTACAGGGTACACCCTGCAGGCAGGCCATTTTTAGACAAATTTCAGTGCAATGTATCTTTCATATTTAAGCAATTTTTTTGTGCTCTCTTTTGATTATTGTAATTGAAAAAGAATCAGATTATTTCATATCATTGGTGTTCTACGCTTCGTATTTGCATTTTCTTCATCCTGAATCAAGACAGTGAATTTATTGATACAATTTTTGTTTGGTTACATTTCCTACAATTGGAAATGTTTCAAACAGGTGTTTGAAATTCAGTTTCCAAGGTTGCAGAAACATGTCTGAATGTGGTGGTTCATTCTTGCCATTGAAAAGAATGTTCTAACAATTTCTTTGTGTTCATATTACAACAGAGCTTGTTATAAAAATTTAATGACTCAGATACTGGCTTTTGAATCCTGTTTTCTGAATTATTAGATGGAAAGGTTTTAGGTAATTTTAACTCCGTGCACCATTTTGACTCAGCTACCAAAAAAGAAAGACAGTATTTTGCCCATCCACAAAAATAAATAATTAGTGAGTGAAAGGAAAAACTGCCCGGGAGTGAACTATAATAGCAAGTGAAAGGAAAAGCTGCCTGTGAGTGAATGGTGACTGTAACAGAAATAAAATGTGGCATGGGGAGAGTTATACCTGGATGCAGTTAATGTAATGTGAATGTAGTTCAGTTAGTAGGATCAGCCAGGTCTGACCATATCTTCTGCTTAAGTTTGGCAAAACGGTAGCAAATTCTGATTTCTGCACAGATAGAAGCAGAGCTAAATTTTGAGGTTAAATCCATTCAGAGTGGTTAATACCTATTTGTGTTAGGCTAATTTGGGTAATCAACCTGATAAATTAAGTGCCAGAATCTCATGGCATGCTAAAGTACAGTTGATTGGCTGAGTTGCACCAGCTAAATTTGACAGGATCTTTGCAAATGAAAAGTAGCAGACTTAATTATATCATAGATAGATAAACTGCTGAGCTGTTCTAAGCTAACAAGTTTTAGTTTGCATTGCAAAAGACTAACAGCCTGAATCCTGGAAATCTGGCACAGGGAGAAAGGGGAAGAAGCCCCAGAGGGTATAGGAACTTAAGCAAAGAAATTTAATAGAAAGGAAGGCCTAACAAAATATCAAATGTATTAACATAGCAAATGAAGGATACCCTGTATCCTACTGATGGGATATACTGCAATTGTTTTGTTAGATATATATGAACTGCATAATGTCTCCCCAAAACTGATTTTTAATAATGCATTTTGGGAGCTCAGTATCTTAAAACAACAAATAATAATTTCTCCCCTCCTTCATCCTTCTGAAGCAGTAATTTTCTGATACTGTTCAGGATAAGTGTAGGATTCCTGTAGGTCAAGGGCTGTATCTGCAAAACTCATGTGATGTTTTAGATATGGCAAAGCATCTACTGTAATAGTAGAGACTTCTATTAACATACCTAAATCACTCTCCTACTGTGATGGTTTAGACCTAAGGTGCATCACCCAACCTCCCTCCTAGGCTTCAACAACCCCACAGGACAGCTCCAAACCCAAAAGTTAGGTCATGTTCCAATTGCAGAAACAATTAAAATAAAAATAAGTTACTTGCTTCTTATGAAGTATCTATGATCTATGACTGCTTTATGTCTGCATCAAATTATATAAAAATTTTCTCAACTTTCATCAATATTATGGCTTCTGTGTGGAGTAACGCTGAAATGGACAGAACACAAGTAATATTAATATTTTAGCCCATGCCACTCTGGTGCCCTGCAGCCTGCCACAGAGGGGTGCTGTGGAGAGATACCTCAAGTATTGCTAAAATTGTAGGACAAATGCTGAAAGTAGATCAACATAACCTGCTTCTCAGCTGTGTTAATCAGACCAAGTTGAATGCTTTGCTACACAGACCGTAGCTCAATTTACTTGTAGCTAGCTTGGGTTAAACTGTATTGAGGAATCTCAGGCTTTAGGGTCTCCTGTTTTATGTAAATAGCACAGAGTTCAATGATCAATAATGAAATTTATGTTTACAACTGAGAAAAGGAAACCTTGACCTTCTGGTTTCCATTTATTGCATTCAGAAATATACTATCTCGGATTAACTGTTGACTTTAATTGTTGGAAGCAATTATATTTATCCTTAATGAAAAGAAACATTTATACAACCTGATTTATTACTCTGTCTTTACAAAACAATAATGTTTTGAAGAGATTATTCTCCCACTAATGAAATTATATCCTAAAAAGAACCAAGAAAAACCTCTGCATATTTTTATCCTACTGGTACAATGAGTATTTGAAAGCTTGTAAAGGTAAGTGATACAAATAAAGCTTACCTTGGCCCTTCTGTCCAGTGAAAAAAATCAGGTTATCTTGTAAAGCTGAGTGGTGGTTCGCCAACTGAAATTTCAAGCGAAATTCATAGTAGAACGTGATATTTGGGATTGTAGAATAAGCGAGGAATGAGGTATAGCCAAAGACATCTGTGCCACTGAAACTTGGTTGAGTAATATTAATAGCTGGATTAAAAAATAATGAATTCAGTGTTAGGGCAAAATGTTTAACATATGTATTTACAAGTTCTATTTCCTAATCTGGTTTAGAACGTAAAAACTTATAAATAAAACTAATAATTTTATATGTTGTAATATTTTACACACATGCAGATATAGTTTGGCTTTCTCTGAGGATAAATATCTTTATTTTTCAGCTTTTGTAAATAGGCTTAGTTTAAAAAATGAATTATTGGCAACTGCTGCCATCTCCTGGATTCTAGGTAACACTGTTACAAATGAAAGTACACTGTAACATTTACTCAGAACTCAGAGAGACAAAAGAAAATACAGAAAGAAATTTTCCTGTTGAAAGAAATGCCATCTCTGACAGGCATGTGAGTGAAAGTGAGTACAAGGATATGCCGACGAGATTATGGAATAATAACTCTTCATAGGTAGAGAAAATAATAAAAGGATGAACTTGCAGCACAGTGAATAGCACTGACATGAATAACAAATAAAATCAACTCTATACATGTCTGTACAGAAAATAGAGTGCTGATGCTAAGTACCCACATGGCCCCAAGGGCTGGCACCCAGTAGCCAGGCTGCTGTAGTCAATTCCTGAACCTGATGCTCAGCGATTGCATAATGTTTGTATTGATAATATGGTTTGGTAAAAACAGGAGAAAGAGGACTGGCAGTCCATTTATTAAGCACTACTCCACACATGTGGCACTTTCTGCCTTGCTCTTGATCTTAAATGGGAGCCAGGAAATTTCCATATGAAACAGTGATTTTGTCCTTATTAGAAGGACACTGGCAATGAGTCTGACTGAACACAGCCTCAAGTCTCAGACCTCTGTGAGTCATGTGCTGCACTGGAGGCAAAATGCAACTCCCCATATTTAAATTTGGTGTTAGTTTCAATTCACATATATTCCCTTAGATTACTTGAACATGACTGAAGGAGTCTCAAGTTCTGTATTTTTGGCAGCTCAAGAAGCTATGACACAGAGGCAGTTCCTTTAATGTGAAGTAGTCTTCCTTTGTTTTCTTTTGTTTTTCCCCCTTTTGTTTGTTTCTTTATATTTATTTAATAAACCACAAAATACTTGAGACACAAGAAGATTTTAAAATAAAGACGTCCTTTGTGTTTATTGTCTTTTCCTGCTTCAGTTTATAATGTGAAAAGCAAATTCTCACATTTAATTCCACAGAGCCAGGTCATTTGGTTTGCTGGTAGAGATCACTGAAGAGTTTATTCCTGACAAGTTATTCCCAACAAAGAGAATAACCATTTATCCCCAGGATGAAATATGCCATTGTCTCAGCTGTTTCCTTGGAGCTGTCTAACTGGGGAGTTAATTTCTTGCCTTTCTACTTGCTCCTTTCAGCATTCCATATAAAGCTGGATTAAAAATTGACAGAGGGCCTCCAATGCAAGAAAGCCATGGACCTGTTGGAACAAGTCCAGAGGAGGCCACAAGTTAATCACAGTGAGGTAACACCTCTCCTATGAAGACATGGGAGAGTCTGAGAGAGTCGGTGCTGTTCAACCTGGAGAAGAGATGGCTCCGGGGAGACCTTGTAGCAGCCTTCCAGTACCTATAGAGGGCTTACAAGAAAGCTGGAGAAGGACTTTTCACAAGGGCCTGTAGGGATAGGACAAGGGGGAATGCCCTGAAGATGAAGGAGGGTAGTTTAGATTAGATATTAGGAAGAAATTCTGTACTGTGAAGGTGATGAGGCCCTACAACAGGTTGACCAGAGAGGCTGTGGACTCCTCATCCCTGGAAGTGTTCAAGGCCAGGTTGGGTGGGGCTCTGAGCAACCTGGTCTAGTGGAAGTTGTCCCTGCCCATGGCAGGAGGTTGGAACAGCATGACCATTAAGGTCCCTTCCAAACCAAACCATTCTATATTCTATGATTCTGTGCTCTGTGACATAGACGTCTACGTAGCAGCTGACCACCTAATGTTGCACTTTATGTCAGTAGAAAAATCAAGCACATTTAGGATACGAAAACACCTAGATATAAAACATCTTCCTTATACAGGACAGGTGAACAGTATTCTAAAATGCTTATTTCACCCCACCAAGTAAAAATTCTACCATTGGATTGGAAGTCAGAGTAAAGTATTTCAGCCTTCTAAAGATAGGTGTGCTGAAGTCTACCTGCTCTGTATCCTGCAACCCCTTCTCATTCTGCATGTTCTGTCTGTGGTCTTCATTGTCATAAAGGCTAAATGGTTGTGAAATTCTGCACTCATTCTCTGTGAAATCAAGGAAGCACATTTTTTTCCTGATTTTAAAGAATAATAACCATTGGACACTCAGAAACTAAATAATTTGCACAAAATTGTGCCCAGTCTGGAGCGTATAGAAGAAGAGAGTCTAGATCTCTGAACTCTAGGTCAGAACACGGTTACTAAACATTCTTTGCTCCTGGGTATCTGAA
Organism: Orthonyx spaldingii; assembly: GCA_013397795.1. Lineage (NCBI taxonomy): Eukaryota > Metazoa > Chordata > Aves > Passeriformes > Orthonychidae > Orthonyx > Orthonyx spaldingii. The sequence continues at coordinate 1,241,097 of VZTJ01003038.1, forward strand.
CACAGCCGTTCTCAAAGCATCTGACAAGAAGCAATTTTCCTGAGTAATGTCCATCTTTGACTACTTGAGCATCTCCTCTCACCTCTTTATGATCTTTTCGTCCAATTTTAACTATGCCTTTGTTGGGGCTGTGAAGTACATTCCATAATACATTCAGCAGTGTAGGGGCCTAAGACATCCCTGCCTTGCTTAGGTTCCATAGGTGGTAATGGACACCGCCAGCCAATAGGTTTTTTGGGATTAACAATTTATCCAAGGATAACAACACAGAAACACAAGTCAGTGGTATGATTACCCAGGTAAAAATAACACCAAATCCATTCTATCACTAACAGTGGGCTACACTTAATATCTGGGCAAACAAAGATTTATGTAACAGTAGTTTATCAGGAAGCTGGCAGGAATCAGGGCATGTTCCTCTAGAGGAGCAACTCAGACCCACAAACAGATTTAGGAAATTTCAAATTCTCTGGTTGGACTGTCCTTTTTATCGTTGTCTTGCAAAAGCACTACCTGCTCTTGTTAACCAGCTCCCATATTCCAGCCCTGTCCCTCTCCATGCTGGTCTTTCCTTGTGCATGCACGGTGTTTGGATCCAAACTGAAATGGTGCATGAGCATCATATGGAGCTATACCTCCATCAGGCATGTGGTCCTATAGGGGAATAACACTTTTTAAGGCAATAGGATTCCCACAGGCTCTTTAAATGGAAACCATTACACACTATTTTGGTTTACTTCTTCACAGTTTTCTCCACTGTGCTGAAGAAGTTTCTCACACCTAGTAGAAGTCAGATGCAGTACCTAATTAACCACCCCATCCTTAGCAGGTAGGCACATGCAGTAAGTGTTTGCAAATAGTTGTCCCTATGCTGGTCTCTGGAGAGTAAAATGTATTTAGAAATGTTAATTAATACTGAGTCAAAAACATATATTTCTGGCTAACTCAATCTATCTAGCTTGACAGCTATTCCATATTTTATCTGAACTGCCACTTATAGATTTTGCACCACATTTTTAATCATGTTTCTTCTCTACACTAAGTATTATTTATCAAGAGATCTCTATCTAATCACATAAAGTGAAAGGTCATCAGTAAATGTGCAACACTGTAAAACATTCAGTCTTTAAGATGCCTTTCATACAAAGACCTTCATTAGTTTGATTTTAATGCAGACTAGTTTGCCATACTTTTACATATTTTCAACTTAGAAATTGAAAAAAAAATAATAACCCTGTATGAAAAAATACAGTGATTGGCAAAATTGTGTGAAGCAAAACAGCTCCACCTTTTCCTTTTATTCTCTGTCTTTTCATTATAAAGCTATGGAGCCAAGACTGCAGAAAATTGTATAATCTTTTCCTTGAAACAGTCCTTCTAAACATTATTTGTAAAATTTTTGGGGTTGGTTAAAATAGTGGAGGTGACAGCTAACCTGATTGGGTTATTTTTCTCTTCTTGCCTGGACATCATCCAAACTGATTTCTACTCTTGCTCTTGCAGTGCACAGTTTGCAGTGGTAAAGAACAGAAGATGTGTCCCAATGTCTTTGATTATGAGCCTTGCTCACACACTCCGAATCAACACTGTGCCTAAAATACACACTGCTCTGACAGACTACTGAAGTCTTTTATCAACTTTTTGTCCTTGATCTCGTCCTGTGTCTCTCTGTCAGTCTAGGTCATTCATCATTGTGCTTTTCTGCATTCCAAGTATTGAACAAGTAATAATGCATGATATGTCCCATTGACTCACAAACAAATAATGACAAATTATCTCATTGTATAAATGTATCAATATGGTTAACTACTTACTTCCCTAACATTGTACATCTTATCGGAGCTTAGCACAAAAAATGGGAGTTAAAAAAATCAACTAGAGTTTGAAAAAATTCGTAACAAAGAGAAAACAATAAAGTGACAAAGAAAAAAGAGAATAATGGTTTCATTATCTTTGAATTTTCTGTTATGAGCCAAAATTAATGTTTCTTCAGCATTCACTGGCAATACAACTTGGACCATGGCTTTACAATACATTGCAAAAACCAAGACCGATTAAAGGGATAGAAAGAGATGAAGACTTCAGGCTACAGAACTGCAATCAGATTATACACTTTTTTTATATTAACATTGACTAACTGTGAATGGTTGCCACCTCAGTATTTGGCTCCATGATCAGCAGCTATATGCATTGTGGGATGAGTAGTATACAGTTCTCCTAAAGACCTGCTCATATTTCACAGAATCACAGAATTTCGGAATCATCAAGTTTTGAAGAGACCTTCACAATCATCCGGTCCAGCCAAAAACCTGGCACCACCATAATCATCATATCCCCAACTGTCACATCTAAATGGTGAGTCCACCACCTCCCTGGGCAGCATATTCCAATGCCTAACCACTCTTCTATTGATTTTTTTTTTTTTTTGGTAATATCTAATCTGAATCTCCCATGGGGCACCTTATGGCCATTTCCGCTTGTCCTGCCCCTTGAGACATGGCAGAAGAGACTGACCCCACCTCACTACAGTCTCGTTTCAGGTAGTTGTAAAGAGCAATGAGGTTCCCCCTGAGTCTTTTCTTCTCGGACTAAACAACCACAGTTCCCTCAGCTGCTCCTTATAGGACCTATTTTCCAGACCCTTAAGCAGCTCCGTTGCCCTTCTCTGGACACTTTCCAGCCCCTCAAAGTCTTTGTTGAGAGGCCCACAACTGAACACAGCACTTGAGGTGTGGCCTCACCAGTGCCAAGTACATGGGGACAGATACAGCCCTGGTCCTGCTGGCCACACTGTTGTTGATACAGGCCAGGATGCCACTGCCCTTCTCGACCACCTGGGCACACCTGGCTCATGTTCAGCTGCTGTTGACCATCAACCCCAAACTCCTTTCATTTGAGCAACTCTTAAGCCAATTTTCTCTAAATGACACACAGGGCTGTTGCAAAGACAAATTATTTCCAAAGACATTATTGAAAAAGGAATGGAAATTACTACCAAATATTGTACTTTACATTCTTCCAAACTGTGGTGGGTTGACCCTGGCTGGGCACCAGGTACCCACCAAAGCAGCTAAGTCACTCCCCTCCTCAGATGGACAGAGAAAATAGAATGAAATTTCGTGGCTTGCAGTAAGGACAGGGAAAGATCACTCACCAGTGTAGCAGGCCATCTTGTCCCTCCAAAAACTTATCTGTTGTTACTTAACTCGTCAGATAACTCAAGCAGGACAAGTTGTTTTGTAGTGAGTTATTTTGGTACCATAGGCCTAACACTGGTCTGGCATCTCCCAACTGCCAATAAACATCTTTTTGTTGAAGTGAGATCTGGGAAGATAAACCAGATTTCTGACTGACAGACACCTCACTTTACCATCATAAAAGCCACTCCAAACTTTCACAAAGCTGAAACCTATACATTTTCCTAGAAATGGGTGGAGTTTCCCCCGTGATTAGGGATGCTTCACAGTTACTCCCCAGGGATGAAGTGAAGGAATCTGTGCACATTATCGTCATTTCAGTGGTAAGTTACATTCGACTCCTAATCAATACTACTTTTTTTGCTAGCTTTAATGTATGTCCCTTGATATAAATGCACTGTTTTATGTTATGCTGTAATCTTCTAGTAGTTCTTTAGTTTTATACTGTGTAGTAAGTAATTCTGATTAAGATCTTTCATCTGTTGTCTCTTGTCTGTTTAAGAAATAATTCATTTTTATACATAGATCTGATTTGTCATCATTGGAACTTGTGGGCCAAAGTGGTTCCTTAAATTTAAACTGCTGCCGAATTCTGAGGCTAAGGCAGGACTTGTCTGCATTCATCCCGTGACAACCAGTTACTGTCATGGGCAAAACAGGTTTGACTTGGGGAAAAATTGTCAATCAAATGAGAGGAGGGTAATGAGAAATAAAAACAATTCTTAAAACATTTGCCCCCTCCCTCCCCTTCTTCCTGGGCTCAACTTCACTTCTGAATTCTCTACTTCCTCCCCCTCTGACTGGCACAGGGTAATGGGGAATACAGGTTGTGGATGAGGCCTCTGCCACTTCCTCCTCCTCCTCAGTGAAAGGACTATTCATACTCTTCCCCTGCTCCAGAGTGGGGTCCCTCTCATGGGAGACAGTCCTCTATGAACTTCTCCAACATGAATCCTTTCCACCGGCTACAGTTCTTCACAGCGTGGGTCCCCCACAGGGTCACAAGTCCTGCCATCAAACCTGTTCCAGTGTGGGCTCTTCATTTCATGGGTCCACAGGTCCTCCCAGACCCTGCTACAGTGCAGGCTTCCCGTGGGATCACAGCCTGGGATCGTCCATGGCCTGCAGGTGGATATCTTCTCCATTATGGATCTCCATGGGCTGGAGTGGGACAGCTGCTTCAACATGGTCTTAACCACGGGCAGCAGGGTAACCTTGCCATGCAAACCCACTTTTCTCACTGGAAACTCTGGGAAGTCCAAGGAGGAAAAGATAAGGGGTGTTGGGAGTTGTAGGGTGGTGTAGTGCCAGCTGAGGGTTCAAGGTGGTAGTAAAATACTCTTGATGGCTGGAAGACTGTTGTATCAGGAGTTAGTGATCCACTTAATGGGTCATTCAGGTGTATGCCTTCCCCTCCCCATCTCCAGGAGTTACGGATTCCTTTTATTTGTCCCGTGGCATCAATTTTCGTGGAGTCATCAGAGTTATACTTTGAAAATTGAAATTTGAAATAATAAAAGTGATTTCACTTTTCAGGGATAAAAATATGATTCTGAAAAACTGCTAGTACAGCAGTGACGTTAATAGTGTGTGTGTGTCTATGTGTGTTTTTTACAATTTTTATGACATTCCCCACATTGGAGGCATGGATGAAATTAAGGCCCAGTGAAAACAAAATGACCCAGAAAATAAACTCTCCTAAACAGTAAGAAGAGCAACCCTGATCAGCATTCCCCAAGGTCTTTTATCACTGACCAGGAACCTTGCAATGCAGATTTTTTTAGCTGAGGAAATTCCCTTTGGGCATCTGCTGTCACCGAACTGCACTATTCAGTCTGCAGACCCAAACGGCTCTGAAGGTGACATTGTGTGCCAAACATAGCTGCACAGCAACAATTCGCTTGCAGGCTGATTTTCACTCTACAGAACTTGAAGCAAGTGACTATTCCCACTTCAACACTTTGAAATGAATGTTATACATGGGGGAATACATCCTACAGAAAACCTGCTGGAATCCTTTCGACTGTGAAACATTACCATAAGTGTTGCTCAGAAATGTTTCAAGGAAGAACCTTACAGATTGCTGTGAATGTGTGCTGTGAATGACCCTTTCCAGGGTGTGTTTGTTAAAAACAGTGTCACAGTTCTGCTTCACATTGTCACACATGTGAACATATGTGAAACTAAACCACTGAAGTTTGGTCTAAAACACTGCAAATGACACAACTACTCATTTCAGCAATGCACATGCCTTTGAAATCCTTTACAAAGTGCTTGCTCTTGTTTCTTTGCTTAACAAAAGGCCTCATGACCAACAGCTTCCCAGAAGAGCCCTGTTTCTTGTCCGACATATAATTACCAACAACATAGGGAGTTTAGAAGTCCAGGTGTTCATTTCCAGTCCTGGTGAATGAACCATTCCTGCTTCAGGTGCATTTAGGAGGCCATTAGAACTCCACAGTACAATGATACACTGATATTTACTATTTAAGATTTCTACATCTTATATATCAAAATTTCTTACACTCATATTTCAAACATACTGATCTTATATTTTACAGACTGCATCAATTTCCTGCACAAACCAGGAAATGCCTCCATTCTGTGCTTAGATAGAAGTGTTAACAAAAATAAAAAAGAAAAAAAGAAATAAAGGCTGATTACAGAGATGGTAGCAATTCAATAACTCTAACCAACTGTGTGATACTAAACACTGGAGGAGATTTATAGTCTGCAAAAAACAAAATGCAAGCAACTTTTTACTAATTTAAATGTGAAAGGAAATTTATCAGACTAAGAGCTTGAATGCTGGTTGCTTTCACACAAAAACTGCTTTCACACACTGAAAAGCCAGAGCTCAATAACTGGACTCAGTTTAACAGATATAGATCCCTTTATCTGCAGCTTAAAAACCCAAAGTCACTTGGGGGAATTAGTCAATCTGCACATGTAGATATAGTCTCTTTTCCAAAGTGTTGCGTATTGATGGTGTTCTCCTCCCCTCCACCCCACTCTCCCAGCCAAGTTGGAAGTCACAGAGGCATTTAACTCCACAAATCAACAGTCAAGTCCCAGCTCTATTCCAGGAGCCACCAGCACATCACAGGTCCACGTCCACAATTCCAGAGGAGCACAGAGCACAACAGAAGATAGGAACCCAAATTAAGGATTCAGAGGAAGGAACACCTTGTCCAGACCCCGCCCAGGGCTGTCAGGATACCTTCAGCCCTAGTGTCAAGTTTTGACACACCCCATGGTGAGTCAACACTGGATCACTTTTTGGGCAGAGTGGTGTAACTGACATGGGGTATGGGACACATTGTAGGATGTAGGTGAAGAGCATTTTGGAATAGCACAGGATGTCTAAAAGAGAAAATTAAGTGATTTAGGGAGGAGTAAGTATGGAAAATAGAGGGATACAGAGACAAAAAGGGCCAATCACATGTACATAGTTGGCTGGTCAGAATGCTTGTCTGGCCCTGTCCTCCACCTGATCAATGTGGCCTGTCCTCTCTTCTGTTTTTTACTATCATCCCCCCTCCCCTTGGCCCATTATGTTGTAGCTGTGTAGGTTCTTGAGAGGCATTTCAGTGTATAATGGTCAACTTGCAGTCAAAATAATGTGGTCATCTAGTGATAGCAAGAAAAATGTGTAGTGAGAGATAATGCATCTTGCTATGTATATTTGGAAAAGGACATGCTTTTAGGAAGCTTTTATTGATGTCTGAAACAAGCACAGCATAACTCAAACTCAGAGCTATTGTTACCAGCCTGCTTAGACTGTAGTATGCTCTATCTGATTCAGAAACATAAGAAAAATCCTTGTTAGTCCCAGACCTTGTCTATTTTTCCATATTTATATAGGTTTGTTGAATAGAAGTTGCTGTCAGTCCTTATATTTTTGCCTCATTTGTCATATTTGCAATAGTCCTATAATTTTCTTCACTTTTTGAATGTTATGCATTTCCTGTAAAATGATGTATTTTTAACTTGTCATGTCAAGCAATTTGCTTTTTAAATTTTTTTTTTTTATTTATTTACTAGTGACAATAGTTTTACTATAACTTTCCCTTACATACTTCTAGAGATTGCTGTTGTTCTTAGTATGACTTCCAACCCTTAACAGATGGCAACTGGAGCTCTGATATGGGGAAGATCTATATCTGTGGGCTCATTTATGGCTCTGTCCACATCCTTATTTTCCTTACTTTGTCTTTTGTAATTAATCTCTATTGGTAGGAGCAGCCAAGCTGGCATGAAACTGCAATTCTATTTGAAACATTAGTTATTTTCATTTTCTCAAATTATCACTGTGACATCTTGCTTGTTTTGTGTTGATGAAGATCAACTATTATTTGATAAACATTTTGATAAAGTTTTTCTTCAGTGTTTCAGACACAAAGTAGTAAGTATTAGATTATAATCTGAATACTAGAGACAATATTATTGTGTATCTTAAACAGAAGAAGATTCATTTAAAATATGTGCTTCTATGCCTTAATTTTTATGGACCATTTCTTTCTATTAAATTTATTATCTGGGACACACATTTTGCCATAGTAAACAATTACGTTTTCCTTCTGTTTCTAAAATAATTTAAATTGTTCTACAATTTAAATTATGCAATCTATCATTATCTTCCAATATCTCTCCAAAAGTATGGCTTTGATGCTGCTAGGGCTCTCTATAAGGGCACGTTCAGCCTCCACTGCATTGTGGCTCTATTTCTCCCTTTGTTTTAGAAAATGTGATAAAGGGGCCTCTTGCAGCTCGTTTTAAGACTTCTGTCTGTGCTCACTTTATTTCTATTTCTTCTAAATTTTTAAGACACAGTTCAATAAAATAATTTTTCATATTTCAGTAATAGTTTCTTATGTTGTAGAATAGTTTCTTATGTATGTTCTTATTACCTTAGATTTATACTCTGTCCTACAAAGCTGAGTGTTCTTTCCCGTTTCGTTTGCTTATAATGATGACCCAGACAGTTTTCCCTTTCCCCTCATTAAAATTAATTCTTTCTGTGTTTTCAAAGACTCTAGTTTGCAGTCAAATCAAACTAATGAATTTCTGCACTTTCTCTCAATTTTTATGTCGTCTCTCAATTTAGAGACAGTTAAATACAAAGAGTTGTAGAAGAGCCTCATTTAACAACCACAGGGAAAAAGCATTAGAGGATACTCAGTGTTGACAGATGTAAATTGGGGTAGTTTACAGAAACAGTCTTAGCCTTAAATACAGAACAGTGGTCTCTGAACACACCATCAGCATTCAAAGGAAGAGGTGTTATAAGTTTTAATATGTGCTTTCATGAACATATCAGTGCTCTCATAAAAGAAAACAGAATGGAAGAATTGGTTAAGGGCAGAGAGCAAAACAGAAAAATGTCAAACACCACTATATAAAGCAGTGGCATTATCACACCTTGAATATAGCACCTTGACTCAGCTCTGGAGCCTCATTTCAAAGAGGATGCAGTGGAATTGAGAAGGAACAAAGAAATGCAGCCTGGATGACTAGAGATACAGCAAATGAAATCCCAGTGTATTGCTACTGCAAACTAGCAAAGGTTACCAAGAAAGCCTCATATATGTTTCATATACTCACCACCTCTTCTATTTGCTATTAAGTATCATGGTTAGATGAAAAGAGATAAAACATAAATGTTCATCTACTGAAAATTTTGGGAATAAAAATTTTAAATGAGACATTTTAAATAAACAAAAATTTTAAATGTGTGCATGGTATGACAAAACCAACCTGATCATTGCTTAACATTTATTTGAAAAGACACTCATGTGCACTGCTAACAGCTCAGAACCAGTGATTATTTTCTATATGTAGGTTTTTCAATCATTACTTCTTGCTACATTCACTGTTAGGGGAAAAGAATACCTTGGATGTTCACACACAGGAATTTCTGACCTAGAACAATCATTATAATCAATGCTTAAGGAATAAAAGCCCTTCCTTTGATAATGTTAGTCAAAGTGACCTATTTACTTTGCTTTATTATTTTCCCTTCATCCTGTATCCTGTTTCATAGCAAAGCACTTAGTAAATTTCATCTTCTTTTTGACCTGAAAAATTAATCAAATTATGGTACCTGGTGGTATTTTTACAATCCAGAAAGTATTCTTTATACACTGCTTTAATATGCAAAATGCACAAATTAGTGCTTCCCTAAGCAGAGGAAAAATTAAACTACAGGAGAAATCAATTTCTCCAAAGGAGCTCTCAGTTGAATCTCTCAGCTTTTCTCCAGGTGATTTACTAAAACACCAGATGCTACCTGGTATTTCCTAGCTTCTCTGAGTAAACTGTCTGCTTTTTGATCCCTCTGTCTCCCTTTCTCTAGCTGGAACTTTTATGAAACAACACATGGGAAGGGTGATCAGTTCAGCCATTCTTTACCTGTGATTGGATTTTGAGCTGTGTTTTTAGGTGGTGAGGTGGTGACTTTCAGTGTTTTACCTTCAAAGCATTTGACTTATTTCTTACCACAGCTTCTATGAATGATAGAAGCTATGACCAATGCATGAACAAAATGGTTCTTACCATCACTGCAGAGGATGCCAGACCTTCCATATGGACACAAGCAAACAACATCTCTCCTGGACTTTGGAAAACATGTAGCACCATTTCCACAAGGATTTTCATCACAAGTCGCAAACTGGCAGAGTTTTCCAGTGTAGAGTTTAGGGCATTCACAATACCAATTTTCTTCATCACTGACAAATTTAAATTCAAACAAACAAACAAACAAAAATATATAAGGACCAAAATGCACTCAAAACAAGCAGAATAGGTTTTACACTTACAGAAAATCTGTGGCATTTGACTTATGGTTGTAATAGATCTCTTTATTTTTACTAGTGTTTCTGGCATTAGACATGCCAGAATGCCTTCTTGGTGACTTGAGTTGACAGTTTCTTTTGGGTTTAATTTGATATTTTAATTTATCTTTCTTTTCATGGTGAGATATGTGACTTTTCTAATGTCTCACTAGTTGTTTGTGCTGCTGCTTTCATAGTATAGTCAACATAACTGCTACAGGAAAATAGGTCTTCTATTATGTCTGAAAAAATAAAATTATGTGAGAATAAAAAATGAAAGTTACTAGTTTACTTTTCAAATGGAAGCATCATTTGTATATTCAGGTACTACATACAGCTTGTATGTGTACAGTAGGATGTAAAAAATCCTGAAATATGAACTACTTGCAGTAGTGATTACACTGAAATTGAAACAGAATAAACAGGTAATATCTCTGCTATCATATAACTTATGTTCTGAGTCACAGAAAGAATATTAGAAAAGGCAAGGATAAAAATAAGTTGTAATCAGTCTTGAGGGGTGACAAAACCAATATTTAGAAATGTGCATATTCTGGACATACCAATTGGTTTTTTTTATAGTATTCAAAGATAACAAAATGACAGATATGGTAGGAAAAACAAAACCAGATAGGAAAACAAAAGAGTGCAAGATGTTTCTATCTATCACTTATTACAAATATAATTTCACAAAAGGTCTTATTTGATTTTCCCCTTATATTATGGTCGAAACTAGATGACAGCTAGATAGGTCAGTTCAAGTGATTGCTTAGTATTCATGTACATCCTCAGTATTGAACAGAAACATGTCTGCCTTATTCTTGATAAGGTCACATGTGCCTGTGGGTATGAAAGCAGAAGACATGGTGCACTTTGTATCAAATCACACTCATTGGGGTTTTCCAAAAATAGCATAGTCATTAGGATGAGCAGTGATAAAATTTCAAATGCATGTGATTTCTAAAAATCCATTATCTGCTTATGATAACCATGCAATCAGGTTAAAGAAAGTGATGTGGAGCTGAAAGATTTCCTGTATTTTTTAAAAGAGGGAAATAAGTAAGTCTTGTGACAGTCCTTGTGCATAGCAGTTGATTAGTGGTTCCTAAACTGACCACCCGCAGGGCTGGGGAGTGAAGATCTCAGCTTGAGTGTCTACCAGAATGAATCTCATGAATAATGCCTCCAGACACCTTTGCAAAAGAAAATTGCTATCAGCTGCAATAATAAATTTCTGTGTGTAGCCTATTCTATTTATAGATCTGCTGCAGACACCAGGAGAGGAATGTAAATGAGATACTGGATTGCTTTCATTTGTGCAGTGTTCAGAATCCTGCTTTCAGTGGTTTTAATATCAACATTACACAGTTCAGCTAATTACAACGAGAATTAATAAACTGAATTATTCCTGGAAATCTACAGTTGTTGGTGAGGATTTTTAATTAGCCACATTAAAATGTATGTCAGTTTGTTTATAGAAGAAACGATAGATCACTGCTGCTGACTGCCATAAGACATAGACTTTGGTCTTCATCTTTAAAGGAAGAATTTTCATACATTCTTTTACTGAGCTGTATATGCCAACATTGCCATTTCTTTTTATAGTCTTGCTTCTGCTATTGTGGAGAAGATAAAAAATAGCAGGTTCCATAACAAATTGTGAGGAGTTTATGGTTTACAAAATGAGCAATGTTAAGACATTTCACTATTGATGCTGTAACATTCTAATAACAAAGAAGAGTGATTCCTGATGAGGCAAAGAAAACAAGTTTTTAAGAAGTTCTACAAAATAATATAAAGCTTGAAAATATAACAGCTAACCACAGAGAAAACAAATTATCACAGCCCTTTCACAAGAACCAGTATACAAAGTCACAAATGACATTCTCTTTCAAAGCACACTGTCACTGTACTAGGTTAAGAAAAGGACAAGATCTCCCATTCCTACTGAATTAATCTCAGATGCAAGAAACACATAATGCTTGAATGACCAGGAACTTCCCCCAGGTAGATTTCACAATTTCATGATAACCTGCTACTCTATTGATGACTTTTTCCTGGTCTTAGGAATGAAAAACTAGACGCGGTCGGAGGTTAGAGGGTCGAGGGTCGTTTACCTCCGTATTTTAATAGGATCCCATTCAATGCATCACGTTGCCGAGGTGGAATGCGTCACGATGCCCACCATGCATGCACCCCCCCACCGTTGATCAGTATATATTTTATAGAGCTTATGCATTAACATAGCTACCAAAGTGGCCCAATAAGGGGCTTGGATGATCTAACCTCTAGTTTACAGAACATGTTGTGCTAAAGGAGCCATGGCTCCTCAAGATAGTAAAATGTTTGGTCTCCTCTCTCTACAGGACCTTGGAACTATGCTGAGTAATCAGACTTAAAGAAGTACAAGTATGTCTGCTAATACTTGTGGATACATAGAACTGTGTAAAAGGCATAGAAAAGAAAAAGCAAAAAATCCTCTTGGCATCACTATAAATGCAAAAAGCAAGTGAAAGGAGGCAGAAAATCAGAACAGTAATATTTTTTACCTATGCTGTACACCTGTGAATGACTCCAAGAAAAAGTTACTGGGTAATTACATACATGATTGGATAATTACATACATGAGCTGAAGAAAGTGAAAACCAAGGAAAATATCAGAATTTTGAAGCTGCAAAACAAGAAACAAATTTGAAGTGTTTTGCTGAAATGTGTTATACGACTATATTTGTGTTTGAATTCAGATCCAGAGTACGGTTTTGAAGAAAACCTCCTGGCTGTCCCCAGTTTAAATGCTTTGTTCCACATTGTGTCTCTAGAGTACATGACTTGAATTTCTTTCTGATGAACCTGCACAAGAAGATTGTCTCACACCTCAAGTGCTTCAGCTATATGGACTCGGCATTCAGACCCAGACCAGGTCTAGTGTGAGTCAAAGCTTCTTGCAACATGAATAACGGGGATGTTGGGTCCTCAGCACTAATTGATTTGACCTGCAAATCTATGCCTATTGAACTACATTACCTACTAATATTGATGCAGATTTATAAGCCATCAAAAGAAAATCATGCAGCCATGTTATATGTTACATATCAAAAAACCTTCCAGATTTTACACTAGAGCACTGACAAACTCCAGGGGTAAATAGAAAAAAAAAAACCCCTAACTATCCAGAATCTTATGAAGGAAGAGACACAAACAATGAGAAAATGGGAGAAAGGACAGAAATAATGTAGAAAAGAAGTAGAAGAGACAGGAACAATGTTTCTAGACCACCATCACCTCATGTCTCCAGGCTTATAATACAGGAAAAAAAAGTGTAAGGAAAATGAACTATTGTCAGACATTCTTATAATCCTCTGAAATGGTAAGGGACATACTTTCTATTACAATTTCCCACGTTAAAATATTCCTTTGATCTTTGCTTTAGATATTGGATTGTAAAGAAAATCACCAAGAAATATTTGCATGATATGACATGGTATTGGCAATTCAGTAAGACAATTTCTCTCCTTGAAGCATTGCTGCATCAGTGACCTGATTTAATGAAATCAAAGTTTTGTATAAGACTGACAGCTTTGGGATGCCAACACAGGCTGTGGTAACTTATTTATTTTAAATATTGCACAATACAGAGGAGACTGGATTCTAATACATTAATAATCCAGTTACAGCTGTATTTAGCCAGCTGTCAGAACCCCGGTTTTGACTTTTAAACCAATTCTATTTTTAAAAGATTATAATCTCTCTATACAATGTATTACAGAGGTCATCTGTACTCTAGTGACACAGTGTTGTGTTTGCCCAAAGCAGAGTATAATTTTCTATATTCCTGTGCTTTTTCCATCTCTAAAGTGGGAGTATGATGAAAGCTGTATATATGTCCTTTGTGTAGTTTTATGTAAGAGGGTTTTCCTGAAAGGAAGTACAGTCAACACCCTTTAATCATGATCTTTAAAGTCCCTTCCAACACAAAGCATTCTATGATTCTCTGATTCCATGGTCGCACTGTGTGTCACAATGGGTTCAATATTTAATGACATAGGTTCTTTTAGTGTCCTCATTATATTATCTGTAACAAAGCTATGGAAGTTGGAGGGAATAGCTCCTTCAGTCAATAAGTAGTAGATGTAATTGGGTTTATTTTCAAGTTGTTACTATTATTTTTTCCTAGCACTCTTTTGTTTTAAATTACTGGAAAATGAAAGGACCATCATACTTTTTCAGTTTAAGTTGAATTACACTTCATGCAAAGATTCATTAAATTGCTTTCCAGAACACACCAAAATAATGTAAAGGCAATTACAATCTTCCATTGAAAGCTTTGTGTAATAGACAAATCCACCGTAACTCACTGCAGCCAGAAGGATAACCTTATCTCATCAATAATCTTAAAAATATCAGAGGACAATATATAAAGGAGGTGTTTCTTCCTTGTGCACAGCAGGTGCTTTTTAGTATATAATATATCTGCCAATCTTTCCTTGTATGATACAGCTCCCAAAAATCAATTCAACTTTCATGCTGCTTTAGTACTTTTCACTCAGGTTTGCTCAATTACAGTATCTTGTCTAGCTCTGAATGCTTTTGTTATCTTTACTGTTTCGAATCCTTTCTTCCCCTGTCTGGAATCATTATTCTGCATGTTCTGTCAGTTCACTTTAATTTTCTTTTCCTTTCCCTGGAAGCATTTTTGTATTGGGTTTGTGTGATCAGGTTTTGGTAGCGGTGGGGACCTACAGGGGTGGCTTCTGTGAGAAGCTGCCAGAAGCTTCCCCAAAGTTCAGAGGAGCCCATGCCAGCTGGCTGCGAGATGGACCTGCCATTGGCCAAGGCCAGTGCATCAGCAATGATTGCAATGCCTCTGGGATAATGTAGTTAAGAAGTAGAAAAAAAAAGCCCTGGCAGCAGCCCATGCTGAAGCAGGAACCTGGCAGGACCTACGGCTCCATGGAGAGAGGAGCTATGCTGAAAAAGGTTTGTTGGTGGGATTTGTGTTCCTGTGCCTTGGGACACACACTGGAGCAGTTCCTGAAGTACTGCAGCCCGTGGGCCTTCCCACAATGAAGAAGTTCATGAAGGACTGTTTCCTGTGAGAGGAATCCCACACTGGAGCAGGAGAAGAGTGAGGAGCCCTCCCATTGAGGAGGAAGGAGCACCAGAGACTTGTGACGAAATGACTGCAACCCACATTCCCCAATCCCCTGTGCCACGGTGGGGGTGGAGGTAGAGAACTCTGATGTTGAGGTCAGAAAAAAGGAAGAGGTGAAGGGAAGGTGATTTAAGATTTGGTTTTATTTCTCTTTACCCTATTCTGATTAGATTGGCAATAAATTATTTTTTCCCCAAGTCAAGCCTGTTTTTCCCATGACAGCCTGACCCATGAACCTTTTGCTATATCTTCTCTCCCTTGTCCAGCTGAGGAGGATAGAGCAGCTTTGGTGGGCACCTGGTGCCCAGCCAGGCTCAACCCACTGAAATTTTCTAACTGCTTTTCTTTAAATAAAGGCTCTCTTTAAACCAAGACAAAATCACTTGTGAATTAAGTTGGTTTAGAAAACTCATAGGGAAAACGTTTGGGTGCACTCATGGAGAAACTATTTGGCTTAAAATTTATTTCCTGGCAGACTTAGGTTATACTATATATAGGTTCGTGGTTCTATCACAAAGTAAATAGGCCGTCATTTTTAAATGATGCTTGTGAATTATTTGATTGAGATAAAAATATTGGAGTGGGACGGTTCCAATCCCACTTCAAAAGGAGAACATGAATGACAAAAAGGTTGCAACACCTTGCTTGCCTCCTGTCAACATAGGAGAAAAAGACCATTGTGTACAAACTGATTCAACTCTAGCAGAAAATTAATTTATAGGACCCAAATAATGCTTTATCGATCCTAATCACACAGCAATGGGCATCTGCTCTATCTTATCATTATGCATATGAGTTTCCTTGAGCAAGAATATATTCTTTAAACAATACTTAAACTTTAGAAAGTTTACTGGAGTTGAGTAAGCTGTGATTTAGTAAGGACAGAATTTGATTTATGGAAATAATAAAGGAGGAGAAACTCTTGCTTATTGGCAGATTATCTATTTCAGACCTTCAAAAATGCCATTATTTTCAGGAATTCAGGATAGTTTTAATTTATTTTACAATGTGCTAATTGAAATTACTAACACAGTACTAACTTCTCAGGATCATGAAGCCTATTCTGGGGTCTTTTATAAGCACTATTTAGACTCCATTGTCCACTCACTCGGTCAATATACAGGTGATTCCCCATCCCATCAAGGATACATATCCATTAAAATGTATGATGCATAAAAGTTCTGCCCTGTAATATGTCAATTATGACCATTCCTGTCACAAGAGGATGCACAATTGTGGTGTCAAGCACTCCTAGATGCATAACACTTAATGACAGATGGTTAAGGATCCCTCAGAAAAAGTACAGCAAGCAATGGTTGGTGAAAACAATCTATCTGGGCAGCAATCCATTCCCTGGCCACATCTAGGAAGAGAAATAACGATCTGTCAGGCTGGATCCATTGCAAGGGCTATAATTAACTCTGACATTACTCTTTTCCCGATCTCGGTCTTTTTGGCTAAATCTACATTTTGTCCTTCTTTGTGTTGTATGCGAAAAATAGTAAATAGATGTTGACATATGCTAAAATGTATTTATAAAAATGGGGTTTTTTAAATGTTGAAAGGCTATGATTTTGATAATAAAAAATTAGCACTGTATGAAACATGTCCAGGGAAGCATACAAATGTTTTCAGCAGCACAAGGTTGAAGGCAGATCTCCACATCTTAGTTAAATCATATGCAGCCTAAATTCTGTTTGTCCTTCAAAAATCTATCATAATTCCTTATGACAGAAGATTTCCAACTGCTTCCAGCAGTCCCTAGGGCTCTAAACAGCCTTTGCTTCAATATCTCTACTATTTGCAGCAGGACTTGTGAGTACTATATCCAAAGCAGTGACACTGAACATTGGTTGCACCACATTGCTTGTTGCCCTGCTTTCATTAAACTTGCATTCTATACTATTACTAATTGCTATTAGAAATTGAAAACAATCTTTAAGCATAAAAACATTAATTACTTCAATTTCATACACATTTATAGATTGCTGAACTATGTGACAGTAATTTCCAAGATTTCAGCCTCATTACAGAGCAACTGCAGTTTACTACACTAATCATGAGGAGACAGATAACAACAAAATTGCAGAACAAAATCTTTAATAGTTTGTAAAACAGCAGCGTTTACTTTAAATACACAACATAATAACTTTGAACTATAATGGCCGTATTCTAAATCCAGAACTGTCTACATTGAAAAGAGAAAAAAAAAATAGTGCAAATCTAGGTGGTCTTTTCTGTCTTTATCATTTTGTTATTATTTTTTTTCTATTTCTAAAAGAGGTTTTTTATTTCTGTATTTAATATTTTGAACTTCCATAGATGCAAACTATTCCATTCTTAATTCAACTTACAGAAAGAAGTTTCTATAACCAATTCTTCATTGCATCGTCACTAGTTCTACTAACTTGCAACTCTAATAATCAGTGGCTCAGCACCTCTTTCATATCTATTTAACATCTATTACCTTTTCTGTTTTAAAGACCTTCTGAGCACAAGGACTTGACCATGAGTACTTTCTTTTAAGTCTGGTCTATGTACAAGGCTGGGAGACACAAAGCTCTTAAGAGCTCACATAAAAGGGTAAGTTAAGCTTTGAACTTGCAGGGTATCATCACCATGGTGATTTTCCCTGTTCACACAATTAATTTCTGATGCCTCCTGGTAATTCAAACGTAGAGTCTTCTTTTCAATCCTAGCTATCATCTCATGTCCTTCTAGTTTCAACTCAATCTCTGAGATTTCTGTTTCTAGCTCAACAAAATAGAGATAATTTTACCATATGCACATAACACAGTGAAATATTTACAGATAAGAATTTATGTTTGTAAACATATAAAATGTATTCTAAGCTGTGAATGAAAACAGCGATTACTGAAGGCTCTATGAAAAGCTGACAACATCTTACGCGGCAAGGTAAACAACAGCTGCATTGAACTGACAAAACCTTTACAATTCTCTTGGGATGCACCCTTTTCCAACTATCCTACAAACACCACAAGAGAGAAATTCTGAAGGAATGAACTTCATGGAGGAAAACCTGAATAAAACCTTTCTTTAAGGGTCCATCTTTCCACGTTAAATCCTCCACCTATTTTTCTCAATCATTGCCAAAAGAACCTTTGTATGTCGCTTGTTCATTTCTTAATGAAAACACGAAAGGGGTGCACAGGCACGTGCTCTGCTTTTTCTCTGAACCACTAACAGTGCCACGAGGTGGGTCAAGAGCCACAACTGAGACAGAGCAGGTCCCAACCCCACAATGCATTTCCATGGAAGGGAATGACTATGAGTCATACTTCACAACAATATTTTCGCATTAATGAGAAAGTCATATCTCTCCATTTTGCCTGTAAATCTTGTATATAGTTTGTAATATTTAAACTATATTAATTGTCTATCCATGGGTCTTGGGAGCTTTTTGGGTTTGTTTTCTGATTAAGTTAAGAATGGAGAAGATAAAATTCCTCCACACAAATCATGCCTCAAAGCAGTAAGCATTTGCTGACTAGAATCTGTGTTTGCACAGTGGCCAGTGAAATGTAATCCCTTGTTTCTTCTGACTGTGCATTACAGAAAATATGATTCTATAATAACATATACTAATGTATATTAAAAATATACTTGTACCATGGTAATTAACATATCAAAAATGCACCACTGATCTAATCAGTAAAAATAGCACTGCAGGGAACTGCCTGGACTTTTACACATTTTTTGAAAGAATATTTGAGCTATAACTAAAAGTCATTTGTCTACAGAAAATATTTTTTCAACATCTTTTTTTTCAACCTGATTATCTATACAGCATACCAGACTCTAGCCTCTAAAACATCAAATCCTAAGAATCTTGTAGGCTGAGTTAATTTCTATTAAATCTGAGCCCAACAGTGGTGTTTCATCACTGGAGATGTATCTAATTACACTGTAAGCATGGAATGTGTGATGCTGAAATTCAGAGGAAAAAAAAAAAATCTAAGCACCCTAGACCTTTGTGTTTCTTAGAACAGGAGCAGTAAAAATTGGCCTCCACTGGGCACTGCAAGCTATGTTGAGTGTAGTATAAAGACTTCCCACAAACACAAAACAAGATTTTTCCTTACTTCCAAAACAAAACAGCTCTTAAAGCTTTTGGGTGTCTATCCCCTGTCTGTCTCTTTCTTATCTCTTTGAGATTCACTTTCTTTCCCATGTAGTTAAGATATTTTCTTCTACTGTTGGGAATAAAAGAAGAAAAGAAAGCCTTAACATTGTTTTGTTGTTCATCCTTTCTCTGGAGTACCACCAGCTCTCAGAAGGAGCAAGAAATTCCTGCAGCATAAGATTTTTGTTTAACTGAAGTGTAGGAAGTTAAGGAAAACTTCATAGATTCTATTTGTCCATGGCTCTATTTCTGCAATTAATTCAGACTAATCTATTTATTTAAATGATATCAAAGCTAGGTCACAAAAACTGAAAGCAAAAAGCAGCTAGAAAAGTAAGTGTGTTTGAAGAACCAAACCGTGACTTCTCTGTCAGTTTCCTCCTACTAAAATGAAAGGTAATGTATAGGAGAGTGCACAAAGCTTTTACAAATAGTAATTGCTTAAGCTTGCACAACTAATTGAACATGAGAAGGGCAAAAGAAGTGCTGAGTACTAGAACAACTGAAAATATTGTATGAATTGAAAAGTTAGCAATCACCGTGTGCTTTCAATTCTTTTATAATATGCCCTTTATCAACAGCTTTTTTCTGTCTTGTGGGTTGACCTTTTACTTTGATTGCTACCTCAACTCTGAATTTCACATGTTCCTGGATGATGGGGATGACTTATGAAGGATATAAGATGTCCTAAAAACTGTAACATCAAATGCTATAAAACTGAGTGTTGGCATTTTTCACATGTGCAAGAGCTGTAACTGTTACAGTTGCCCCATTGCTGAGAATTAGCACAGTTGGTGACACACCCAGATAAATTGATCCAAAGTGCAACACAAGTCTGGTTCACAGCTGATCTTTATAATTGGTACAAAAGGCCCTTTGTGTACCATTTTCTCAAACAGACCTATCTTTAAGTGCTATGAGATTAGACTCTCTCTAGCTTGTACTCAAGAGGTCAGATGAGTCAGGTCATCTGACTTACTTGCAGCAAAAGCTAAATTATTATCTTGAAAAAGTAAATGACAGGAGAATATACAATAGAGGGAAACAGTTGCATCATGACATCATTAGTAGTACTGTTATTTGCTTCCAGACTCCCTTCAGAGAAACAACTCCGTTTCTCTTGGTATCATGGTGCTGACCCATTTCTTTACATTTATGTAGAAGAATAACAGGAAGCCATTCTGTGAGGTTGGGTCTATAGGCTATCTATCTTGCAAATTTTGGGGAATGGAAATAAGGAGTTCTTTTACATAAGACACTTGAACTTACAAATGAATAACCAAAATAACCTAAATTAAGATTACAAAAACATATGTAACAATCTGCACTTAATCATAGAGGATTTTAGAGTAGTTTTGTGGATGAAGCAAACAACTTCTGGATACAGAGTGTCTATAACTAAGGTTTAGCAGTACCTGTGACAATATTAACTTTTTTAAGTAACTGAGTTTCTTCACATCTTCTGAACATTTTTTATTTTCCAATGTGCATCAGGAGGATGTCTGTCCATGTAAAATGAAAGTACTGGAGCAATTGCTAGTAACAATATGATATTACACTGTCTTATTCTAATGTCTGAGTATTTTACAGATAGAGCTGTTCACTGCTGGGTGGAATGAGTGGTGCTTCAAACTCTAATAAATGCTGTACTCTTCCGACAAAAACATTTCTGATTCAGTCACAAGGATGGTGATTTGAAAGGTGTATCCATATTTTTGCTATGAAGTTTTGATTTGTCTGTGTCTACATAGCAGAATGAAGAGATCATGGAAGTGGAATTAGACATATTTGACTTTAATCTAATTAGCACTGCTACTACCTGCAGTGAACACATGATGGGATGTTTCATTCTGACTGATAATTCTTCAAGGAAAACGGTGCTTTTTTCAGTTTACTAGCATGTGTTGATATTACTACTCATTCTATCTTCATGAAAACTGCCTTAGTTGTGCCTTTCTTGCAACCATTGTCTCTTTATATTGCATGTCCACTGTGTATCCATAGAAACAAGCACAGAATGAACTGTGATGGCTTGTGGCCATGTTCAAGTTACATCATGAAAGTGAGTGCCTTAAAAAAAAAAAAAAATCCAAAAAAAACCCCCCAAGAAGACAGAGCTCTAATGCAGCCATAGGAAAGAGTACATTTTAACCCTTTCAGCTTACTTCCTTTAGTCAATTTCTAACAAATATAAGTTACAAAACCATATTGACTGCAATATTAATGAAAGAATTTCTTCATTCCATTCCTTCCTATTTATTGATATCAATGTTCCTATAAATGAAATCCATTTAGAACTAGTAAGTGCAACTAACACCTCAGTTAGGCTGTGAAAGAAACAATCTGCTTGTGGGTATAGAGTGATTTAGTAATTAGAGTAGGGGCTTGGAATTTTCCCAGGCTTTCAGGTTCACTGGGCCAAATTATGACAGCACTACTGAAAACAGGTGTTCCTGAAAAGTCACACCTTCTCACACACTGTAACACAAATAGGCATAATTAGAATCAGAAGTTTAATTTAAATTCTCAGATGAAAGAAGGTGAACTGGAATTCCATTGTCTACTTCTGAACTGCTTATGCTTTAATATTAGAGGTTTATTGACAAAAAGCAACCCTGGAGTACCAATTAAACCTTAGTTCTCCCAATTTCTGATATATGCCTCTTCAAAGGTAGGGGCAGATTATACTGATTATTCTGGTTGTACTGATTATTTCTGATTCAGAACAACAGACCCTTTCAGTCTCCCACTGCTGACTTCATTAAATTAAAGTTCTTAATTTCTAAAGAGAAGGTGAAAAATGCTCCCAGAGAGCTTCCAAGACACTTGGGTACTTGAAGGCTAACCTAGAACAGGGTGTGTAGTCCAAAAGTTAATTCAGACCTGTACCATAAATTTCCCTAGAGTCCTGAGAACTTGACAGAATCTCAGGTTATGTAGTATTTTTATTTTACAAATGTAAAATTTAAAAATACAAATGTCATCTGTGGTAGCCGAATGAATTACACAATGCAAAAGGGAAAATATTTTCTTTGTTAACTAATTCTATTTTCTGATGTGCTTTCTACAGTCTTTTTAAGAGATGCAGAACTGGAAGGTAGTTCCCTGGAGTCAAGATCCTACCACATCTAAACAAGTTTCACTTCAAAGAATATGTTTCTCTTGAAACTCCCACCTGTAACTGAGTTTCCAACATAACAGTGTTTAACATGTTGAAGGGTCAGACCACGGTGTGAATGTTCAGCTTGTCTGAACCAAATGACTGGTTTCATGAGGATCATAATCTTTAGTACAGTGGCAGATGCTTTAATGCAGACAATGATCTCTATGAAACCACTTAGGAACTACAGAAGCTGGTAAAACAGCTGAATTTTTTGATTCATGTGCTTTTTCTCTTTGGAAAAAAAAAAAGAAAAAAGAAAAAAAAGTTCTTGCTTTACTCAAGGTCATGTAATCCTGAAAAATTAACACTAAAAAATATACTGTTGTGTGATAAATCAGGATGTGATACAAATCAAATGACTCCAAAATCAAATTAAGAAATACTAGATATGTATGTAGAGTTGATAATCACATTTTTTTGTGTATTGGATATTGAAGAAAAGAGTGCTAGAAGGTGGGAAATCCTACTGATATACAGCTAACATTGAACTGTATTCTCTGCCATATATAGCTTCTGTACCAAATTGATGTGCATTCAGGGGTGGAAAAGTAGTAAATTAAATATTGTCATCAAAAACAAATATAATTTTTCATTTGCTTTCTTTTAAAATGTTTTAAATTTAATGTGTAAAATTCTAACTTTGTTAGCATTCACTTAGAACATTTTATATGTAATCAATGTAATCATGGAACATCATAACCACTGACATAAATAAATCAGTTTGACATGATATCATCTGTGAGATAAGGACTTTAAGAGATCTTGAACTGGAACTGATATAAACCATAGTTGATTATAAACACGTATTAACCATTTTCTCTACTGAACTACTTCAAATGTAAGATCAACACTGGAGTTAATGAGTATCTTCTATTATATGATGAGCAAATTCCTTTAAAATCTCACTTTCCTATTGTACCTACACTGTGATTTTTTTAAAGGTGTTAAAGAGATGAGTAACTGAACCATTTTAAAATATGTTAATATTCATAATATTTTCACTTGTCAAGCTGCAGCAAAAATTATCTCACAAAAATAATTTGAGTTTGTGGGAAGAGAATCTCTGGCAGAGGTTTCTGCTAATGCAACTGGACATAGCATATCTTCACTGGGATTGAATCTGCATTGTAATTGTGGAGAAAGCAGAGTAAGAGCAGTTTGTGCTGCAGTTGTTGGCTTGAGTCCTCCAAGATTTTGCAGAGCACAAAATCATTTCTGGCAGAATTTCCTGTAACTCATATGGCTACCCTTAAGTGTATTTTCTGTGTGTAATATAATTTTATGTCTTCCAGTATTATCTAAAGCAGTGTTTGTGCCAAGGTATCATTTATGTGCTTCCTGTGTTCCAGCACTTTGGTTTATGTTAGACTGGAAATTGCAGTACTAGAGGAATGGAGTGATTCATGGCTCATGTGTTTCTATGGTAAGATTTTCTTCTGCTGTAATTGCTCAGCCCCACAGGTGGTAGCTATGGCAGCATCACTTGTGCAGAGCAAAGACCATGCAGCTTCAGATGTTTTAAGGAAGGTTTTTTTTTATTGTTAAAAGCAGTACTATACAGCACACTACCTATATATGGCATTAATTACACTGTAACTGTTAAAGACTAGCTCATGCACAGTGGAATTATCTGTAATAAATGCTAAAAACAGAAAAAAAAAAGATACGGAATGATTTAGTAAACCAAGAATGCTTGAAGCTGTATGAATAGAAGTTATAAGTGAAAGATACATTAAAAATGGTCGACATGGCTTTAAAAAATACATAATATATGCAACTGCAAGTAAGATATTGGTATATTTGTCCATTTTATCTAAGGGTCACCTTTATCTCCGAAGTGGTGTAGTTATGCCCCAAACAGAAAAACTAATCTGTTTTACACAGGACTCCATAAATCTCAAATTTTAGAGAAGACAAGAAAACCAGATGTTATGAAGCTCCTTTAGCACTCTATTCATTATTTATCAAATATCTTTTTGTATACATCGCTAAGCTGATGTGATTCAGTACGATGCAAAGAGCACTAGAACCATGAATTCATCTATGAATCACCAGCATAAATCACACAGGATCACAAAAGGTGCATTAGTCACTCCTTCCTCCTACGTCACCACCTGCCAGGGGATGGCCGATAATGTGCATTCTCTCATTCTTAAGCAGTTGCAGACAGTGCCTGAAATAGTATTATGTCCTATTTTATAAAGGTTAAGTATCCTGGAGAAAAGGCATCATCCTCTTACTACCCAAGCTATTAAAAAGCCTCATCCCTCATTCATCATAATTTCAACAAATACACTGCTCTGTAGTCACCGTGCACTCCTGCCTGACAGGAAATGCAGCCCTCTGAAGACAAGAGCGTAACTTCAGCACATTCCCACCACCTGTCATAGTGCAGCAGCAGAGCTCTGCAAACGCACACCAGAGACCCTGTGAGAAATCCCCAAACACAATTTATTGCAGACAATCTGATGAGAAGAAAAAAAAATCCCTTCCCACTGTCCCAGAAGAAATTAACTCAATGTTCACAGAGGCTCACAGGATGCACAGCTGTGCTCTGACCTATCAGTGAAAATCAGTGATCTCCCAGCAAGAGTTGTGGCTGATGAGGCAGTGTCACACGTGCTGTGCTTTATGAGATATGAAAAAGAACTGGTGATCTATCGGACTCATTTTTCACACGTCTTATCAACTCACAGGAGAAACTCAGAGCTCTTTTTCCAAGGAGACAAAGCTATACTCCCTTTTAGCTTATGTGACATGCATTCTTGAAATGGAATATTTTTGCTTTGAACAACTGTCCCATGGTCAAGTGCGGTGACACCAGGTTATGCCTTCTCACCTGAAACAGTACAGGGTAGCAGAAGTACATGCCATTTTTTTTCTTTTACTATCCAGGTAATGTTTCCAAATTTAAGAATTTTGCGTTATTATGAGTAGCAAAGATAAAAGAGGTGAAAAGAGCTGGAAAGCCTAGTTATTACATTCTCCAACCCATTCAGCAGCAAAATAAAAGATTTTCCACCCCCAAAAAGTGCTTCCAATTAAAAATGCTGGTATCTTTAAAACTAAGTTTTATTAGTTTTATTCTATTATTGTCACCTTGACACTGCAAACGTTTCACTCTGCTGAGATGGTCTGTCTTATGACAGATATCAGAGAAAAATTATAGTTTAATTTTCTTCTGAGTTGAATTTTATGTACATATAAATACATGAAGTTTCTGTTGTGAATTAGCATTTGCTAGAGACTAGCTAGGTCCTCCTTGCATTAGATTTACGTAAAAATTTCTACTTAATTTATTTGTAGCTTCTTGTTCCCACCAAAGAAGCCAATTTCTGCTAAAGGACAAATAAGGACATTCTCCCTGTAACATCTAAACAAGACAGGTTTTATTTATTTATGATTTTATACATTGACCTGTTACTGAAGTGTAATTCTCACTACTGAATATTTCGTAATTCACTGCTGTTGCAACAGATCAGGGAATCAAGCTCTCAAAATTTATTCCAGCTAGCTGTACTGGAAAGAGTTAATTTTCTTCAAAGCAGAAGGTGTGGTGCTGCATTGTAGATTTTAGACTGAAACAGTGTTAAGGTGTCAATCTTTTAGCTACTGCAAGCAGTGCTTGCACAGCATAAGGTTTTGTGTTTTCTCACTCTGAGTAGGCTGGGAGTGGGCAAGAAGTTGAGAAGGAACTCAGTCAGGACAGCTGACCTGAACTGGACAAAGGGAGATCCCACACTCTAAGGGACTGTGCTCAGCAGTGAAACCTTGGAGCTCATTTTCCAAAGTAGCTGTTGTTTGGAGACAGGTTGGGCATTGGTCTGCTGGGGGTAAATGATTGCTTTTCCATCATTTGGTTATTCCTTTATTTCCCTTCATTTATCAAACTGTCTTTATTTCAACACACCAGTTTTCTTGGTTTTGTCTTTGCATTTGCCCCCATTCCTCTGGAGCGAAGTGAGTAACTGGGCTGGGGGTAATCCGCTGGCTGGGGTGACCACACCCCAGTGAGTAAGCAACAAATTCCAAATGAGTCTGGCAGCTGCCATGTCAGGAACTGTAATACAGGCACTCTGCAGAAGTTTGCATTTGTCTAGCTACTCAAGGACAAACAATCTGGCCCAAACACTGGAAAATCTGGACTTTGAAAGGGACATTAACTTCCGGTAATTCTTCTGCCTTTTGATAAAAACAAACATTTGTCAGAGTGCGTTCACTAGCAAGCCAAGATTTCTGTGACAATCAGGCTGCAACACACTCAATCAAGAAATAAAGAGTAGAAATGCTGCATACCCCTAAAGGCTTTCATACTTCAGCTTTGAATCTGTTTCTGCTGGTCCACAGCAGACTCCTTGCCCAGGTTCTGTGTTGGCAAATGCAGAAAACTCATTCCCCTGGAATCTGTGCAAATCCCAGAAGCATTCCCACCAAGCTGTGAGTATGTCCTCTGAAGTGACACTGATGATGTTTGAGGAGCCTCCCATGGCTGGAAACATGTGGAGACTTTTTATTTTTCCTGATGTAGTCCTTGAAATCCAGGAACAAAATGGACCACAGGGGGGACAGGCTGCATGCTATCAAGGGAATCACCTAAGATAGGGAACATGGACCATTACCAAGCCATTTAGCAACTCTTACCTTTGCTTAACATCAGTGATCTCAGAAGAGTTCTACATGCTTTGTACAAAGAAATACAGGTGAGTGGCAATAGAATGGACCAAAGCATACCAGGAACTTGGTTCTGTGGAGTATTTTGTGATACTTATAGATACTAGTTTTGAGAAGGAGGCAGTGTTGCTTCACATGTCATTTGCAAGAGTATTTCAGAGCTTTCAGAATTAGAAAGTTGCTTTCACAATTGGCAAAAGATGGTCAGACAGTGTTCTGGACTTGCTGATCTGCACTTGATGCTAGGTGTGTCTAGCGTCTAGGAGAAGAAGTATCTAAATGCAGGTTAATATTGCCTCAAGATTTTTAAGCAGACCAAACAGAAAATTACGGTGACTTGCAGGGAGAAACACAGAGGAATGTTTTACCTGGTGCAGTTATATAAGAAGATAGGAATGTAAAAGGAGTTACACCTGGTCAGAACACTGTGCATGTTTACCATTATCCTGTCTCTGACAATGGACAAAACTTGCATCTTGCACAAAATGGTAGTTTTAATGCAACATTAAGTGACATTCATCTTCTCATGACCCGCAGTAAAGGACATCTTGAGTCAGATGTGTTTCACAGTCCTTAACAATTACTTTTTTCTATGTGAACCTGCCTGATCACTTTCTAAACATATGTCAACTTTGAACATCTACATTGTGTGGCATTATTCCACTGCTTACGTATGAAATATTTCTTTTGCATCTACATTTACTCTCTTTGAATTTCTACCTCCTTTTTTCACATGATGTACACAAGTTTTTCCATTACAAGAAAAATAATTAATGTCTGTTTGTATTCTTGTGTCTGTCCTGATGTTATAGACATATCACTCTTCAAACATCCCTTTTCTACACTAGAAAACCTCAAAGTAATCTGGAAAAAATACATTTCTTCCATCATCCTTCTCTCTTCTTTTTCTTTAACCTCATCACTATTCTTTTGGAGAATAAAATGACAAAAATACTGAGAAGTAATGGAGCCTTATCAATTAATATTTCTGCATCGTGACTTTTCCTCCCTCAATTTCTAAGGATTTACTCTTTACTTTCATAATTGTTACTGAGTACAGAGCTGATGCATTTGATTGATTATTCAAGAATTGTTTCAGAGAATATTAGAACCTATAAAGTTTCAAAACCTTTCCTGAAGGGTAGCTGCTAGTTGAGAGCCCACTGTTCCATTTGGAAAGTTAAGATCTTCCTCTCTTTAAATGTGTTTTTATTCTCAGTATGATTTGCTTTCTTTATAATCAATTTCCATTCATATTATTTATCATTCAGTATTGTGAGAATTCTCATACAATTCTTCACAGTTGTCTTAGATGGCCATGGGTCAGCCGTTAGAGGTAAAGGATCAGATAGTATCAGCAAAATGTTAGAGTGGACCTTGAGCAGGGCTAAGAACCAAAGTGCAGCAGAAAATATTGTAAGGATGGCCTACTTACCCTGAACTTTAGGAAAAGTAGCAAACCTCTGTATCTAGTGAACCACATGTCCTAATCCTTTGGCATAAGTGGAATAAGGGGTTTTTTTGGTTTTTTTTTAATACTTCAAATTCTCAAATATGAAGGAGGACAAGTAAACAATATCAGTGCACCAGACACATGCTTATGCCGGGTTAAATAATGTGTTTGTTACAGTGTAGTTGCAATTTTGTAAGGACTTAAAGAGCACAGTTGCCTGTCTCAAACACTGCTAAGGCCCCAGAAGGACTTTGCCATGAGATAAGCACAGAATGGAGCAACAGGATGGTGCGAACTTCAGGCCTGGCAGAAACAAGATCTGTTTATCACATCCTAGGTAATGCATCCAGACAAAAGTTTCCACTGTGGCAAACTGTGCAGCTTCTCGTAAGCCTGTCACCAGTCACATGAAGACCACCCTAGGACACCACCCCAAGGTACAGGGCAGAGGGCATCTGTGACCACCAGTGACCACTGAAGCCCCCTTGAATACGCCTCTCTGGATACTTGGAAGTTGGACTGTAAGTTAAGACACCACAGTGGAAACTTGAGATAAGGTATCATCTCAAGGTGGTACTATTGTCTCGGTATTATCTCAGACCTAGGGGGAGGTTAACAAGGTTGGAGGAGAAGAATTTATCACTGATAATGGAAACAAAGAACGTGGAATTTATGAGACACAAGAAAAGTCAATTCAGGAAATGTGCTGAATCAGCTCTAAGTGGTTGAAAAGTAATTCCAGCAAGGGGAGATCATGGCCACCAACTCATGGCCCAGTGACCCACTAATGAACTAAGTCAAGTTAAAAAAAGGCCACTTTCTATATAGCAAAAGCAGTGAAAATTAAGTCTTACTTATTATGTCATACCCTGCCTGTTTTACAAAGCTTCTAAGTATAATCTAAGATGCTTTGAAGTAAACAGTGAATAAAATAATATTAAATCTGTTTCTGAATGTGTTTCCATTCAAGGTAGATTAAAACAATTTATCCCAAAGAGCTGTTGTGCAGAGATGATGAGGTTAAAATCACATCCTAATTGTAAAGGGCCATTGGCCATTTCTGGATTATTAAGACATTAATATAGTAGTTAAGGGTGAAAATGATGATAAGAAAATATGACATTCGCCTGGAATTTTGTATATGTATATTTCTATCTATAATGTCATTTTTTCTAGAAATCAGCTAATAGAACTGCCAAGGCAGACAAAGTTGATAATATCTAACGCAGAATTTCTGCTGTCTAGTCTCAAAGTGTCAGTAGCAATACATTCAGTGTTAAAAATTTTCTAAAGGCACAAGAGTCTCTTGTTCTCATAACTGTGATATGTGTCATTTCTCATGTTGCCAATGAAAATCACTTTTTAAAACGGGGAAGAAAGCAAAGAATGAAAACTACCAAAAATCAGATGACTGCTGGTCATCTGTATTTTGAATAAATGCTTCTAAGGCTCATTAATCTTCAGTTTCTGATAAATCCTGCTGTATTGATGTAGAAGATAAAATAGTATTAGAATGTGCTACAAGCTGTATGGGAAAATGTACTTGCTCTTGCCCAGATTTTCAGGCCTTGGGCAAATGTCTTGGATGTTCTCACAAAAGAGCATACTTAAGGCAGCAATAGCTTCACTACAATATGCCACCTGCAGAGCAATCTGATGAGATCCCTCTGCTATTACTGCCAACTTGAGTTAAGAAAACATCATACGAAAAATTTTGGTAGTAAAGGAATTCAAGTTAGAGGCTAAACACAACTTTGAATAGAAATAATTTTTTATCTAAGGGAAGACGGGGTTTTTTCAACGCTAAGGCTCTTCTGTGAAACTAGTATAATTTTATTTTTCTGGGTAGGTTAAGAAGATCAGGATGAAGCACTGTGGAACTATGATCCAGATGAGCCCTTAATGCATATTTTAAACAAATTCTGCTATAACAACTTTTGTTGTTTGCTCACAGACCATCCAAGACTAGTGATTCTACGGAATGAACAAATATTTCTTCTTCCATTTATCAACATTTACTTCTTGGCCTTAGTTTCAGAATCTTAGTGTACTGGCTGGAGAGAAACACTGTTTTATTGTCTTTCAACAGGGAAAGATTTCTGGAATGAAAAGCTGAAAATTGCTGAATGCAAAATTACCCTTTTTATTCTGAATTAAGAAAATTACTATGATTACTTTTGTATTTGTGTTTGGAGCCAGGCTCATAAATGCAAGCTTTCAGAAACAAAACCAGTAATATTGTAGCATTCCTAAAGTTTTGTAAGGGAAGCTTATTAAAGGTATTTTCATGCAAATGGATGTGTGACTTCCTTTCATTTGCTTGCTGACAATGACCTTAATGCCAGCCAAACTGACCAAACACCAATGGTGTCATAAGGGCTTCAGAATATTCTCTACAAGCCTGCCCAAGTTCTAAGCATGTTCCCACATTCCCAGAAAACTTTTCCATAAAACCGTATTCCCTTCATTGAAGTTCATGCACAAGTTTTTCTAGCTTTGATATGTCTACTTATTTCACCCCAATAAACCATTGTTTTAGAAGAAACATATTTTTTCCCCTAAAAGAATAGGCACTGGAGTAATTCTGAGCAATTTGTTTTAAAAAAATAATCTTATATAGAACAAGATAGTTCTGCTTACAAAAAAATCAAATGCAACTCCCCAATAGTCTGAGACTTTTAACTTCAAGCCACTGCTGATATCTAGGTCAGATCAGAAGGGGCAAAAAACCCAATAACTAGTTGACAGGTATCACTATTACAAGCCGGCATGCAAACCTAAGCAGATGAGCATAAGGCTATACGTGATGTAACTGGATGATACTGGATATAACATCTTGGGAAAAAATTCCCTTCCACTACTTTTTTGAATAGCTGTCAGTCATTTAAAAAAACCTCAAAACCACAAGGGTAGTTGTTTGAAAAATGTCATAAATCAGATGATAGTGAAACCTCTATAAAAATAACTTGCAAATAAAGATTGACACCCAGCAAGTGGAATAAAAATGGTTACCCCCTGCAAGGATACCAGAGTTCATCTTTCAAAAGTTTTAGTTGGGGAAATTCAAAGTAAAAATGTTGGAAGAAATTGGTTTAAAAAGGCTGTTTTCAGATTCTCAAAACTGACATCAAATTAGATGTGAAAGACTATAAAGTCAACTAAAATCATTGCAGTTTGTATGGAAATGTCAGACGTCTATCTACTGCATTCCAGGTTTTCTGTTGAGTCCACATGAAGACTATGGGTACCATGCCCATGTAGTTCCTTCTGAGAAAACTGTGAGATGGTATGTGCCATAATAGCAAATCCCCCTTGTAACAGCCTCTTGCTATTGTTAAATACTACTCTTTATGCCTTCATTTTTTTTCTCTTTTTCCAGATTTAAGCCAAAACATGACCCTTTCCCACTCAATCTGAAGTGATGTGTCCATGAAAGTATGCTGTCATTACAGGTTAACAATTGCTCAGGCAGTGCCTTGTGAAACTGTTGAGGATTAGGTCCTGTTGTAACAGGTATTTAACACACAGAAAGGGTCAGATTGGGCAGTAAAATGTCTGAACACCACGGTAATGGATCTATTTGAGCTGTTGCTCAATTATGGGGATCACAATGACATAAACAGGAAGCCTGAATATGTCAACAGCTTGTTAGCTTTTACAGTTCATGTGCTTCTTTCTCTGTAGGTTGGAAGGAAGCAGAGCTTCATATCTCACTGCTGTCCCACTTCTCAAGTCCGTGTGTAAGCAGGAGTGACATACCTCACCCACACATTCTTTAACACAGTTCATACTGCTGAGCATGTTTTTGCACCTCTTCAGTGTTTTCCATATCCCAAAAGGATTTGTACCTCTAGACCATGACGTGTAAGATTATTTCCTGATGCTTAAATGCTGGAAAAGTTAAACAAGTCTGGCAATTTCAATGTAGATACAAATGGAGAATGAACCAATTTAGCAACTGAAAGTCTGCTCAGCATGTTACAAATGCTTGTGCTTTTACAATTTGTTATTCGAGTGTAACTGACGGCTTCTGACTTTGGTATCCACAGCGGTAGGCTGAGGTACAAGGCAGCACATTGAGAGCCTTCATCAGTCAGGTTTCAGGATTGTGTTATGACAATTTACAATGTTTATGATTCTCGCAACTGTCTGTAATGTAAACTCCGTGGTAATCTAAATAAAATAATGCTCTTATACTAATATGATAGCGCAAAACTACTATATAGAATTTATTACATATATTATGATGCCCTTGGTTTGGCATTATCTTAATGTACTCCACTGCAATAAGGCTTACTACATTTGCAGTAATATACTGCAATTTTATACAGTTACATAAAAGCTTTATTGAAATAATACTGCACAGCTTTTTATGCAATTCTTAAAATAGTAGAGGCATAATGTAACACCAAAATCATAGGCTATTTAATAATGCATGAGATATTAAAATTATGCCACTTTTGTATTTTGAATTGTCCTTTTTTTCTTCATCCTAATGTCTCAGATGTTCTCTGCTACACTGTGCTACTTCACCCTTCTTCTCTGATCTTAATGCAAAGAAGTATCATTTTGCAGCATACTAGTGTTGTGTTTTTCTTACCAATCTGTAATGCTTTATAAGAAACTGTTAAAGAATAAAGGACTTCCTTTTGTCCCACTTCTCATATTTCTTTACTTCATTTGCAAACATTCAGAAAAAGCTGGAGTAACCACCATGTTTGTCTTACTGAATGCTATTTCAGACTTTATAAAACCAAGGGAAAGATTTATGGCTGGTGTTAATCTCATCCATAGTTTTATTGTCCTTTGGACACCCTTAGATGTCAAAAGCTGTGTTCATAGAAATTAGAGACTTTATCTGCAAGCCTAGGAGTCTGTTTTTCAGTCAGCATAAAGATATTGCTGACATTGGTGTTCACACAGTTTATCAGGAAGGAATACCCTTGCCTCTTAACCCCTGAAGTAGTCAGGCATTGTCTTAAAGGTACAAAACATTTCTGTCACAAGGGGACCCTAAAGCAGTGCAATCCTTTTGCTTTGCAATATCAAGCAAACAAGATTAAAACAATTCTCTTCATCCTATTTTCCTTTGCCACACACTTGTTACTTTTCTGAAATATCCACAGGCATTTGTGACTAAACCATACTAAGCTTATACCCAGTATGATTTTTTTCTAAGTATGAAAAAGACACCTTTATGAAATACTTTAATAGTACCAGCCATTATCAAATGTTTAAAATTATTAGACTGCTACTAAACCAGAACAATACACTTAACAAAAGCAGTTGTCATATTCAGATTCCTTAAAAAACAGAGGAACCAATAGTGTACCAGAAACAGATTTTATTGTTCAAAGATGCCAGGATCAGAGAATGGCTGAGGTTGAAAAGAACCTCCAGAGGTCATCCGGTCCAATCCCTCTGTTGAGGGTCACCTACAGCCATTTCCCCAAGACCGTGTCCAGAAGGCATTTGTGTAATCTCCAGGGATGGAGACTCTACAACCTCCCTGGGCAATGTGTACCAGGAGTGCCTTTAACTAATAATGTGATACAAAGCAAATTATAATTTCAGAGTATATTTTATTGCTCATTTCTCTCCTTATTAAGATAGCAATAAGGAAAAAACAAGAAATACAGACACTGGCAACCTGACAGACAATCACTTTAATTTCAAGAAAGATTTGAGCTATTAATAATAACAGCAGCCAGTCAAATGGAAGTTGCTTACACAGGTGAAATAACATTAGATCATGCCAAATGGACAGTGAAGGATATTCTCTGCATTTTGAGTATTTTCAGTGCTGAAAATGCTTACTTGTCAGTTGGCTAACTGGCATTCATAACCAAATTTTCAGACTTGCTGTGCCTTGCAAACAAATGCCAAGCAAGATATATTTTTCAAAAACTCGAACACCCAGCTATTGAACTGGATGCTTGTAATTTCAGAATGTTCCATTTTCCCAGCATTTTATGTTTATCCAACAGTTCAAGTTATATTATTTTATATTCTACAGGAAGACTTAAGGAATATTAATAAATGTATACTTAACACCTGACAAATTGTACAGATCACAGATTAATCTGAGATGCAAAGAATTGAAAGAAATTCTTTACACGAGGCAAAAGATGCTGAATAAAGATGCAGGGTCAAAAGAACTGAAAAATGCCCAGGAGATTATTCAGCACATAGAGAGAGCTATATTACACAGGAAAGAACTCTTTACAGCAGGAAAAAAATACATGCTATTTTTTCTCCCTTTTTAATGATAAATATCAACGGTGTGTCCCCTTTCCCAAGCATTTTCAGTTTAGCTCGGTTATAGGCTACAAAATGCACTAGATGGCAGCAAAAAGTAAGAGAACAAATCCATAGTGTTGAGGTACATAGAGATGTGGTACAGACAGCCTGCATGGCTCCAATGAGGAATGAAGGTGAAAGAAATTCCTTCATTCTTTTGCTTGTGCTTTCCATTAAGTAGTGCAATCCATAAGCCAGTTGTCCATTGCACTACTTATTAATCTGTGTCAAAACTGAGATGTTCACAATTGCCTTTCAAAGGGGGTGAAATGCAGAGCCAATATGTGACTCAGTGCAAGGAACGTGTGTAACAAACTCAGTGGTGTTCACAGGTGCACAAATGACTGTGTCATCTCAACACTTTGGGTCAAATATTTCAGTAAAAATGATATTCCATATTTAAATATAAGAAAATGGTGAGAACATATTTCAGTATAAGATTTTCTTTTGCTATTTCTCTTTCAAACTATTTGTACTCTTGCCTCCTCTTCAATATATTTGAGTTTCCATAATTAGGATTTCAAAATGCGGTCATGCCGAAGATTCTCAGAAGACTTATGGATTAACCAGTACAGTCTGATTAAAAGTGGATCTCTTCCCTAAAAAAACCCAAACAAGAAAAACCTACATAAAGCTGTGCCACTTAAACCTTGTCTAAAATGGTTGCTAGAATATTGGGTATAATACAGACGACAGCTGTTATGACATTACACTCTGAAAAACATTTTGAAGCTGTTGCACTGTACTTGCCATGGTTCCCTTTAAGGCTAATTGCATACACTTAACTGCTTGCTTGCCTATACAAGAGATGTAAAAAGTTACAACTAGTTAAAAAAAGAAAAATATAATTCTTGCTATTTCATGAGAGGGAATCCCTTAAAAATGTTTCTCTATTAAAGGAAGCAGGAAACCTGCAAACAGACCAAAGGTTAAGAGGGAAGCAATACCAATGCAAACGTGTAAAGCAGAGAACTTGCTATTTATACAGATTTTTACATTTTTATCTCTTCGTATCTTCCCTTCTATCATGGTACTACAGACAATGAACCATTTTCAGTAGCTCACAGTTTACATCCCAACTCGCTTTCCTTCATACTCTTCTCCCACAGGGATTGCTTTGTTTAGGAGTGCAAGAATAGGGAAAAGGAAAACAGAACAGAAGGTTCTGTTTAAAGATCATGACAGTGACTTATTGAATTTCAGTTTCTTCAGTATATACTGTAACAGGCATTGAATAATCTATTGAATAATTCAGGATCAGGTATGATAGATCTTTGTTGCAAATTTGTATTATTTAGCAAACTCATCATGGGTAAGAACACAACAACTATGCTAAAATATTCTCTTTTGGTCATCACATAAAAGCTGAATTAACCTGTAGACTGTAAATTTAAACTACAGAGCCTGATGATTATTCTGTCAAAAAGTAACAACACCATAAGAAACAAATTTCAGTCCAAGTGTGTG
Source organism: Orthonyx spaldingii (assembly GCA_013397795.1). Taxonomy (NCBI): domain Eukaryota; kingdom Metazoa; phylum Chordata; class Aves; order Passeriformes; family Orthonychidae; genus Orthonyx; species Orthonyx spaldingii. Next base: position 1,277,477 of record VZTJ01003038.1, read on the forward strand.
TGCAAATTAATAGCTGATCTTACATGTAATCTTTAATACTAAAGAACATACATTTGAAACACCCATCAGGCTAATGAGGGTAGCTTTTCATATCCAAAGAGGAATTTAACCTGTATTTCTTTATTGTAGCATTTTTCATCAACATATTCCCACCCTTAATACTGTGGTTATCCATTTTTGTTTTCAGAAATGGTGATAAAACTTTCCTACAATATAGACAAAATTGTTCTAATCTGAACAGAATCAGATGTCTTCTGTCATCTCTGTTTCCATTCATGTGGCTATAGGCCTACGTTCTCTGTTCCTTCCCTGAAGTTTCTGTACCTCGTACCATGCACAGAGCTCGCTCTTCTCTATTTCCCCTTCCCTCTATTTTCAAGGAGTTTCTTGCTGATGCAATTTTTGCTGAATTTAACAAGTTGAAGGGATATTTTTATTGAAATAAGTACACACACAAACCCACATCCATGTTTTTTTTTTTTAAATGGCTTCTAATTAAGATTCATTTCCATGCATTTTGTGCAATACAAACCATCATTACTTAATTTTTCTTTCTGGAAATCTAGTTTTTCAATGAGGGCTGAAATATATAAAAGTTTTTACAGAGAATTCCATGTGAAATTTTCCTATTTTGAAATGGTTGTTATGTCTACCTGGAGGAATTTACACTCTCCTCTGGAGAGATGAAGATTACCTTTTCTGCCAAAGGCTGCCATGAATTCAGAATTACTAAACACAGCAGATGATGGTAAAGAAATTATTTGTGGATTTTGAAAAAAAAAAAAAAGTTCTTCAGCTGATGCTCAAAGGAAGAGAATCACAGACAGTTATAAAAGGAAAAAAGTTTTTACTACCACCTCTAAAGACAAGTAACTCTTCAAGCACAGTCAAGAGGGAAGATTTCACCAAGTTTTATCTAGCTAAAAGGTTTCGCTGTATTTGGAAAAAGTGTTCCAATACAACAAATGACACTTCTCAAAGGATCCATCTGAAAACCCCTTTAATTAATATGCTTAATTTACAAAAAAAACCCCAACAAAAATCCCAACAAACAAAAAAAAAATTCACTTTTAAGAACTCAAGTACAGATATAAAGTTGGTCATGAATTGTATTCTGACTGTATTCTGTATAATAAAGTGATTGAACGCCTTACTAATGTGTGACGCTCCTTGTGACCAAAGCACAGTTTCTGAAGCTAATAAATCAAATTGAAAAATATCCTTAAAGGATTCATTTCTGTACCACTGAAGGTCGGCTTTCTTTAGGAAGGAAAACAGTAGTGGCTGAATGAGAACTGAACAGGAATTTGAACAGGAAATGATAATTTATTTGGGTGTGCAAGCAGAACTGCAACAATCTGTCTTGTTTTCCAGACAGTAGGTTACTCATGTGTAAATCTGCCATAGGTATTTTGGAATTTAGCAAATTTCTAAAGTTTAGCAACTAAGGCAAGTAAGACTCATGTCTAAGGTTTCATTTGAAAGAAAATTGCCCTTAGCATCAGACAAGATTTAAGAAGATTTTCAGAAGTGATTTAAGGAGATGAGTGTTCCTTGCTGAATCAACAATGATGATTCTTTGCCACCTGAGTCTTCTGGAGAGGTTTCATATTTAAGCACTAAACCAAAATCATGTAGCTTAAGAGTTTTGACAGTTTCCCTGCAAAATACAATACGCCCACAGAATACCCGCACGTCTTATGCTATCCTACAACATTTCTTTCTGAAAGGCAATTGCTTTTCTGTTCCTCTGCTTCCCCTTTTAGGTCATGTGGACCTTGTTAAGATCCTTTACTGATATAATAGTGCAAACAACATCTGCTCATGTAAACACATTTATAAATGCAGCTTTAAAAATGCAATGTCAATTTTGTCCACATATTTCAGAGGCTTCCTTGGAAAGAAAGTGTATATAGACCTGAAATGAAGAAAATTTATTTTTTAATATAAAAATAAACTGAAAGGAAGCTGTTAGGAATGATTTTACAATCATCTTTGAGGCAGAAACCATTTAGAGCAAAACTGGTAGCATGCAGGCTTCATACAAACTCAAGAAAGCATTATGAACATTTATGATTGTTGCAGCAGAAGTCCAATTTACACTGAGTTAAAGTATGACTTGGAATTATCAAGTGTGCACATAAGCTGAGCAGGTCAAAACAGGATCAGTGTCACACCTTTGGGTATGTCAGATGTAATGTGTACTAATGTATTATTTAAAGGATTTTAATGAAAACTGAATCAGATGAAGTGAACTGTTTCTAATCTGATTTTCACTGTATCAGGCTCAGCTCTACTCTGAGATAATAAAGCCAATGAAATCTAAAGAAAAATAAATAAGCAATGATCAGCAGAGTGTAAAAAACTTCAATCTGCAGGACTGAGAGTCAAGCAATAACTCTCTGTTATTAGTTGATTCCCAGTTTGCCAAAAGACTTACACTTTCAAGACAAATTAGCCATTGATAAAAAAACCGCCACTTTTCTCCACCAAGAACTGTCAAGAATTACAACCCCTAGTTAGGATTTCTCAAGTGGAATACACATTATTAGTTTCTCCTCACTATCAAATACTCCCTCAAAACTGGCACTTCTCATCTGTAATTAACAAGCAGAACACAAGGTAAAATGCCACAACTCTCAGTGGTGCAAGTAGTGATGTGAAATTGTTTCCACAGGCTCCAGGTCCTTCGAGAGGAATAAAAAGGCTTCACTATATAACCCTCTCCAGACCATTTCAGACTCTAATCCTGCTTCTCTCCTACAACACAATTCTCTGGGGCACTGGAAGATCGTGAATTAATAACATTGATTTCTTTTTGCAGTAGCCAGTTGATTCAGAAAACTGCATCAATCAAAATCGTTTTTACCTCTGGTCTGTTAGTAGTTCCACAGACATTTCATGCAAGTTGCTATGAAGAAAAAATAGCCCCAAGAATATAACTACATTATGCAGGGACTAATAAACTGGCACTTACAAAATAAAAACGTTGTGTTTGCAAACTTGGGTTAACCTTTGGCAACTTTCAGCCAAGATAAAGGAACATTTTGACTTGACTTAGTGACTTCACAGACTGAACAGTCTAGAAAGATTTTGCTTGAACTGATCGCTGACCTTGACTGGTGAAAAACTTATATTGATGGCATCATTCCTTGCTACATTGCATTTACCAGTTCTAAATTTTGAAACCTTTCTTGCCGTAGTAGGTAAAGACGAGGTAAGAGTGAATAATATAGGTACCTCCAACTCTTAATGCCTTGTCTAGTCTTAGGAACTATATTCAGAATGTTTCTAAATTATGAAGGAAACAAAATCTCTCAGTTTCCCAAGGGCTTCAGTCTATATTTTACACTAATTAATCATAATTTGTCTTAGACTTTTCCTTCTTATCTGTTGTGCTGGCTTGTCATATCACAGCATCTTCTCCCATCAACCTTGGAGAAGCTGATTCAACCTTCATGTTTTAGCACTACGCTCTTTTAAATGTTGCAGCTTGTAACACGACTTCCAATTATTTTTATGCAAATGCATACGACAACAACCCACGTCTATCCTACCTCCCACTAATTAGATTCTAAGTTTTTAAAAGCATTTTCAGCCTTTAAAATTTTGCAACGTGCTTGAAAAAGTGTTATTTCTGTAACATTGCTCTTCTTCAAGCACTGCAGTCCGATCTTTCTAATAGTTTCCAGATAATTCCTCCTTGACATATTTCTGCTATATGATATGTCTTTCCCTCTGGGCTTTTTTAGGGAAAAATATTCTCCACAAGAAGCTCAGGAAGACATTTACTGCATAGCTGCAACTGCCAAAAAGTTACTATTCTTATCATATTGCTGCTTCTACAGAAAGGGTATGGCACTTCTTTCTATAAACTCGAACATGCCAGTTAAAACTTGAATGTCCAACTTCATTTTTACTTTATTATTTCTTTTCTATTTTATTGTCCTTGGGTCCCAAGCTAAAGTTTGACCTTGTTCTGCATATTTATAGATGCGCACTACATGCAGTGTAGTGAATCCTTGATGACTATGTAAAAAAAAAAATCTCATTAATGTTTCACAACAATGGTAGAAATTATTTATCATTATATCTGTTGTATCCATAGTTTTCAAGAATATTTAGTGAGATTTAAGAATAGTACTTGGCACAGAAAAGACAAGGAGGTCACCCAAGGCAGTCAGGATGGCTTTACTAAGGGCACATAGTGCCTGACCAATTGGGTGGCCTTCTGTGGCAGAGTGATAGCAACAGTTGACAAGGAAAGACTGACAGATGTCACCTATCTAGACTTCTGTAAGGTCTTTGAGATGATCCTTATCTCCAAATTGGAGAGACATGGATTTGATGCATGGACTGCTCAGTGCATAGGGACTGGCTGGATAGACACAGTCAGAGTCTATGGATGACCTGGATGACCACAACTAGAGTCGTGGTCAATAGGTCTGTGTCAAGGTGGAGGCCAGTGATCAGTGGTGTTCCTCAGGGCTCTGTCTTGGGACTGGTGGTCTTCAGTATCTTCATCAGTGACACAGACAGGGAGAACTGTTAACCTCATGAAGTTCAAAAAGGCCAAGTACAAAGTGCGGCACCTGTGTGGGGGTAATTTCAGACATGAGTACAGACTGGGAGAACCCACTGAGAGCAGACATACAGAAAAGGACTTGGGGGTTCTCATGGATGAAAAGCTAGACATGATCCAATAATGTGCGGTTGCAGCCTAGAAAGCCGGCTGCATCAAAAGAGCAGTGGCTAGCAGGTCAAAGGAGGGGATTCTGCCCCTTTGCACTCAGAATTACTGCATCCAGGTCTGGGGTCCTCAACACAAAAAAGGCATGACCTGTTAGAGTGGATCCAGAGGAGGTCACAAAGATGAGGAATACTTCTACGAAGACAGGCTGAGAGAGTTGAGGTTGTTCAGCCTGGAGTAGAAAAGCCTTTGGGGAGACCTCATGGTGGCCTTTTTGTACATTAAGGGAGGCTATAAAACCGAGGGAGAGGGTCTTTTTGTATAGGTAGATAGTGACAAGGACAAGGGGCAATGGTTCTAAACTGAAAGAGGGCAGGTTTAGATTAGATGCTAGGAAGAAATTCTTTACTCAGAGGATGGTGAAGCACTAAAACAGGTTGTCAAGTGAGGTTGTGTACACCCCATCCCTGAAGTGTTCAATGCCAGGTCGGACCGGGCCCTGAGCAATCTGGTCTAGTGAAATGCATTCCTGCCCATGCCAGTGGGGTTGGAACTAGATAATCTTTAAGGTCCCTTCCAACTTTAACCATTGTGTGATCTTGTGATTTCCAGGCTATACATTTCCATTTGCACACAGAATTATAACAGCTAAGAGTCCAGCTTCAGAAAGCTATTTTCTGAAATATGCCATCTTATATGTGTGCCTTGGAGAGGCACTGTATACGTGTACTTGGATGAAAACCACCTGAAAACAAGTCGCACATCCTATGTGATAATTAGCTTGGGTTCTGATAATTGAGAAAGGGAACAAACCACTGAAGGGATGTCAGTACATACTAATGAAAAACAAAATTAATTACCCACACTTTTATTGACTTCATAAAATAAATCTATTCCACTAAGATGTAAATGTTAAATGATATTCAAGAATGAAGGAATAAATTCTCCCGGCTCCTGAGAAACTATATGAAAGTGTCCAGTTATGTTACCATTATCAAGTATTAAAACTTAACTGCAAAATGCAAAATCCATGAAGGTATATTTAGGTTTTGCTTAACAAAACAGTCAGGTTTAGCAATGAAGACAGAGTAATGGCTCCGCAGCATGTTAAGAAATGTAACTGTGAGCAATTCATTGGGTCACCAATTTACCAAACATTTAGCAATAGCAACTCAGCATGACCAGTTAGCATGTTTAATGTCAGAATATTTTAATATTCTAATATTTTAATATTTTAAAATATACAAAGATGGCAGAAGAAAGGACTTCAACCTAATTAAGTAAAAAATTATTCTCTTCAGTTATACACTGACCTCTGAAATTCAGTGTTCTCCTATACTTATGAGATGGAACACTCATTAATTTTAATTTATGAAACAGAAGAGTAAGAGTCAGCAGCTATCAAACACAACATTGTTAGTGTGGTTCTGACACTCATTCTCCAACACAGAATGAAAATCTTTCTTAGAACATACTGTGCAAGAACATACTGTGCAAATGAGCAAGAAAGGACAGGATGCAGCTGGAAAAATGGGCCATACGGAGGTAGGGCAGCAGTTTTCTGGGACATGCATCCTTGTTCGGTCTCCAGGAGAGAAGCACAGCACAGTGCAGCTCAAGCATAGGAACTAGGTCAAAAAGTGGGCAAGACAAGTCAATGGGGGTTGAGACCACCAAAAACCTCTGAAGCCCTCTGACCCATTTCCAGGAAGGTCTAGAAGAATGTATGCATGATAACTCAGTTACATGGAATGTGAGAAATATAACCTCAGGGTGGGGAAAACTTATCTATAAAAAGCTCTGGTGGCACCCCCTGGACCCTGGACACCTTGTTGTCCAGATTGACACTGGACCCAGGACTAGCGAGCTCCTTTATCTTTGTCTTCCCCCTTCTAAAAAATTCTTCTATTTCTATTACTAATAGAAGATAAGGGACTAACTTACTCCAATTTCCATGCCAAGTGCATAATTTACTAATAAAACTTGTAAGCTTTTTATTTTTTTTTTGACCCTCTGGCATTTGTTGTTCCTTTTCGACCATGGGCATTCAAGAATCTTGGGTGCTCCCTTCCTCTCAGGAGTGGAACATCACAGACAGGTAGATTAGAACAGTATTTAATTCATATCAGCTACTCTCCATATCTCACATTATATGAAACAATACCAGACCATACTCATATGACACCCTTCTTCATATTCTACATGAAAAATAGTTAAAAATTATTGTCAGAAAGGAGGAAAAACAGCAAGGCAGATGTAAACTTTTTTAGCAGACAACAAAACCTCAGCTTTCAAATGCAATGCTGAATTGTGTTTACTGAAGTCTGAAAGGAGAATGAAATGTGATGCATCATCAGAAGGTTAAACCCTTGGCTATACCAACTGCCTCGAGAGAAGAGTGACGCAGCTCTGTCTCAGGAAAGACAGAGGTACATTAATGAGTTTACTGACTGCAAATATTACCAGTCAATACCTTCTTGCTGCTAAAGTGTCAGAAAGTGCAAATTATGTTGGAACAGTTAAAAGGACTGGAGGCATTTTACGGGATATGCTACAGCTAAACCAAATATAATGATAAAAAGATCCCCAACAAAAAACTCCACTAAATCTAGCAAAAAACCCCAACAACTACAAGGGAAGGTAAATTACTGTCCTACTTCTCTAATCTCCGGCTTTCATGTAATTCATTATCGGTCAAATTGGCCAGGAGCCTCCACCCCTCAGCGTCTACCATCCCCTATTGGAGGCAACACCACTGCAGGACAATCAGTAGTACAGAATGGATAACCATGGTTCAGTTGCTTCTCTTCACAGCTCAGTACCTTAATACAAATCCACCTGGCTCACACTAAAAAGCCAAACTGGGTGATGAGATGCAGGCATATATTCCTTCAACCAACACAGAAGTGAAACAGACAGCTTGAACAGGCACTGCCAGCATTATCTGTCAGAGCTTTGAATGAGTTCATCTAGAACTGGAAATTTATACCAGACAAGGGCAACTTTACGTGACACCTTTCTTTTTGAACTCTATATGTGTATCTAATTGGGAAAACAAGTATGACAGATGCCTTAAATAGCCAAATAATTCTTATGCAAGTGTATTTAGTTACAGTTTGTCTTAGAAATGTTACATTATCATTTTCTGCATGCTTTCTGCATCTATACGTACATTATTTGATATGTCAAACTATGTTTCTCTGGTCCTTCTTGTGGTAGTTTATTGCACCCTTAAGCTGTATGCGATGTTACTAAGTTATTTTTTTAAGATCGCCTTCAAAGTTATTTTAAAACAATGTACTGTGATGATCAGATTTGTTCATAAAACCTGATCCTGCACATACACATTTTAATCCCTATAAACAATTTTTGCAGCTCCTCTATTGATTGTTAAGTGCAATTCTTTTTTTATTGTTGTTTTTTAATAGTTCTCCAATTAGCAAGATATTTCTTCAAAGCTGAATCAAATGTTACCAAGACGCCTTGCTTCCAATGTTTTGTATGGTGCATATGACCTACTAAGACATTGATTCACTCACTAGACCGCCAAAAGGGTGGGAATTCTCTTTTTTAACTTGAATGGTCTGAAAGTTACACTGGTAGACCAAACCAATAATTCGCCTATGTTGGACAGTCAAATAGGCAGAAAAGTACTTCCAGAAAAGAATTTAGAATCATAGAATTAGCTGGGTTGGACCTTAAAAAAATCCTAGTTCCAACCTCTCTGACATGGGTAGGGACTTTTCCCTGGACCAGGTTGCTCAGAGCTCCATCCAGCCTGGCCTTGAATACTTTCAGGGATGGGGAATCCACAACTTCTCTATTCCAGGGCCTCACCACCCTCACAGTAAAGAATTTTTTCTTGATATCTATTCTAAACCTACTCTACTTCAGATTAAGGCCATTCCCCCTTGTTCTGTCACTACATGCTCAGCATTCACATCTCCACAGGAAGGTCTGCATGTGAGGGACTGGGTGTGGACACCCTGTGTGTGGGTGTATATAAGTAATTTATAGAAATTTGCTTGGAAATCTGCTTGGAAATTTGTAGGTATTTATTAACATTCTGCAGTGTCTGATATTGTGTTTTATCAGTGGCATTGCTGATACCGATTCTGCATTCTTAGTTCACTTATTGTCACTCTTCATTAATAAATCAATAATTACACATCATTAATAAATCAATACATACTTTTATCCCAATTTAAACCCCATCAATTAAGCAGTTTTCCTCTGTGAAAAATACCTGTAAAAATCTGAAGATAGGAAAAGAACTGCCAGTATAGCCTGCATCTAGCTTCTTATACCACATAATTCTGATCCCGCAGAGATTGTTGCGCTTATGCATTTAGGAAAATCCATAAGTCCAAATGAAAGTACCAGCTAATTTTACACACCACTTGAAGCTAGAAAGTGCTTGAAAGCAAGCAATCTGAATTACTGTCTAAGACAACTTAAAGTTTGTCTAAATTGAGAAAATAGGTGGAGACAGAAAAAATTGCAAATGTGGACATCTGAATCATTGTTAATATTGCACTGTGGCAAATTTGTTTCCAGCTGTATCAAGTACACTTTGAAAAGCACTTAATGGAAGAAAATCTTTGAAGCATTTAGGTGTCTAAAACCAGATGCAAAGGTTCACGGTGATGTTCTCTGTAGAATAAAGGAGAGCCCTCCCTTTTTCAGACACTCCTACTTTTCAGACAGAATTAATTCGTTATTACTTAAGATTTCTCTTCTCTGAAAACAATCAAGCCACATTTTTTTTTCTTGTAAAAGAACTGTAGTCAAACCAGAGAGAATCAAGCAAACATAATGCTATTTGCCAGTAGCTATGGTGACTGCTTGTAGGAAAAGGTAAAATGTTCACAGATGAAAGAAAAAACCCTCACTATCTCTTCCGCAGAATAAAACCGAGCCAAACAAAACCAGTTAATTTGTTAATATATATTTCTTTACCCAAGTAAGCAGAGTGGGAAGGAAATTAACTTCCTATAGTTCAATGCATTAATTGGAAAATTGTTCTAGGAAGAGTGTTGTAACACTTCAGGAATGTTATCACTATATCATCTCTCTGTGCTAAAGATCGCTGTAATAGCTGAAAGCTTTGTAATGCTTAACTCCTTCCAGAAAGCAGGAAGATAGTGAGGAGGGAAAAATGTTAATAATTCATGAAAAAATCAGGATTATTGACACACTATCATTATAAATAATTGAATCAAGTAAGTCTCCTCTCTGTAACATATCCTTGAGATGCTGGATTCTTGTACATATTGATGTGGCTCTGGGACATAATATTGATTTAACCATCATTATTAAATTATTAAGTCAGATTGGGAAAACAGGCCAATTTTATACTCCTCTATGTGTCCATTCTTAAATAGGGAGACCTGAAAGTGTTTATTTGCAATTGCCCTGCTTGCACTGCACTTACTCAGAAGCCATTTTAAACTGGAACACAAAAATGCTGGATTGCTTAATGGTGAGCTAGTGTGTATTCAGCTAACAGTGGGCTCTAAGGAGCACATCAAAGCATTGTATTTCAGCTACATTATATACACGTTAATGCCTAAAATATTGAAAGACAAACGTGACAGAAGTGGCTTTATATAAGTTTACAGCTTACAGGCTATCCCTGCTGTTATTCATCAGGCCTGTGTGGATCCCTTAGCCACTCTATAGTCATGGTTGCAATGTCATCTCATAATGAAAATACTTTGTTTTCAAAGGATGAATTCTCAGACTTCTCAGCAACACGTCATTTATCTATGACTGCTATCACTAGAGGCAGAATAGGGTTGGCCCTTTTCTTTGTTCCAGAAGTGGGAGGCAAGTGGATTTCACTTTTTCCTGGTTTCACTTTATGTTGACATCCACTGGTATGACACACATGTCAGTAGCAGCAAGCTAGTGACACCACAGCAATTTATGTCCTACAGAACATTCGTCTAGCAGTCAAATAGTACTTTATTGCTCTGTTTTCCTTCTCTTGTTATACCACCCTGTCTCTCACTTTCTAGCTGGCTATACTTCTCTGAAAGGAATAATTGAAGTTGGACAAATTTTTAATCAACAGGACTGCAGTGGTTTTAGGGGTATCCCCCTCTATCCCAATTCTTTACCTTCTCTCCATAGAAAAGTTCAAGACATTTTTATGTATGCTTCTGACTGCAGGTTCTTCATTGATTTCTGAGGATGATCAAGTCAGGTATGGCAATTTAGCAAGCACCTTAAGAACTTTTACTAGGTTCTAAATGAGACACTGTTTCTCAGATTTCCCTCCTGTTGTTTTCTGTTCCAGTCTATAATGCAGATCAATACAATCCAAAGTTATTCTGGGTGAACAAAAGTTGTTGAATGTATCCAGCTGTTAAGCTTGATTAGATTTTCATTTCAGTGGTATAAATCAGAGTAAGTCCACATAAGGCCACGAGATCTCAGTACTCTCAAATGGTATAATGCCAGAACCAAATTCCATTTTCCTACTTTTTCCACTGACAGTGTAACATCCAAATCCTTCATCAGATGAAACTCCTTTACATGTTAACATTGAATTGTACGATTACTAATTATTAATTATTAGAGTATATAGACAGAGAGGAATATGCTCTTAAGATACACTGTCAAGAATGATAATTGGAGATGCTGCCTGAAAGAATATGTAATTCAGCCTGTGACTCAGATATCAGTGTGTAATCGCTGTTAAAAGAAAGGTAAGCTTTCTCAAGAAATGCTGGTTACAGGCACAAGTAAAAGGCAGGCTGGAGGATAAAGGATGGCTGGAATATGTTGATTTTATTTCTTTAATACCATAATGTGTTCCTGCAGTTTATTCTTATGACCATTCTCCTTTCAAAAATGAAAACCAAGTCTCAAGCTTAAATTCAATACTAAAAATGCAAGATAAAAAAGTCTGTTCTCTGTACTGCAAATGAAAATAAAGCAGCAGTGCCATGCAGGCTCTTGCCTATGTGCTTACATACCTCACTATGAAACGATGCTTCCATGAACACAGCATTTCTCCTAAAATACATAATTTGCTAAATCTCACTGGGCCTATTTACATAAGAAATCCTTTATGGGAGTGAAGTAGCCTGATCGGTCCACATGGAACACTCTTCTTCATTGTTGCATAGAAAGTGAAATGAAATCAGGAGAGCACAGGCAAAAAGCCCTCAGATACCACAGTAGTCAAAAAAGAAGTGAAAAAAGAGTATACACTCAAATGGAAACAAACAACAATTTCCCAGCCTTCCCATGCACACAGAGTTTGTCATGCCAGTATTTACTAGGTTAAACAGAACAGAACAATGTTTAGAAAGAAGCAGCCCTGTATTTTCCTTATTGAAAAAGATACTGCAATAAAGCTCAGAACAAAAACTGTTGGAGCAGTCGCAGAAAATGGCACACCACTGCTGGACATTATTATTCCTGCTCTCCTGAGGTCTTAATCTAGACTGTGCTTTTTTTTTTTTTCTTTTTAGCAACTGCAGATATATAAATGCAATGGGAGAAGGGACTGAAGCTATATGGGACAACATTCTAAGCATCTTAAAATATTTGCAATACACAAAATCACAGTGACTAAATATACCCCAACAGAGTACAATCATTCTCTTTTTTTTTCTTTCTGGTAAATCTCAGAGCGTTTCAAATGTTAACTGACACAAGGATTGCCAGAAGCTGAGTTTTTTTCTCTTCTCTATGAAATTTATTTCTGCAAGCTACTGCCAGTAGGAAGATGCTTTTATGAGACGCAAATTGCTTGAATATGCTACTGGGGGATTTACTTTCTCTGTACCCTAGTTTTATTTAAATGTCATAAAGAGCTGGCAAAACCCAATTACTACCAGGTCTACAGAGTCCTCCTTCAGCTCTCTTCTATGATCTACTGCATTTTGTCCAGAGGGACTTTAGTGCAGTGTCCATTTCTCCGGCAGGGAGCCAGTGGCACTCCGGTTTTAGGTGGCAACAGCCCACAGCTCTTCTCTCTCACAGCCTGGTGGAAGCCTAAAACCAGCTCAGAGACACAGAACTATGATTTGCTCAAGAGGCAGCAGAACAAAATATGGATAATAGGGATTTTTCACAGCCAAGACTGCAGGATTTTCCTGGCAAAGAAAAGCAATTTCTGAAGCACACATTTACTTAAGATTTTGTTTGTTGGTTTTTTTTTTTTTTTTTTTTTTTTTTTTTTTTTTTTTTTTTTTTTTTTTTTTTTTTTTTTTTTTTTTTTTTTTTTTTTGAGAAAAGGGTTATTTTGCATACACAGGCTCTTGGACAGTGTATACTTGTATAATCAAATGTCTCCAGAGCATAAAGATGAGATTTGACACAAAAACAACGTTTCTCATTTTGTATTCAATTTTATTTTGTAAGTTGGAGCAATCTGTGGTGGGTGGCCTTGGGAATGCTCTGGTTTTTAGGGTTTGTGGCCAAGGTTTCAGTGTTCTTGTCTAAGGAAAGCTAATTGCACATGTGCCTGTCTTTGTAGTGCAACTTGATAGAATACATATGCAATCAGTGTCAAGGATGTGAGAAATACATGTATATTGCCCGAGTTACTATAAACACATATTATCAAGGCTTGCTTACAGAAAATGCTTGTCAATTTAAACACCCATGAATTAGGAACTGCCCAATTCATACTAAAAAAAGCCCACCAAAAAATATGGGCAAAAACATACTGATAAACCAAATCAATATATATGCATGTATACCAATTTACCCTTGAATACACCTTATAAATATATTTTCCCCTATATACATATTATAAAGATATAATAATGCCCAACTGGTTTTCCTACTACTCAAATATTTACCCATAAAAAATTGATCAAAACTGATATTTTAAATACCTTAGTAGGCAGACAAAAAAAAAAAAAGTTTCATTTCAATTACCATTTTTTACATATTCTGCACCTAGCAAGACTAGTTCCTAATCACAAATACCATCTTATTCATATTAAATCACAGCATTTTACCATCAAAGTACAGAACAAACATCCTCTCATTCTAAAGCTAAGTATTGTAACTCCATATCTGCCCTTACATCATCAGCCCAGCTTTAAAAACCTGCTTGAAAACAAACAAGTAACTGTCCATAAATAAAAAGTGTCCAGATATTGAATCCTGCTCCATTTCAGTATTGACTCTTGCCTTGCAGCAGCTTCTATGTAAAACATGCTCTCCTACAGATGGAATTCACTTGTCCTTGCTATTAAGTGAAACACAGCAGGACCCAGAAAGAATCTGCTGAAGCTGAAAACTGACTTTAGAATTCAACCTTGAATTTTGAGCTGACATAACTACCATGTTATAAATCTGGATGCTGAGTCTCAACACTTGTAAAGCTAATAAAATAAACTCCTGATTGCTTTGTCTTTTTCATTGCAGTTTAAGCATACACACTAAAGTTATATTTCAATGTTAAAAATGTTTGTTCACTCAAAGAATTTTAATGCCTAACAATTAAATAGGTATCTGTAAAACAAATACAATTTGTCTACCTCATTGTCCCTTAAAGTAGGGAAATAGTAAGGACACTCGAAGACTGCAGCAGTATTTAAAATTTTAAGTATTTAACTTACTGTGAAACCAAATGCATGTTTATATATTGCATTTTCACTCTATCATCCCTGAAACAAAGACAAAGTAAGGAGCTGTTTACTGTGTCCTGTTTCCCACTTCAACTGTGCTTCCACGGTTTAAGTGAATCTTAAGTAGGCAAATTTCACCCTGGGGAAGATGACAGTGTAAGGATTGTACTGACTGAATCAGACACCTAGAGAAAGCATCAGGAAAAGGAAATTGTTTGTAACTCTTTTTCTGTGTATTCTCCAAGCTAGGGAGTGAGGGGCAGCATTTAGACCTTCTGCCTAGTTTACAGGTTTGGTATTAATCACCAGGGAGGGTTTGTTTTTTGGATGAAAGGAGAATAGGGTTACATCAGGCATGACCTGAGGAAAAAAAAAAGAATTCATGAAATTATCAGCTCTAAATGTATCATAAAATTTGGAATAAAATCACCTTATGGACTGTGTGCCTGAAGGAACAGAACGGGAGATTTCAACCATTTGGCAAATTTTCACTTTAATTTCTCCATGAAATCTACTTGAGGAAAAGCGAAACATTTTTAAAAAGATAATCACCTTTACAATACACAATTTATTTGTTAATGGTTCTTAATCGCAAATGATTTTCAGTCCAATTTAACCTAGGTTTTTCTAAACAGTTTGTTCTCTCCACTACATTAGTATTTTTTTCCAGGTAGTGACTCTGATCCATGTAACAATGTCATGAATACTAATGAATACAAAGAAAAAAATCTGGCTTGTATAAAATGATAACATGATGAAAATGAGCTTAGCATGAATTTTGGGAGTTAAATCAATCTCTGAATATTTTGGTAAGGTGTGATGTCCATAATTAATTCCTGAAGGTATCCAGGAAAGAGTTTAAATCTGGGTTAATGAACTACCATGCTTAGTTTCCAACCTAGAAATATACTGCACTATTTCTGAAAATGATTTACAGAATGGAAAAATGGATGAATTATTGGGCAAATTTGACAACTTAAATACAATCATGCTATACCAACATATTATATTCTACTGCAAAAGAGAGTAATTCTTAGATATTATTCAGGCTACAGATAGTAGTCTTCATGTTTTATTTTAAGACTTGTGTTCAAAATGCTAACCATTTGTAACTCAAACCCCCTTGCTGTGAAGAATTTGTTTAGATTGAATATCTCTGTTATTGATGATATACCATTTTCTAGCATTTTTCTGTGTATTTTCCTTTGTCTTTTCCAGAATTAAAGCTGTGAATAGGAGCCAACAGTGTGCCCAGGTGACCAAGAAGACCAATGGTATCCTGACCTGTATCAGTAACAGTGTGGCCAGCGGGACCAGGGCAGGGATTGTCCCCTGTACTCAGCACTAGTGTGGCCACATCTCAAGTCCTGTGTCCAGTTCTGGGCCCCTCCCTCAATACAAAAGAGACATTGAGGTGCTGGAGCATGTCCAGAGAAGGGTAACGGAGCTGATGAAGAGTTGATCTAGACAGCAAATCATAGGAAGAGCCCCTGGGGGAGCTGGGGTTGCTTAGCCTGGAGAAATGGAGTCTCAGGGGAGATCTTATTGCTCCCTACAACTCCCTGAAAGGAGGCTGTAGTCAGGTGGGGATCAGCCTCATCTTGCAGGTAACAAGTGACAGGACAAGAGCAAATGTCCTTAAGCTATGTCAGAGGAGGTTCAAGTTGGACATCAGGAAGAATTTCTTCACTGAAAGGGTGATTAAGCACTGGAACAGATTGTCGAGGGAAGTGGTAGAGTCACCACTCCTGGAAGTGTTCAGGAAATAACTGGACATGGCACTTAGTTCTATGATCTAGTTGACAAGGTGGAGATTGGTCAAAGGTTGGATTAGATGATCTTGGAGGGTTTTTCCAATCTTAATGATTCTATGATTCTAATTACTAAGACTGTCATTGATAAATATAGAAAAAAGTATTTTATTTACGGGACAGCACTCACACACCTTGAACAAATTCATTTATATTTCATTAATAGAATTCACTTCCAATGTACTCAAATTCATGTGTCTTTTTGGGATTTTACCTATTTTCTCAGTGTCCTTATATTTACAACTGGGGAGAGATACGAAATTAAAAAAACATCTCCCTTAGCACCCTCACCAAAAATATACTGTAAAACTCAATAGTATAATGAAGATGATTGTGAAGAAATGAACAATACATACAGCACAGCTATAGGCAGTATATAATTAAATTGTTTCAGGGCATATGTATACACGTGTTTGTATCTGTGTTTTCACACAGATATTTATATCACACTTCATGAATTCCTCATGATTACAGCAAAGATCATGATGTGGTGGCTAAATTATGAAACTTCACATCCTCTTAGTAGCTTCAAAGGCTGTTTGGAAACAGAAGAGTGATGTCATGACCAGAGCTTCTGAAACTGAAGCCTTACACATCTCTCTGTAATCTTGAGAAAATTTGCTGGGGAATGTAGAAAGAGATCTCTAACGTAAAGAACAGTGTTTTAAGTGATCAGTTATAATTGTGATCTAAGTCAATGACCAGTGCTGAAACAGAACAGGGGTGATTCATTCTCACTTAGTAGACACAAGGGTTCCTGAAATTCCTGCCAGCAAAGGGAGTCTTGCTGCTGAGCTCCTCCTCAGTTCTCAGCAGCTGGTTGTACTTGGCGAGACACTCAGATTGGCACAGGAACCAGTTTTGATCTGACCAGTGCAGAGACCCACTACCAGGTTCTGCTTCCTAAAAGCTGTCTTTTAGCTAGGTTTGGCTACTTAAAAGACACCTAATCTAAATTTATTATATGCATATGCGTGGAGCATGAAATTCTCATGACTATCCACTCTTTGTATTTATCTGTTCAGATGATCACAAAGTTGGCTGGTTTTATTAAATTAAAAAAATATGGTTTCCCATAAAAAAATAAATCCCATTTTTTATATTTCTAAAAGGCAAATTTAAGTAAATGCTTTCTGAGAAAGACATAAAGTAACAAAACCAAATCTGGTGGCATGATAACCTTCTATATCAAGATAATACTTCATATCCAGACTTCTCAAATTCTGTTTGAATATTAAGCATGTTCCTCGAAGCTAACAAGACCTCAAAGGCACAGGAAGTTTCTTTAAAGCATAATCAAAACCTGTTCTGTTATGTGACCTCTGATAAGCTTCATTGTTTTCTTTCAATGATTATCTCTCAAAACAAGGTTTCAGAACAATGAAGTTCTAATCCATTCCACCTCCATCAGCCTAGTGGAACCATGCTAGTGGTTCTCTGTTATGTAATTTTCACTACTTGAAGTGTAGGAATCTTTAACTAGTAAGTAGGTGTGTATGTTAGGTCAGCAGCAAAGTAAGAAATGTTCTAACATGTATTACAGGTAGTACAGATGATCTGGTGGCTTGACCGGTTCCCTGGACAGTGTGTTCCAATATATAAACTTTTTTGATTAATTTTTTTCCCTTAATATCCACTCTAAATCTCCTCTGCTGTAACCTGAGGCCATTTCTTCTAGTTCTGTCACTTGTTACTTGGGAGAAGAGGGAAACACTCACCTTGTTGCGACCTCCTTTCAGGTTGTTGTCGAGAGCGATAAGGTCCCCACTGAGACTAATTTTCTCTAGGTTGGACCACTCCACCTCTACTGCCCTTCTCTGGACATGCTCCAGCACCTCAAAACCTTTCTTATAATGAAGGGCTCAAAAGTAAACAGAGGGTTTGAGGTGAGGCCTCACCAGTGCCAAGCACAGGGGTACAATCACAGCCCTGGTCCTGCTGGCCACACTATTGCTGATACAGGCAGGGATACCATTGGCCTTCTTGGCCACACACTCGCTCATGTTCAGCTGCTTGTCAACCAGCACCTCCAGGGCTTTTCTGCTGGGCAACTTTCCAGGCACTCTGCCCCAAGACTGGAGCTCTGCATGGGGTTGTTGTGACCCAAGTGATTGACCCAGCACTTGGTGTTGTTGAACCTCACACAACTGGCCTCATCCCATTAATCCAACCTGTCCAGGTGCCTCTGCACAGCCTTCCTGACTTCAGCAGATCAACACTCCCACCCAACTTGGTGCTGTCTGCGAATTTACTGAGGGTGCACACAATCCCCTCATCCACATCATCAATACAGACTTTAAACAGGATTGGATCCAACACTGAGACTTGAGGAACCTCACTAGTGACCAGCTGATAACTGGGTGTCACTCCACCACTCCACCACCACTCCACCACCACTCTCTGAGCCTGTGCCTTCAGAAAAACTTATACTGAAAGAATTATCTATGTGGCATTTTGGAAAACCATTAATGCAATCAACTTGACACAGTAATTTTTCATACATAGACTACATGATACAACTTACAGCAAACAGTCTCAGCTATACTATTTGTCAGGGTTCATAGTGAAGCGAAATTCGTGCTAAGAATCTTCACACTACATCTCCAGATGGAGAAATTTGTATGAGTAGTGTTTCGAGTACTTCTATTTATGTTTAAACATCTCATTTGCCTTGGAAAAAGATAGTATTCAATTAATTTTGGTGCTATGCTGTATCTTAAAGCTTCAAACTTGATACCCCTTCTGGAATTAAAGCTATCAGAAATGTTGATTTGGTTGTGCTGTAATTCTCAGAAGTAATGCTACATAGTATTTCTAGGCATTCAGTCAAAACATTCTGAGATGACTGGTATAATAATGGCATTTACTGGTATTCCAATACTCACACTAAAATTTTAGCAATGGTAGCTTCTCTGATTTAAGTAAAATTGAATAGAGATGATATATAACATGATGTGTAAAAAATTTTGTGCACAGCTTGCACATTATCTAAAGAGCCATATATATTTGGGATTCTTGATTTTCTTACATGCACTGTTTTCAGTGTGTCACTTTTCACACTAATCAGATACTAAATCTGTGGATCTGAGAACATAAAAAATTGGTTTTTCCATAAACATTTTTAATAGAACCACCACAATGCTGCCTAAATTCAAAGCAGAATGGTTTATGGTTTGAATATCACTTTTTCTAACTTTCTGGTTTTGATTATTTTTCAATTGCCAGAATTTGTTATTACAACAATATTTGTAAGATAAAATTATATTCTGAAGCAAACAAATTTTGAACAGTGTACCTAATTCTAATCACTAATAAAGAAGTTACATATTTTAAAAATGCTTATTTAAAAAGAACAGTTCAATAACAGTGTATCCAATTAAATTTATGATTTTATATTTTGTTATGTCCCCATACATTATCATAATAAAATTTCCTGAGGCCTTACAGATGTTTTGTTTAAAATCTAAAACATCATCACCTAATGCTGTCAGCTTTATGGAACATGGCTTTGATTTCTTTGTCAAATCTCTCCTCCATGCTACTATAATCTGAGGAATCCAAGAAATTAATTATGATAAAACAGGAATCTGTTTCTGATGCCAGGAGTGAGAACCACCTGGTTCAATTAACTCAGTCTTGAAACAGATATCCTAACAAAAGTGTAGATTAGAAAAATTTACTGTCTGATCTTCAAGGCCTAGAGAGCATTAAATTTTGAGTTTTCCGTTTTGATGTAAGGAAAACTAATGTAGGATAAATGCAGATTTTATTCAGAAAAAAGTTGTGCAGAGTTTTCATATAGGATTTAAGTCAAATGCAATTCCTTCTACCAGAGAGATCTGCCTGGGTAAATGAATTCTCTATCTGTTAATACTTAGTATCAGGAAAATTGGAAATGAAATTTTCTCTTTTGCTTATTTGACTTTCTTGTGAGAATATGATGCAACAAACACATCCAACAGGATTTTTGGTCATTATGGAATTATCCTTCATCCCCCTCAAGTATGACTTTTTTTCCTTAATTAATAAGAATGCCATTACTTTTTCCAAAGATCATGAGAAATCTAAAAGACATTCAAAATGTTATCAGATGAACTTTAGGAAAGAGTTTGGATGGAATTTTTCATTTAGTGGCCTGTTCTTAAAGGCTTAAGAGGAATTGCATGATTTCCCAGAATGCAGGAAACAGACAGTTTCTGAAGTATGTTTTAAAATATGTATTTTCCTATTTATAGCCAAAAAGGTATTATTCAAATGAGACCTACATGTCTAGGAAGGTATCTCTTACATTGTGAGGAGACAAAAATTGAATATTTAAATTCCTTGTACACTTTTGTTGATTACAGCATACATGGCAGTTGAAATCCGAAGATAAGTGTCTCTCTATTGAAATTTATTGCTAATTGAGTTTGATTTTTCAGTCTTGGTTAACTGATTAACATTAATAGACCCATCTGCTGCATCAATACGTGGGGAATAACAACAGTAAGAATAATCACTGTGAGAATGGTTTGAGACACTGCAAACATGATTGTTTGTGGGAGCAATTAACTTTGAGATTGTACTCTATAAAAGCTAAGCTTGTGTATGTTTACATTTTTTGAGTCTTTATACAATTTAAAACAAATATATTAATCAACTGCTACTAGTGTAGTGGCTGACATAATTGTCAAATCATTGGTGAGGTAATTTTGTGAGTTTATTTCCCGCACACAGATGTGTCTCCTTAATTAACACTAAGCTTGGTTTGCAACATCTGGCTCATATGATCAGGGGATTACACGGAATATTAAGAGCTTCCTAGGTTAATCTTTCCATGCCCATTTCAAACACATCCAAATCCAATGAGCTTTGAATTCTGTAGAACTGTGTGGCATCAAACCTTAAATTTACTCAATAATTGTCCTTTTTCTGCTCCTGAAATTAACCAGTCTCTGGAATTCTATGTTAGTATAAATTTAAAGTGCAGTAAAAGAGCTAGGAATTTTGAAAAAGTGTTTTTTAAAGAAGTAGAGCATTTACATAGGAGACTACCTTGTTTTTTAATCTAATACATAATGACTATGTAAAGAATTAAAAATTTAGATTTCTACTGAGCCATTCATCTGATGCAACATATGTTTAAATACTCTTGAAACCAAATGCTTTTTGTCCTATTGTGCTGTCTTTGGCTAGGATGCAGTTAATAATGTACAGAGTAGCTGGCAGGTATGGGGCTGTGTTTTACATCTGTGCTGAACACAGGGTTGATAACACAACCAAGGCCTTTCTGCTCTTCACCACGCCAATGCAGAGACTGGGGCAGCACAAGGAGTTGGAAGGGGACACAGCTAGGACAGCTGACCCCAACTGTCCCAAGGGATATCCCAGATCATAAGGCATCATGCTCAGCATATCAAGCAGGTGTTCCTCTTACCGAAAGAGGAAATGGGGCACATTTGGAGTTATGTCGTCTGTCTTCCCAAGTCACCATCACACAAGCTGACGCTCTGTTTCTCTATCACCACTGCCCTGAAGAGACAACTTAGGTCTGTGTCTGGCCTTGTTCCCCTTTCTGGGCTTGATCCTGATCCCCCACCAGTGGACCGATGTCCCAGTCCAGCCTCAGCATGTCACTTTACCCAGGGATATACCCCATGCCCAAGGGTCTGTCCTGATGCCCCGCTTGGTGCCAGGCCCTGCCCTGACATGCCCCTGGGGAGTACCTGATATAACCACTGACCAGAACACAGGGTCAGCTGCATCCTGAAATTTTGTGTCTGAAAGCTAGGTACATACCCTGTCTTCTTCTACTAAAAATACAAAGAATTTCTTTTTCCTTTCAAATAAATTTCTTTTGCATTATCATTGCAATTAATAGGATGAACATTACAGTAGTATTTTTGTACTCTGATGATGAGAAAAAGCAAGTAACTGTCTTTTAAGAACAACTGTAAAAAATGTTTCTTAGGAAACACACCTATCTATGCTCAGTAATATGCGTTGATAAACTCCAGTCTTCCTTAAAAAACATGGCAGAGATATTTGCTACGTAATGCTTCATGGTTTTTCAAAAGCAAACCCACTAACTAATTGCCAAGCACCTGAAGAATAAAATGCAATGAAAAAAAATATATAGATATATTTTGCCACTAAGCAGTGTAATTGAAACACCTGGCACAAATCTTGCTATGACATCAGATGGCTCCCTCAGCAATCATGTGTGAATCTCCTCAGGTCCCATGGATACATGTCCAGTTGATTTAAACTTTCCTAATCCCATTGTCATCCACCACATGTAAATCTTCCTTTCTTCAGACTTTCTCCTACAGGAGAGGAATAGGATTCCTGGAGGCAAGTTATCAATAAAGACAGAGGCAAAGAAGGCACTTCAGTCTTTCCTGAATCCTTTGTCACCAGAACTTTTTCCCCATTCAGCAGCAAGCCTACATTTTCCCAGGTCTTCCTTTTGCTACTGATATCCTTGTAGAAGGTTTTGGTTTTGCCCTGCACATCCCTGGCAGATTAATCTCCAGATAGGCTTTGGCTTGTTCCATATCTGTGTAACTGGGTATTTTCTCTGTATTCTGTCCAGATCATCTGGCCACCCTTCTATCTCTTGTATATTTCCTTTTAATGTTTGAATTTTGTCAGAAGCATCTTATTAACCTATTCAGGCTTCCTGGAACTTGATTTCCTGCTCATTAGAATGAATCAGTCTTTGGTTTGGAGGCGGTGATCCCTGAAAATCAGTTGGCTGTTGTAGAATATCATGAAAATTACGCTACTGCACAGCCGCTTCTCCCCGCTTTGCACATGCCCAGTCTTCCATGATGTGTCTGGACAGAAGAGAAGTGACCTATTTCAAAACAAAAGCATTTCTGCAAAGGGCCCAGGCCAGAAGTTGGAAAGCAGAAAGGCAGGAAACAAATCCAATCATCATGAATTATTCAGGACACAAATTCAAATGAAACAGTATTCCATAATGGCAGTTGACAGACCAAGCAGTAGAATGACAGAGATGTAGTAAAGACCAACAGAGGAAAAACAGACTCATTACTCTGAAGTACACCCTCAATTTCACCAGACTGGTAGGCAAATTGTGTGTTTTCATAAAACTGCCTTGCTTTCATTTGTGCTGTAGTCAAACAAGACTCAGAGATCAAAGATCTGTTTGGTGTTCTCTGTGTGTTGATATCAATCAAAAGAGGCAGAGAAGTCTCTCAAGTATTTGTTCAGGATCTACTCAATCTAAGAGACACACAGTGGTCCAGAACATCAAAAGAAATTTAGACTGTTCTGTTCCGCGTTTGCCTTGAAGTGAAGTACAATTTTTTAAAAACTTGGCAGCTACTTCACAAATTCTATCAATTCTAAACAGAAATGGGTTTCTAAATGCTGAGTTCTTTAGATAATGATCAAGATGCTATGGCTTAAGAAGCTACTGTGCTCCTACTGAACCATCATTTAACTGAACAATCATCCTCTGTTCTTTTAACTCATCTCTTTCAGACTCCATTTCCTCTTTCAGCATGATGCACCTTAACCTTCAAAGGTTCTTTGGCAATACTTTTTCACATATGTTGAAGGTGAACAAGAAAGTCACTTGCTAGTGTTTTCACAGCATGATGATGAATGCTTTGTACCCAGGAACACAACAGAAAGATGTGTGAGGGTACAAGACCAAGTAAGAAATGGAGCTGTTTGTTGCTTTCCTGTTTCCTCAATGGGCTCCTCCAGGCCACCGAGTCTAGCCCCCGAAGCTCCCTGCCCCGGGAGCTCCGATCCTAGGCCGGGCGGTGGCTGCTCCTGGCAGGTAAAGACAGTCGTACTAGTTGCGTTTATCAGAGTCCTTTATTCTCCCTCACGGAGGGAAAAACGGATAACCAGATGTGTAGTGGACAACGTGGCCAAGACTCCTCCAGCCCCCTTCTCGCCTCTGTCCTTTATGCCCTCTCTCCCTGGTGGGCAAGGCCAGAGGAAAGCCAATAGGCAAATGACGAGCCCATGACAGCTGGCCAGTCCTGGGTGAACAGGGGAAGGATATGTAGAATGAAGAGCGGTGAGTGGCCAGACCAGCAGGATGTCCCTGGTGGTCTGCACACTACCACAGCTGTTAGGCAAAAGAATGACATCTTATGTGTCTTCTGTCCAAGCTGTCTATGCAAAGGTTCAAATTTAGTCTTGTAGCAGAACCGATCTAGTTGGTTGCAAAGGAATTCTGGCATCAACACAACACACAACTGTGTGGACAATGTCATTGTATTTTATATCATTTTTCATGCAAACAAAGTATAAAATCTGGCTGGCTGGCATGAAGAGGTCACATTTTCTATTTGAAATTATCAGGAAAAAAGATTGGTGATTATTTCATTACAGAGAAAATTACAGGATTTTTTCATTAAGAATGAATGATAAAATGCGTAAAGAAATGACTTACCTAGTGCAGGTCCCACCATTGTGACATGGATGATAATCACATATCGGAACATTGCAGTTCTCAACATTTCTTCCTCCAAGAGCCTCATCTATGATGAACAACTCTTTGTGGTTAACTTGAAAATCCCTAATGCATCCTTTATAGCCATATATCTGCCCAGCACATCGATGAACCTCTTCATGAACAGGAACCTTTCCAAGGAAGATTGATCCAAAGGTAATCTGCAGAAACAAAAAGAATCATCAGAAAAAAAAGTGATTTGTGATGTTATTGAAAACAATGAAAGAATAATAAATATTGATAAAGGCAATAGCCATTATTTGAAGACGGCCAAAATCTCTGATTCTTCCTGAAGGGATTCTTTTTAAAAATGTCATTCTCTTAAAAAAAAAAAAAAAAAATCCTTACAAAGAGGGTGGTTTAATGTGTTTTCATATTTTCAAATACGTAAGACAACATACATCCCATGAAACACAAATTGGAATTCCCAGCCTTAACCACAGTGAACATGGTAAGTTTTTTACATAGATGCCCTCATTCTATATGGTGAGTTTTACATTCATGGATGAGGTTTGGTGCAGGAACACAGGAGAAGCTGTAGACTTGAAGACATTTCCTTCAGGACCTGGGACCTACAGGACCCCAAGATAAGGGGAATATAGAAAAGAGATTGTAGGGTTTTTTATGAATGACAGAAAACATTCAGTATAGTGAAGCCCAAGGGGAAAAAAAAAAAGGAAAAATCTCAAACTTTCAAAAGCCTAGAACATCCTTATAAAAGTACAAAGAAACAATCACAACTTTTTCACACTGGGACTGACCAAATCATATTAGTGCTCACTATGATAATTCCTCTGTTTCCTGACCTAGGATTCAAGCCCTTAATCATCACATATAAAAGATCTGTGACTCATTTAGCACTCTAAATTCCACTCATCAAACTAATGCTTGACTTTGTGGAATTCTGACATGGGACTTCATCATTCCTAAGTTCATTTGCTAAGTGCCTATCAATTCTTAGGAGTTGAAAAAAAAAGTATTTTTTTATAGTTGTATCACACAGTGATGCATTTATTAGTACAACACTCTTAGTCCAGAAAAAGGGTGACACCTAGCCAATTCAAGTAAAGCAGGAATAAACCAATGGAATCAGAAATATATCACAGCATGTATAAAACATGTGAGGGTGTAATTTGTAGTGAAGAAGTCCTTCACTACCATATTCAGACAACTGTAAAGAAGAAGGAACATGAGGAAAATATCCTGTTGATTTATCTGGAATTCACACATCTGGAATTCACATATAATTTTTGCTTTGTTGTTTTCTGTAGTGCTTTTGTCAGTCCTGGAGTTATGTTGCTGACAATTTCAAGTGAAATTTGGTGATACAATGAATGTGAGTACTGCCAGATATTCCTCTACTTAGTGTCTTTCATTTTGAAAGGAAAAATAAAAACACCTACTTCTTTTAGAGCATGGATACAATTAAACCAGATTTTTCATATCAAGGGAATTCAAAGACATTGGCTCTGTACTTGTTGAATTCATTTCAGATCACTTGACTTTATCCCTTTTCAAACAAAGCTATGAAACACCACAGTGATAGACAAGAGTTGTAAGTAGTGTTTGCAGACATCTCTCTGCTTGTGAATCTCTTTCAAGAATTAAACAAAGCATTGGACTGCATTATAAAATGTCTATGATTAAGAACAGTTATTTTAACACTCCTCTTGCAACACAATCTCTTTTATTATTGGGCTTATTTTACAAAAGCACTAACCTTGGGGGCAGATCCGGTGTATCACAGAACTTCAGTAGGCTTTGCTCAGTTTCTAGCATCACTGAATTTTATCGTAGTGTATTAGATGTTCAAACCCATGCTAATACACCATAATACACATTCTTTCTATAAAGGTCCTGTTCTGAATTTAACTGACTTAAGTAGAATACATTTTAAGGAGGCACAAAGAAATGTGCCTTGTTAATAAATCTTGTTAATAACATAAAAGGCTTAATATAGCATTATATCAATAATTTACATAATACTCATGTTTAACTTTTCAAATGCTAACTTGAAAATATCCTTCTTCACTTTGAGCCTGAGTGGTAAAAAAGATTATCTTAGGCAATAATGGGAAGACATTAATTTGTCCTCTCAGAGATAAGAAATGTCTTTTTTTTTTTTCTTTGATTGCGTACTTTGTAAATAGAGGTTCTGGGAGATCAGGAGCTGATCTGTAAAGTGCAATAGTTAGTCATGAAGATTTACATTCATACTACATACTATGCGAGGGAAGAAATTCTGCTACAAACCAGCAGTGCATACTGTGAGATGAACATCAATATTAGCATCTCTGTAGCTAACTGGCCTATCTTCTAGTGAACAAACTTATAAAGCAAGCTGTCAATCACAGTTCAAATTGTTGTCTAAAAACATTTTAAATGTTTCGTGCAGAAATAATCTTGTGATGAGAAAATGCATAACAAAGAGAGGCAAAAAGACAAAGAATAACTGAAAAATTCAAGATTTGGGAAAGCTGGCCTCTTGTCCATTCAGAATGAGTCTTCTGATACCAGTTTCAAAATGGAGACAGATATTTTTACAATACTGTTCAGAAGCCAAGTCCTAGCAACAATACTGACACCAGATTAAATCACTAATGATTCATAACTGTCCTCCACTAGACAGTGTGACTTGCAACTAAAAAGTTACCAGAATTACTGCTTAAAAAAATCTGAATTGTTTATAATAACCTTATGGCCTTAGGTAAATTACATTGTTAATATAGATATTTTTTAAACTCTCATAGGATCCATGTCCTTTTCATGGACTTTGTGCAGCTGGACTAGAAGTTTTAGAGTCAAATAAACTGAGAAATTAATTAATACAGTATGGATGCTTGATGTTAAAAGCCCTATTAAAAAAAACCTAGGTACATATAGTAGTATCTGAAGAGGAATTACATTTCCTCCCATTAGAAGTTAGAGTACACCTATTCTCCTTCCAAAATAACTGTAGTGCATATGCTGATGAAATGTTCAAAGCAAATAGCTATTTTTTGATGTTTCACACACTCACCTGAGATGCTCGATGTGAGAAAGAAAGTCTGTGCTGTACAGGAGGGTTTCCATCTGCAGCCATTTCAATCATGCAGTAACCTTCAGGACTGCCCACAGGCAACAGGTAGCTGTAAGGAAACAGAAGATCCCACTGCTGTTTATACTGTAGATCACAGAAGATTCAAACCTCACACTGCAAAGGTAAGGTGAAAGAGATGTTCATGCTTCCATAAAGGATGAAAATCTTTGGACACTACTAATTCCAGTTTCATGGCTACTTGAACTACCCAGGAGACAAAAGATGTAAGTTTTTTCTACTAGTGTACTTCTATTTGCTTTCTTACTATTCGTGACTGGTGTTTGAAATATATACAGAGAAAAGACGAAAGCAATCTTTAAATACGTAAGTGGGTATTGATAAATTTTAAGTGCTAACTGTGGTTGACATATAGTCTCCCTAGTATAGAGGATTGTTGGACAAGTGACATCAATGTTGAATGATGCTGAACAGCCTGGGCTGAAATTTCCTTTTCCTGACCTACGGGGGAACAGAAATGGAATAAGAAATGAAAGACTGCATACCTCTGAGCAGAAAAACTACACTGCGATGCAGTTATCACTACTTGGAAAGTGTGTTAGTGCAAACTCTGGTATTGAGCCTCAGAGCTAAAGAAGAATGCAAGATTAAGGGAATTTGTGAAGTAAATACAAGTGAGCTTTCAATAAAACAGTTCTTCAGTTTCTTTCTGTGATGAGATCTGATAAAATGTTATTAATATTATTAGCAATAAAAATTAAATCAAAAAAGGGATGATTTTCCAAAACACTCGTTTTATATTTAGAGAGGAAATTTACATAAACATTATCGCAGCAAATGCAGAATAGGACAATAGTAGCTGACAGATTCTTTAAAACTGACCTCTTCTATTTCTGCAGAAATGCTTTCCAATTTCACTTGGCTTCTGTTTCAATATTCATGTGGTTTAAAAGAGAATGTGATGGCACCCTTTTTGGGAAGCATGTTAAGGTTTACTGACTACATGTACTCTGCACAGGAAGTTCTGCTCAGCCAAATCACCATAATTAGGTTTCCAGAGTATGGCTTCTAAGAACAATGTTACATTTTTATGTAATATTTCACAAATGTTACACAACAAACTTTAAAAAAGATTCTGAAAAAATGTTATATATTTATATGGACTGCCAAATTTTCCATTTCTTTTAGCTGAATAAATGGTAAAGGACAATTACAGTAATTTCATGAATTGTTTTGTATTGGGATAGATGAATTTTTATGTTAGGCCATAGACATATGAAAGAGTTAAAATATTTTAAAGCCCTTTATGTTTTGTACACTAGAAGCGTACATTACTAATCATAGAAATTATTTCAGAATTGACAAGGACAAATATGCTCCTGGAGAAACCACATCAAGACGTACCATAGTCTCAAATGGTACTTTTTATATATCACCACCTGGTTGGTTGTGTGCTGCTGCCATGGCATGATTTATTCCAGGTTATGCTTTGAGCTTTGTGTTTCTGCTCCCGTGTCTAAAGTCTTACTATTACATCCTCCTGTCTCTAGATTCATTATAAAATTTAGAGTCTCAGTTTTCACCCCTGAAGTTGCTGGGAACAGTGCATTGACATGAATGGATATAGTATTAGGCCCCTAATGAATATTTATAAATTCACTGCAGTGCAGTGATTTCTGAGTGAGCAGCACAAAAGCAGTGTATTTACTAATTTGTCTCATAGTCAGCACATCCACATCAGGAGCTGATGCACTCATATTAATAAATTCCACCTTTCCAATGGTTATATCACTGCTGGTTCCCACCTAAATCAGGCAATACTAATTCATTGACTTTTCACTGCACTCTGCTGCATGAGGTTGAAATGTGCTAAATTATTTCTACTTTGTAAGTATGCAACACTTTTCTTATTTTTGAACCTTCTTTTAAAACTCTGAGTTATTTGAATGGCATTTTCTATTATCACCTTCTGAAATGTGATCTAGACCCCTAGACTATTCAAATGAGTTTGAAAAATGTTCATTGTTATTTCTAATTTTAGGTTAAAAAATGTCATGTTGTTAAGGTATTTTGAACTGCATTCATTCTTGTAAAGTCTAAAGTTAGCATAACATTTTGCTTTTGAATATAGGGAGCCAGAAGTGATGCCTACTGTTTTGAAGATCATCTAATTTGCACAATTTCATTATAAATTATGAATTCAGTAAACAGAAGATTCTCCTTAATAAATGATGGGTATTTTGACAGATAGCGATCTGTGATCTCCTTTTTAGGCAGTCGAACTAAGGACAATTTTGGAGAAAATGCTTCCGCTATTGTGTTTTCCAACCAATTCTTGAAATGTAAAATAATCTTTGAATTTGATTTATTATTCTTGCTCATATCTCAGCATCTGGGAATTATCTAGGTAAATCAGAGTGTATAAAGATAACTTTCTCAGAGAATAGAAATCAGCTCATTTAAGATTCCCTCTTGAGGGAAACAAACCCATAGTCTTTCCTTGATGCTTTCTACTCTGAGTGGATACTGTAGTAGAGACCTGACATATTCATGGCAAAGCCTACCCTCTGCCTCTGCCTTGTCCCTGCTTTTTGGGAAGATTTCTGAAGTCTGTATGTGTTTCTTTTTCTAAATAACCCCTTATATCACATATTACAATGGTCCAGCCCACAAAGAACAAAAGTTTAAGTGAAGAGGCAAAATTAATAAAGCAGAATGTTCATCTAATGAAAAATGAAAGAACAATGAGGTCTGTGTCAGTTTGACCATTGTTGGGGTACCTGAGCCCACCCCGGAGAGTTGGTGGGACAGCTCTGCCCTATGAAACCACCCCTGGGGAGGCAGAATGGTCTCTCCCTGAGTTGCCTTACCTGGATATGTTAATTCTCCTCTATTGATTAACCGTAACCTGTCTCCTGACCCTATCCCTTGCTCCTTCTGTACCCCCGGCCTCCCTCTCCTCCCCTGTGCCCCTTGCCCCCTGGCCAGGCCCTATAACAAGGGTCTCCCAAGGCCATTCGGCCTCTTTTGCCGCTGGACCCCTTCAGGAACAAAGTGCTTCTGGAACCCCAAGTGACTGAGCCCTCTGATAACCCTGGTAATGCTCGAGCCATCTAGCTGGGAGGGGGACGCCAGCTGGGTTAGGAACAAGGCTGTCTGCATAGTACCCAGTTGTACTGACCAGAGTTGTCTTTCGGACCTTCCAAGACACGCCTGGTGAAAGCAGAAGCTTCCATCCACCCCTCACCCACCCCGGGACTGCATTAGACCATCTTCAAGCAATTAGCCATCCATTCAGCGTTGTTAAGCTTTCATTGCAAATGCCTGGTGCACTCATATTCTCACTGCTTTGTACACATAATTTCTATTGTTTTGATCTTTTACTAGAGGAAAAAAGTGGAAGATTAAATATAGGTGCAACTAAAATAAGCCTTAAAGATACTAGCATGGTCTTTACTTAGGTATCTTTATCTAGATAAGCCCAAATAGCATAAAGTCATTTAGATAATAACGCAGTCATCCCTATTCAGGCATATCTGGTAACCCATTCTACCTTGAAAAAATATGTGAGAAAAAAAGAAAAAAGAAAATCGAAATACCCCCTCCCCACCCCCCCCACAGTATTATACAGTGATTTTGATCATTAGATCTTAACTTCACAAAGGACACAGAGGTGTTTCGCTTTTTTTTTAATATGGAGCAATGAAATCTCAAAGAACAGAACTGATTTGTTTGATGTCAGCTAATAGATTAGTGACTGAGTTGTGAGAATAAAACCATAGACTACAAGCAGCAACCTACTGCCCTGTATTCTGGAGTGCATGTTAGGAATGCTACTACTGTTTTCTTCAGCATTTTCTTCTTCCTCTGTAAGGATTTCTGAGGAATTAATACTTGAAATTTCTCTCTGTCTTGTCATAGAAAGGAAAAATTGTCATTTGAAATGTGAACAAAATGGATATTTTTCATGCTTATGTTACCACAAAATTAGGACTGTTTGAATTTGCTAGATACTTATATATGCCTAGAATAGCATTTAGAAAGAGACAGCATGGAAAATTAGAGTCTAAAAGACACTTTTCTTAGAAAATTATAAACATATGAAAAAATGGCAATTAAAGCATAAATGCTCTCTCTG
Source organism: Orthonyx spaldingii (assembly GCA_013397795.1). Lineage (NCBI taxonomy): Eukaryota > Metazoa > Chordata > Aves > Passeriformes > Orthonychidae > Orthonyx > Orthonyx spaldingii. The sequence goes on from VZTJ01003038.1 coordinate 1,309,231, forward strand.
TCTTTATTATAGCATTTAAACCCAGAAAGTGCTACAACATGGACAAATGCAAAATATAATCATATTAGTTTTTTAAAACAATTATGGAAAAAAGAAGGCACTTGAAATATTCTGTCACAGAAATGACCTGAACTAAAATACCATCCATGTTGCTCTACAACCTGGTTATAGTTTTCTTATAATCTACATTTAAATCTGTTTTAATCTTGCAACTGAATAATGCAACTGAAAATGTATTATTTCACGCACCTCACAAAAGATTGAAATCCATTACCCGCATTAGAAAAGAGAAAATGAAACTGATGATTTATTCTCTTGACATTTTTTCTTTATTTTTCTAATTAACCTCATATTATGAGATACTGACCTCACGTTAAGAACACCTGAGATGAAAGTGGCTAATCACTGACATCTTTAAATTTTGAAGTATTTTTAGTTCAGTGGTGCTTTTTCACTCGTTTAGATGCTGAAGGCATTTCAGTCCATCTGCCTCGCATCTCAGTGGCATATTCCGGCTGCATTTAAAGCCAGCATATTTTTCCCTCCAGAGACAGTGACAGGAGAGAATGCAATGATTCCTATTGCAGAAAAATTTTGTCAGGCACCAGAATTGTGATTCATGCACATCACACTCGCAATGATATAAAAAGGATTCATAGGGGAGTAAAGAATTGGGTGTGTGAGGAGTAGTTATGGGAAACATGTATACGTGGAGGACATATGGGCAATGTTATGCACAGTAATCTAAACAGGTTTGGAGCCATGTGAAGCCCAACTTGTTCCTGGAGATGCTAAGATACAGGCCTGATGCATTCAAATATTTATTTCCACAGATTTGAAATGAGAAGATGTTCAGCCTTCTTATTTGCTCTTGGTTTAGAATAGCATGATTTTTTTTCATAGCTGCTGTGGATTTTATATAAAGTCAAGAACAAGAATTACAAAGGATTTACTATTTTTTTACAAAAGACTCATGGACCTCAACAGGTGCAAAGCATAAGTGATATACAGTGTCATTACTAGTTGCATCTTGATTAATTATGTGCATGAACACTGCATTTCTAACAAAGTGCAATGTGTACCTCACACACTTGTGACACAATTGTGGATATTAGGTATTGAATTAATTTAGGTCTGGAACCGACAGTCAAAGAAATTCTCGTAAGCTAGCTGAGATTGGGGCACCTCCATATCAAATGTTACCTGGTACGATCTTGCTCAAGTAGATATTTTAGCTTAAATTATCATAGACTACTTCTGCAGGTGGAAATAAAATCATACTTTTTTTGCTTTCAAGCTAGTCACCAGGTGGCAGTAAAGGAGCACAGCAGAAAGCACGAATGCAATATTCCTACTAATGTCTCTTGTAATAATTGGAAAGACTGACTTAAGCGCTAATTGATAGCATGATTGCTTCAGCTTCCAGTTATATCAAGGGAAACATAGTAAAATATCTTAAACTGATTACATATTTGACAATATGGATGGGAATAGGTCCAGAGACTGGAACTTCTGGAAGATTTTAACTGCTTTCATGCATTGTAACTACCTAATGTAATCATGTAAAAATGGTGCATTCATGGTTATATAAACATACTTAAGAAAATTTAGTTTATAGCAATTATATTTTCTATACGACACTGAAGGTGCAGGCATATTTCTAACATATTAAGGAGAGGTATAGCAAAATTAAAATGTCATATCAGCAGGTATAAATAACCCCAGGCATTATAAAGAGAACCTTTGTTTTTATCCAAGCTAAATAATCAGTAAGACCTTTTCTGAACAAAGACCTCACACTACTAGCAGACGAGGTTTTCTGGTCTTCTGAAAAATTATTAGAACCTAGTTCCTCCACTGTTCATTTTATAATGCCACAATTGGAGGATTACATTTAGAACTACTTGTTACTTTTCTTCCTACAATCTGAAAAATGTTAGCCCAGCTTAACAGTTCAACATAGGAAAAAAATCCCCACACAAATCCCTTTACTAGGAAAGTACTGATATTAAAGACACAAAATAAAAGTGTCCTGCAAAACACTGAAATAGCAGCTTCATTTATACCCTTGATTAACCAGAGCAGTTGTCAAGGGAACACCTAACCAACTGTCAAGTAATACAGGAGATTTTTCAATAATGGTGATTTTATTTTTGACTGAGTATATTCAATTCATAAGTGTGAAAATCTGTATTGTGCTTTGCAGTTTTAATAATTGTTTCGTACTTTTTCAAAATTCTTGCACTTACTACCTTTTTTCCCTTTAAAAATAGATTTCTAAAAATTCCATTGTTATAAAAACCATACCTTCACTTCCCAAAAATTAACTTCAGCATATTTCTTTCATGGAAACGTTGGCATGTCTCTTTACCCTCTTCTATTTCAGTAAGGTCAAATTTCCGTATTTCTTACCAACTCCAATTGCAACCCTCAGAAGTGACAATTATAAAAATGAATGCTGTATTTTATGTCTGACATTTTATTTGAAATCAATGAAACATATTTCATAACCTCCAGCAATTCAACATCAATTTTCTAGTTGCTGTAAACTGACCAAATAGTGAAAGTGTACAGAGAGGGAAAGAGAAAAGGAGACCAAGGAGAGGAGTAGATAAAAACAAGGAAGAGGAAAAATTCCAAATTAGACTCCTAAAGTGTCTTGCAGTAGTCACTTGATGTCCCTTTCTTTAGGAAAAATAAAACAAACCACACACAAAAAGAGGTGTGCGAACTTTGGGAATGCATTAGGGGATGATAAACTCCCAGCTGAACTTCAGCAAGTCCTGAACTTGCTTGAAACTTGCTGTTCCAGCTGGGTGTACATAAATCTCTGGGCCCTGACAGGATTCATCCCAGAGTACTGAGAGATGTGGTCAGTGTCATCACAGGATCTCTCTTCATTATTTGTCAATGGTCTTGGGCGACTGGAAAAGTCCCAGCTGGCTGGAAGCTGGCAAATATTGTTCCAGTTTTCCAGAAGGGAAAGAAGGAAGATGCTGTTAATCACAGGCCTGCCACTTTTACTTCAGTGCCTGGTAAAATTATGGAGGAATTTATTCTGGGAATCACTGTAAAACATCTGAAAGACAACACTGTCATTGGCCACAGATAGCATGGGTTCTTGAAGGTAAAGTCTTGTTTAACCAACTTAATCTCCTTTTAGGACTGGGTCGGCCATCTAGCTGACCAAGAAAAGAGAGTAGATGTGGTGCATTTGGATTTTAGCAAAGTTTTCTGTACTATTTCTCACAGTATCCTCCTGGATAAAATGTCAGGCACACAGAGAAGTCCATAACACCTTGGCTGAGCAGTTGGCTCAGAGATGTAGTAAATGGGGTTGCATTAGACTGGCAGCCAGTTGCCAGTGTGTCTGTCCCTTAGGGCTCAATTTTAGGGCCAGTGCTCTTCAGTAATTTTAAAAAAGGTCTGGACACAGAAATTAAATGTACATTAAAGGAAACTTGCTGACAACACTAAACTAGGAGGAGCTGTGGACTCCTTCAGGGGTAGAGAGGCCTTAGAGACAGATCTGGATAGACTAGAGAGCTGGGCAAGCACCAACCATATGAAATTTAAGAAGAGCAAGTGTCAGTCTCTGCCTGGAATGGGTACTTGTGGCTATACACATAAACTGTGAGAGGGGAGGCTGAAGAACCACTCTGTACGAGAGAAATCTGAGGGTTTGGGTTCATGATGAGTTGAATATGAGCCATCAGTGTACTGTGGCAGCCAATGGTGACAACTTGGGGTGCATCAGGCACAGAATCATGAGCCAGTTGAGGGAGGTGATTGTCCCACTCTACACTGTAGTGGAACAGACCCATCTCAAGTACTACGTGCAGTTTTCGGGGTATCAGTTAAAGAAGAACATAAAGGTATTAGAGTGTGCCCAAGGAGACTGACCAAGATGGTGAAAGGCCTTGACAGCAAGACTTAAAGGAGTGTCTGATGTCACTTAGTTTGTTCATCTTGGACAAAAGAAAGCTGAGGAGTGACCTCATTCTCAAGGGTAGCAGTGTAAGAGGAGATTCTGATCTCTCTCTGGTGACCAGCAATAGGACATGAGGAAATATAATGAGCTGAGCTGCATCAAGGGAAGTTCAGATGGAACATTACAAAAAGGTACTTCACTGAGAGGGTGGCCAGTCACTGGAACAGGTTCTCCAGGGAAGTGGTCATGGCACCAAAGTGTCAGAGCTCAAGGAACATCTGGATGATGCTCTTAAGTGTGTGGTTTAATTATAAGTAGTTTCGCAAGGATCCGAGAGTTGGAATCAAGTTGAGGTCTTCCAATTCAAGAAAGTCAAATGATAACTTTTTATCATAGAATCATAGATTCATAGATTGTCTTGGGTTGGAAATGACCTTAAAGATCATCTGAATCCAACCCCACTGCCATGGCCCTTCCAGGAGACCAGATTGCTCAAAACCCCATCCAGCCTGGTCTTGAACACTTCCACAGATGGGACATCTATGAACTGTCTGGACATCTTCTTCCAGTGCCTCACCACTCTCATTGTGAAGAATTTTTACCTGGTGTCTAATCTACACCTGCCCTCTTTCAGTTTGAAGGCATTCCACCTGGTCCTGTAAAACACACCCTTATAAAAAAGACACTCTTTTCTCTTTTTGCTCTGGGTGTACTAGTAGAATTGAAGACTATAAGGAAAACAAATACCCTTTACCTTGCCAAATACTACCTACTTTGCACAGAAGATGCAATTTCTTGACTTAATGTTGGTATACAGTTTTTTATACATTATACAGAATCTAAAAAATTCCCAAAAATCAATGTTTTTGCATAAGCATATTAGTAGCTGAAAATGGTAATACCTACATTAGGTGAAACAGATATTGCTTATGTTAGGGTCTGCTTAGCTTGGTTTATGCTTCATTTACTCCAGCTCTGCTAGTCCAACAGTCAAGTTTATGATCCTTTAGTAGAGTGGCTAATGGGACTCTTTCTAATGCATATTTTGCCAAGAATACTACAGGCAGCATACACCCAAGGATCATTTATTTCAATGGAATGCTTTTCTTCAACATGTATATTTTATGAATCATGACTTTAAAGATATGTGTTCCCAGACTGGATCTTTAAAGGAAAGTGTAAATTCTGCTTTCAATCATATCTGCAATTCTGTGGACTTCACAGAGACTTCACTGGTGCAAACACAATACATCACTGTGCTGTGACAACAAACTGATAGACTGTGACACCTCCATTTCACACATGCAAGAACGGGAATAACACAAAGATACTGGAATAATTAGTACTAGCACTTATGCAGAGTTTTGAAGTTACAACAACACTGAATTTTTATCATAATCGTTACCATGGTCATTACTGTTGTTGTTCATGATCATGACAGTATTGGAAGAATAGACTGTTACAAAATTGATCCTGGCAGTAAGCACCAAGTCCTACAAAAACTTTATGTTCTAATCTGAGTTTCAGGACAGCAAGCTTGTCCATAGAAGAATACAGAATATATATTGTGCTTGTTTTTATGTCTGTTGGATCATAGAAGACTTCATAGTGTATTTTGTGGGCTTTTTTGTCTGTTAGATTAATTAATTGCAATTTCACTGCTGATAAAACCCTGTGTTTCTAAACCCAGTAATCCGCCTTCAAGGCAGAACAGAGTTGCTTTCTCCTGTTTCTGACTGCATTGCCTCAGGTTCATGTATCAATTGGGTATTTGCTGCACCTGAACAAGGCTGTTTTAACTTTCATTATGTCTACCTTTAACTTCTCTTTGAGTCTACGTTATATCAAAGAGAAAGACTTCTACTCTTATATTCTTTGGTGCTCCGGAGATGAACACTCCTTAGGGAAGGTGCTTGCAGTCTTTTGCACACCTCATTCTTACCCTCTAATCTGGCTTCTCTAATTCACTGATTTTTAATATAGATCTAATTTCACTCAAGCAATTTTATTAAAAATTATATAATGTCAGAAAAGAAAGCTTGCCTTCCTCTTTCAGTAAAAAGCCTCCAGCCAAATCTTACGCAACAACTAATACAAAATATGTAAGACATGAAAATTCAACTATAATCTTCAGTGAAAGAATATTTTGGTCTGAAAAGAGTGAAACCCTTTTTATGAAAAGTCATTATATAATAAGTTTTGACCAGTTCTACCCTTACATGGAGATGAAATCATTTCAGCAAACAAAATGGCAATGCTGACCTATTACCTCAAAAGTCACATGTGTTCCTCTCTGAGAAATGGGGAAGAAATTGTCTAGGGATAATTAGGGGATATTAGGGAATTAATTTAGAAAAAGCCAAAACAGTCATCAAATGCAACGATGCAATATTATACTGATGAAGACTGGAACAAGTTGGAAGACTTCTGCTAAATAATAAATACAATTTGATTGCATGGACCATATGAACTCTAACTTTAGAAGAGTACCCTAAAAAAGTACCAACTCAAAGATCTTTTAGTCTCAAGAGAAACAACTCTCTGACAACTATCAAGCATTTCTGTCTCTTTAAGTACAAGATCACTTGTAGGTAGAGTGATTTTAAACACATTGAAAAGGAGTCTTGGATCGTGTTTCTGCTTAAGAAAATATTAATATCAGTAGAAGTGGAATACAAATCCATATAAGAAATATCCAGTATTATGTCCTGGTGAGCAAATTAACACTGTTGTAAGCCTGGCAAAATATGAAAAAGAACACTTGGTAAAACTTCAAATTTCAAAACCTGTCAACATTGTTGCTTTGGTATCACATCTTAAAACTACTTTTATGCCTATTTATCTACCTACCAGGTAACTGAATCTCATGAGTATGAATAGATTGATGAAAATAAAGAGAAAAAATAGATTAATTTAAGTACATATAGAAGCAATGGTCTCATGTGAAGTGGCTACAAAGTTTGAAGAAAAGATACATATACACATATTTCTGACAACAACCAATGCTTAAAAACTTTTCTTGTGCATACACAACTTATATGTATGCATACGTTGTAATTTTTAGTATGGTTTAACCAGAACAAAGAAAAGAATAAAGGAAAAGAAGAATGTATCCAAAATACCATATTTTGAGGGGGGTAAATTCCCTCTCAATAAGAAAAGAAGGTAAAATCACAGAAATGCTGAGGGTTCAATTATCCTAACACATCACCAAGAAAATGCCACCAAAAAAAATCCCATTGGAAATGTGCTTGAAGAGAGACATAGTAGGCAATATCTTCAGATTAAGTCTCCCCTTCCCTGAGGAGGGCAATCACTCCCAGAAGCAGAGAAATTCTTCTGGAGTTGGCAACAGCTTGGTATTGCACTAGAGCATAGGAACGACTTATTATGTTTAACTGTCTTCAGATATAGTCTTCCATTTATTGCCTTACATGAGTCTGGTCCTATGAATGAAAATTAGGAAACCACTTGACATGTGAATAAAGCTGTATCAATGCAGTGCTGTACAGATAATTGCAATACTGCAATGATCTCCAGTTGAAAATCTTTTCTTACCTATTACAGACAGAAGGAATACAATGATCAGTAACATATATTACTTCTGTCAGGCAGCAATAATTAATTTTCTTTTGCATACTCTGATGGTCTAAAATGAACTGTTACCTCCCCCCTACATGGGAAACCTAAGAGAAAAATAGGTTAAGCAATGTGGTTAATGAGAAAGTGACTCTTCAATTTGAATGCCAAGAGAAGGAACAATTTATATACTAGTACAGAAAATCCTGGATAGAGGGGACAATAAAGTCCTTCCATTGCCAACTAGTGCAAACCCTGAGGTTGAGGCTGGCATATTTGCTAATACTCAGGAGCAAGAGACATCCTGATGTATTTCAGTTTTACACATGTAAGTATCAATTTTTAAAAAAAGTATTTTCCTTTCAGACTCTTTAAAGCTCATATCTTCTAATCCTTTGTAACCTTAAGCCTTTGGACCTTGGAGCTACTCTCACATTTCTCTAATTACGATTTAGGCGAACTTTATGTGCCAGCTTCTCAGACAGATATTCAAACAGCCTGTTCTTGGTCTCCTCTGGTCACATTCTCAGAAGCATCCCAGTAGGAAAAAAGAAATAGACACTTAATCTCTCTTATAATTCAGCAACAACTGCTGAAACAACTATACCCTCTACTCAACTCTTCTATAATGGTCTATGAATGCCTAATTCAGCTGAATTACATTAAAATCAACTGAAAATATAGCAAGAGAATGTGAGTCAGGGCATACAGAGCTAAAGGTAGCCTCTTAAAACAGGATATTTAGTTCTCCACTGTATTGCTTAATTCAGCAAATTATTATCTTGTCTCATTGAAGGTGCAAGCATATGTTATTGCCAAAGAAAAGTTTTCTATTTATGACAGGAATTATAACTAACATTTTATTTGTGTTAAGCTTTACTTATGCCGTCATAAACAAAGGACCATGGAGAACTGCAGCGAAGGGTAATGCACTGTTCGTAATCCAGATAAAATTGAGAATGAATAATCAATCTTTCTTAGTAAGTTGTAACACCAGTTAAGAGAGTTACCTCTGTGCCTCCAATCCTCACCAACATTGTGCCTCTTGTTTTGACACCATCAGTAAGAAAGAAGGTAAGGCTTTGCCATCATAATCCCTTCAGGTCCTCTTCAGTACAGGTAAGAATAACTGATTTTTGGAGAAATAAGAGGCATCATTGCTAAAAGTGCTGGGCATGTTACAAATCTACTTTCACAAAGCATGAGCAACTCACCTGAAGTCAATAATAAAAGGCAGAAACGTTAAATAACACTCCCACTTACCAGACTTAAGATATATTGATGTGTGAAGCCTAATGGTCACACAATGTAACCAGTTCATTGCATTTTTTAAAAAATTGCTTCCTGACAGATACTTACTTCTTTGAACACACAAAGGAACAGAACAGAGCAGAGCTCTGATTTCAGAATACATGCATAAATACAGAATTGCACAGAACTTGAAGCTTACTGTTGTCATCTAAACTGATTAAAGTTCCCTACTCATCTTTATCTGGAGCAGACTCATTAAATGTTTTGCTGCAGCCTGCTTTTGATAACACATGTGCATGTGGTTTTTCCCATCAGAATGAATGTATAAGCTTCAGAACTGCTCTGTCAAAGAAATTAAGATCCTCATAATGATTTCATATGTATTTTGTACTTGAACCTGTCTAAATCAAAGCATCCAACATGAACAACTAAGAACATTTTACTAAGCTATAACCAACTATTTTTAAAGAAAAAAGAGACTGCTTTATGGCAGTATGTTTATACACATTTTAGCGGCAATCTCAAACATACATGAAGGTACAGGATTATGATGCCTATTACCTATTTGAGTATCAAAAGGTAAAATATAGATTATAATGCCATTTGGATGAGCTTCAAGAGAAACTGCCTAAATAGCCAGATGTATGTTTCCTAAGGTATTATAAATGTCTCTCCTATTTTTTTCAGTCACTTTGTTTAGTGACATATTTGAGCTGAAATGTATTATTTGGAAAATAAATGCTGCACAAGATTCATGAATATTAACTGCAAAAAAGAAAAGTAAAGCAAATATAATACATTTAGCTTGTATGTGTAAATGTATGTTCACAGGCCACCTTTTAGGAAGCTTTTGGTTTTTTTAAACAAGATAGATTACTTTCATCAGATTGTAGAAACAAAAAGTATGAGGTGTTCATGGAAAAAACCAATCTTGTATGATGTGAAATGTGCCACATTGCTTCATGGATAGTCAAAATCTTACATAAGCCTTTTAACAAGATTAAATTTATGAATGCAAGTCATTAAGGAAATTGTGGAAGTGTAAACAAGCACAACAATGCCTGTTACTGTGTATGTAAAATCTGGTTTTGCTTACAGATGAGGTTCCTTATTTCTTGATTTTGATGTCCAATTTTCCACTTATGCATTATAAATGCAACTACACACATATTGAATTTTGAAATATTAGAAAATATTTCACTACAAACCTACCCTGTGATTAACTATTTCAGTTCAGAGAAATGCTTGGTGTTATTAACCATGTAAATAATTTAGATCAAGATTCAAGCACTGAAAAATGTATCAAGTTATCAGAATTAATATTTCAAACTGACAAAAATTACCTTCAGATTAAGATGTCTCTAATTAGCAACAAATTAAATCACACCCAACTGGGGTTTACCAGTTACCAGTTATATTCTCTTTTTTATAGTGTTAGCCCTAATGAAATGCATTTTAAATCAGAATTTGCAGAGTGGTAATCCCTGTAGACTGGGAAAGTCAGTGCTCATTATCCTGAAAGGTAGGGAACTCCACAGTGTGTGATTCAGGCCTGTCTCATACACTGTCCTGCTCCCTACCAGCTTATACTAAATGCTGCAACTCACGACCTGAGTGTGTCTGGCAGCCTCTGCAGTCAACAGGAAAAATAAACAAATTGCTGAAGTAGCCTGAATGAGCCTGCAGGACAGACAATTTTTAGGCACTCTAACACCTAAGTGTCCTAACAGGGTGTTAAGAGCAGACCCTCTTCTATTATGGCCCACCATACAGCCAAGGTATACACTGATTTTTACATTTCACACAGAATCACTGAATGGGCCAGGTTAGAAGGGGCCACTGGAGGTCATCTGTTCCAACCTCCCTGCTGAAGCTGGGTGTCCTAGACCACATTTCTCATGTTTGCATCTGGATAGCTTTTAAGTAGCTCCATAGAAGGAGACAATGCCCACAGTCTCTCTGGGAACTCTGCTCCAGTGCTCAGCATCCTCACAGGAAAGAAGTTCTTCCCCATGTCAGGTGGAACTTCTGTGTTCCAGATTCTGCCTGCTGCCTCTTAGCTGTCTTCTGTATGTTTGTTTTCATAATTATAGCCACTCCCTTTACAGTATTCCCTTGCCAAAGGTTATTTTATGGGGTTTGTTTGTTTGTTTGTTTGTTTTTTACAGGAATAGATAAAAGAATATAGGAGTCTAGAAAAAAGGATGGTAACATGATCACATCGTGGATATCTTTTGGCTCAGAGGATTCAATACTGACCACAAGCTGAGTTTCATCAAACAGGTTGTAAAACAAGAAGTCGTGCTTTAGCATGAAATAAAATCAAATGAGTTGTCTTTAATTTCAAGTCACTCTTTAAAACTTCAAATACCAAAATACCAAGAACAAACCAAGCTTATTAAAAAATGGTCAAACTAAATATATCGACATATTCCAGCCTATATACCAGATACTTGTAAGGTTTGGAGAAGAAAGTTGTCCTTCAAATTTAAACAGAAAAGGAAAAATGGAATAATTTAAAATAATTTTGTAGAACAAAAACATTTCTAATGTGGTCAGAAGAGCATATTCATGGGACTATACTTCAGACATGCCTCCGAGGCAAGCCCTAGGAGGTCATGCTGGAAGATTCTTTTCCTCTGAGGGACCCATAATGAAATACTTCATTATTTCCCTGGCTCACAGTACTGGGCACTAAGGGATGCCACGAGTAACTGACTGCCAGATAGACAATGCAATGCTGACCAACAAATTTTCTACCCACTTAGCTGATCTGGATGTAATGGTATTAGGAAAGCCTTGAAAGGAATGTTCTATCTGAATGGCAGTGTATTTTAGGAAACACCTTTACCTATCCAATATAAGTTATTTTTAGAAATGATTTTAGTCTTCATTTATGCACCTCAGAACTTTGTGATTAATAGTGAATTTTATAACAAAAAGACATCTGTAAATCCTGCATCATGAGGAAAAAGCTGAAGCTGATGAACAGACTTGCTCAAGATGTTGTCCAAAGAATGCCAAATATGTCAGGTAATGAGTGCAAGTTCTGTGATTGTCATGCTTTTATTGATCTTATGTGAAGTTACTAGAAATTAGGAAGAGTTCATCTAAACAGAACTTGCTTTTAAAGAACATACCCATTGCACTTATTAAATTGCAGCAGTCAAATATTTGCCTGTTTTCAGTCAATATTAAGTGCTTTGCTGAATGATGAACCTGGAAAACTTCGCCTGCTATGCATCTGCCTCTCATTTGTGTGCCAGAGGACGAGAGCTGGCAGGAAAATAGGGTGAGCAGGATTAAGTCAGCTAATTCTACCCCTGTTTTCATTAAACAACTATTGCACCATTTTTTCAAATTAAAAAAACCCAAAACTAAACAAAAAACCCCAACAAAACAAACAAGCAAGCAAATAAACAAAATCCCAACCAAAATAGGCTACTGTTTGGCCAGGAAGGTAAAGAAAACCACACACCTGTGCCTGACATATGAAAGGCAGGACACTGCAGATGATTCAACTATAATATGTGCCGCACATAATTAGATAAACAGAATAAATTGTGTGTGGAATCAGTTATGGAAAATCTACTTCATGAGTATTTAGTTTTTTCTTTCCCCTGTCTTCCTTTTATCATCCTTTCTTATTCAGGAAGGGTGGAGGGAGCAAAGGAAGTTCTGTGTTTGTCCTCTGTTGTCACTGCTGGATATTGATGTAAGAGTTTGGGCAGGTAGGAAAGAAACAGATCTTATTTGGTTTGAATCAGATACAAACTTTTACTGATGTAAAAGGAGAGCATGATTATTTCTAGAGGGAAAACTGTAAAGGAAAGAGCAAAAAGCTTAGTAAACAACGTTTTAAATTCTCATCTTTGATCAGCTGAACATTTTGGAATCTACTATCCATGATAAAGATTTAAGGCACAAAATTTTTATAGGAGACATTCTTTGGAGCCCGTAGAAAACCATCCTCAGCTATCTGGGATTAAAATGAGCATGGATACTCTTAGCTACTGTCATGTAAAATATTTCAAACAATTGAATATGCACTTTGGAAGAATAAAATATCTGAATTTTTGTCTACCTTTTGTTAAAGGTATGCAATGATATTTTAAAAGTGCAGACTATGTACATAAAAATTTCCCAGTTATTAGGCAATTTATTTCATCATCTGAAGATGCAGCAGTACTATGCTATGAAAGTTGCAGATCACAAAACGTTGGTTCATATTTAGTTCAAGAACTTGTGTAAGGTGAGATGAGATATACTAGCTTCTTGCAACTCATCTTGAATTTAAACTGAACTATTCTGTGCTGCTTCATTTCCTACTTAATGTAGCTGTAAATGTTTTGGCCCTTTGGTTGTCTCTATTCAATACTCAACCTTTGCTGTACTTAACTGTCTTCCTGCTCACAACTGAGAAAAATGGTAGCAGATTTTGAGTAGTTTAAAAAGAAAAAATATGAAAGAAAAAAACCACAAAACATCCTAACAAGAATTCTAAGTGAGAGCAAAAATACATGTTCAGCATCTAATCACTACTATAATACTACATGACCAAGGAGATAAAAGCTACCCAAAAAAATCTCACAACCTTGCTGCCAACCTGTTAGAAAACATGATCAGCTATAATAAAAATTGTATGGACGAATCACTTAATTGCTTTAAATCACAAAGGAATGAAGTGAAATAAGTGGACTTATTCTGACAGTGCTGGATACATTGAATAATATTTGTCTTCTACACATTAACTCTTCAGACTTAGAATGAGAGGACTTTCCAAGACCTAGGCCTCTTTTTGGATCCAACTGCCATACTTGCTTGAGTGGTAGAATATCTCATTTTTAATCTATTGTTAATAAGGGACAGTTTTAGCCAATATGAAACTGTGCTGCTACCAAAAAGAATGGTGCCCAATTGATGAAAATGTTCAGGGAATGTGACTAGTGATCTGACCTGACTAAAAAGCAAACTACCAAATCTCCCAAAAGACAGTTTTTTAGTCAGATCAGCAAAATTTCAACAGCAGTTCACAACTAATCAAATCAAGTTAATCACTCTTCTGTTCAATTGCCTGCTTTGTATGACTGACATTATCTTCCTGAACCAAAGAGGTTTCTATAAGAGATATTAATTCCAAAATCTGTAAGATGCTGACCAGTGTAAAACCCACAAGAAAATAAAATATCACAGATGTTATATTGGCTGAAAATATATTATGCTGAAATGTAACATATGCAATAATTACATATTGCATGTAATTCAGCCATTTTCCATTCAGTATAGATGAATGTTATTGTATTGGAAGGTGTGAATACCCAAATACTATAGGATTAATTTTCAGCATTCTGAGACTTTTTGCATTTTTTATTAGAGACAAAGAAAATGGCCATGCTGACTGCATTTCTCTATTATTAAATAGAGAATCTAACTATTATTAAATGTGGGGTTTGTGTTTTGGACAAACAGAAAAGAAAGAAACAAACAAAATCCCACAAAATAAAACAAAAAACTTTCTGTCTCAAACTTGAAGGCTAAATAAAAATGAAACAGATTAAATTATATGGGCTTTAGAAAGCATTCATAGCCGCTGGAGTGGAAATTGAGTACTTAGCAAGACCAACAACATGGCATCAACCTCAGTGCATCACCAAACTGAATTCTAAAATTGAAAAACATGGATATACATTTGGCATAGGCTGCTGCTGAGATTATTGCCTGCGCCAAGCAACCAGCAAACTCCACTCATGTGTCATGTCGAGCCTTTTTTCTCTCACATATCCCCACCTTAAGTTTTCAGTAAAACTGCTTGTGTGCCTGCTTCTCCACATAGGAATTGAAGAAATGCCATTTAAAAAGCTGTAAGAGAAAAGTGCCAGATTCACTATCTCCATGAAATACATTAAGAAATCTGGAAAGATTATAGGGTTAAGTATCTGATTGAAATAAATCCATTAAAACAAAGTGATGTGTTCTCTTCTATTAAAAGTGAAGGAAAAACTCACAGTGTTAATAACCATTGTCTTCCTCTTTGGCTGGTTGAGGAAGAGTGTTCTTCAGCCAAGGAAAGAAATGGTCAAAACATGCCTTGGCTTATGTCAGGCACAGACTGGTGTTTAGTTTTGTATTTTTCACAACATTTGCTGTTGAGCAAAACTTATACCTGCCCCAGAAGGCAGGCAAGCATAATCCTGTTATTTTCCAGATGGATGAACAAAAGAGGTTGCAGAAGATTGTTTCTGACAGTGTTGGGAACAAAACCCAGGGGCCAAACCACATGTCAGATTTACATAAAATGTATTCAAATCAAGAGAAAATGTGCTTTCTGAAGGTGTTTTGAACGGCTGCTGAGTAATTTAGTAGCAACACAGCATGCTACACTGTTGCTCTCACATTCACTTCTTTCGTTACTATTGGTCTGCTAGGTGCTGGCAGCTCTGACAAGACAGTGTGAACTGTAGGGGGGATAAAACAATTTCTGTGACAATGTATAGCTCCCTAGTTCCTGGTGCTCTCACTAAAACCCATCAGTGCAGTAGGAAGTCACATTCACCGTCACTGCAAAAAGCAGACCAGTACTGCAAATTGCAGAGAAGCTGCAGAAGAAAAACCACAGGGACACGTATCCCAAGGCACAAATGTGAACTGGTGCCATATAAACACCATTTCCCCAAACAGGGAAATGTACAGCAAACATGTGATACCGCACTTGAGCAAAGCCTCCAGAAAAGACAGTCCAGAACCTGAAGAATAATTTTATTTTAATGTACTCCAAACCTCCAACAGTTAATATCTATTTAATACAGTTCACTGAAGTGTGAGCTCAAATGCAGACTTGGCATTATGTAAAGTTTGCTATTTTATAGCAAAGCACAGGGTTTTCACAGACCCAGAGAACCTGTTTACAAACAGTTAAAATAGGTACTTTATCTGAACATATTCTCTAATGCAGCAGATATCTTTCACAGCTCTGGAAAGACCATAGCACCAGTAGCGTGAGACAATAATTGCTTTTCTATATTCACTATATGCTAACACTAACCATGTGACTACAAGAATTTTACAATATACTAACATTTACATTCTGTTGAACAACAGAACACAGCCTTATCCAACACAAGACAGCACTACCTATAATTTAAATAAACTGAAGAGGTCACACATCTGCTACAAAATTTTGCCTGCACAACTACACATGGAAGGAATGCAGGAAAATCATGTTCAGTATCATTTCCCTGTTCCTCTTCTGGTGGGTTGACCTCCATCAGCTGCCAGCTGCTCACCCAGCTGCTCTCTCTCCCCTCCCTCTCAACATGACAGTGAGGATGGGGAAGCACAATGACAAAACTCCTGGGCCAAGTTAAAGACAGGGAGATCACTTATCCATTATCATCACAGGACTGACGTGGGGGAAATTTAATTTATTGCCAATTAAATAGTTTTGGATGGTAAGAAACAAAGAGAAAAATTAAACCCCTGCTCCCTAACCCCCTCTTCTCTAGGCTCAACTTTGCTCCCTTCCCAATTTCTGTATCTCCCCAACCCAAACAGTTCAGAAAGAGGATGGGGAATACAGGTCAGTCTGTAAGAGCTCCTCTCTGCTGCTCCTTGCCTTTCACACTTTCCCCCCATCCAGTGTGGGATGCTTATGGGTCACAGTTCTTTCGTGAAATACCCACCTGCTGCAGCCTCCACTGCCAGTGCCTGGGCACCTGCACTTTGTACATCTTCTTTCTATAACCTTTGCATATGCTTTGCTCAAATATTAATCTATTGACATGTGGGCACAAATCTATCAGCTGAAAAAACTGTTTTATTGCACAGCTTGGCCAGTGTCAGTATGATAACAGTGCCTTTGAAAACTTTTCCTAGATATTTTAAAATATCTGCGTTTTTTTTAACTGCATGATGTATTACCAGTACAAATTTGCCTGCCTAGTCTGTTTCTGGTGAAGGTCTCTTCCCTCTAGTTTCTGATACATTTACCCACAGCTTAAACTACTGTCTGCAATCAGCCTCCAGTGAAGTGCATTTTCATTAATTTCTATATTTCCAGCCAAGAAAAGGACAAGATCTAATAATGGTCCCAAAGTGACAAAGCATCTTTGGATGAAGGTGATCACAGATGTAGCAGCAGCATCAGTAATGCCGTAGAAAATAGATCAACAAAGCAAAAGAGCATGGGACAGAAGGCAAGTGGTACACAATGGTGAGTAAGCAGAGAAGAAAGTTTCACAGACACTTCACTGTCTAAGAAAAAGCCAGGTTAATGTGTGCTTCAAAGAACAAGTTATTGGTAGTGACAATCAAAGTGGTGGAGAGATAAATAAAATAACTTCTCCCACCTGAATTAATGAAACTAAAATATAAATTCCTTACAGATCGATGTACTACAGCTAAAGGAAGAGAAATACCTTCCTTTTTATGACGTGTTCCACAAATGGGTTTCCTGCAGACTTTCAGAAAGATGCAGTGGATATTGCTTTCTCTCTCTCTCTCTCTCTCTCTCTCTCTCTCTCTTTCTCAGAAAGATGAAGTTACATCTCTTTTTTCCTCCCTCTCTTTCATGACTATCAAGGAGGACTCTTTAATAAATGTATGTGTGAATTTTAATATTCTCTTTAATCAAGTGACTCAATTTGCAGCACCAAATTTTCTTACTGCTGTTATGCAAAACTAGACCTAAACTGGCTAGTCTTGAAACAATCAGCTGTTTGATGTCCTGTTTTGTTCTTTCTTCTCTGCATATATTAAAACTATATATTAAACATCTGTCTGAAATTCATTTAGAAAACAAGAATTTAGGAAAAAAAAGGTTATAGCAATTAAAATTAAATAATAACCATCGTTGTTTATTCTTTCCCTCAGCCCCCATGAAAGAGGTTATCCAATGAACTACATGAAACAAAGATCTCCAGGACACCTGAGGTCCTGTGAAAATTTCTGGTCACAGAGATGGATTGAGTATAGCACAAAATACAGATCACTCACCAGAAGCTAAAATTCTTTGCTTCAGAACATTTAGTCTTTTGAACATTTTTTGGAGATAGGCAAATACTACTCCCACTTTAGTGTTGTACAAACTAACTGGCTTGTTGAGAGATAGATACACTTTCTTGCCCTTCCCTCTACCACTGCTTTTTTGGACATTCATGCAAAGGCTGGCTGACTACTGGTTTTTATTTTCTACTGGTTTTCAATACCTACAGAGTAAATAGCACTTCCTATTGCTTTCAGCTAAAGCAAACCTGCAGAGAATTGCCAACTGTTACAAGCACACTGAACCAATTTTATTTCTGTATTGATCTTTCACATACAGAACAATAGGCTTGAGGAAGAAAATTAAAAACTGCTTCTTCTTCACAGTTTTATTTTGTTATCTAGTTCTTCAGAACTCACAAATACAATAGTGTAAACTACCATCTCACTTCTTAGGAAGAAGGCAACATGGCACCTTCATAAGATACTTGGCTCTATACTCTTTTGCTACAGTTCCACATGCTGTGCCAAACTAACTGAAAGTAAACTATTGTCTGAAAAATCCTCTGTGTAAATCACTGAGTGACCAGACACAGATGATTAATTTTAGAAAATTTTATATACATTAGAAATAAATAAATATTGAAATGATAAAAATATTGAACAATATATCAAATTTTATTTTATTATTTCTTCTGTAATCCAGTGACTCCTTTTTTCCTTCATGTCACTGACATCTGCACTGTTTAATGCATAATGCCTGGTGTCCTATCAGCAGTATTGAAATCCCTTTGTACCAGCATGTATGTCAAATAATTGTTCTTCCTTCCAAGCAGATCAGAAGGGCCATGCAGCCCACTTCTTCCCTGGAACAGCGGGAGTAGTCAAATATTTTGAAATCTTTGCTAACTGTTTCACACAGCCTGACCCAGACACAAGAAGATGGAAAAGTGAATCATACGAGATCACTGTCTATATAGAGAAACTGGAGTGAGTAAGCAATCACATCTACAGTCTTGGAATACAATGCTTTATGCAGCACACAGGAAAGACAAGACTATGTACAAGTTTGCACCATTAAAGCAGTGTCTGCTTTAATACGGAAAGGGAGAGTACTAAAGAACTTAGCAAATTTTGGAAATTTAGGTTAAATGCAGTTTAGAATTTCCATGATATAATAAAAAAACACTTATATGCTTTATCTGCAACACTGTTGAAAGGTAAAAAATATAATTTTCAAAGCAAATGTATCCAGCAAATGGAAATTGGGTTATACAGACTATTAGAATTTTATTCTTCCTATTTTTCTTGCAGAAACCCAGAGATTCTTTGAATATTGGAATTTTAAAATTATAACGCATAGCCAAATCTAAAAAGAAAAGATAATAAAATGTGCATTCATTATGCTTTATAATGTATACCTTAATTCTGGTGAATTCACAACTCACTGTCTTTAGAAGACCTAATAAATTGTGGCATAGAGATTCAGTAAAATCTCATAGAGAAATAACTGCTGTTAGCAGCATCATTCACTAAGAAAGTAATAAATAATTGTTGCAATTGTCAACAGCACATTGAAACTATTTCTTTAATATGATTATTAATTTCACAACTTCCTTTGGAAAATGAAATTTTCTGGTTATTCTGAAAATTACACTAGCTATTACTTTGTCATATTTGATAAGAGAGTCTGCTAAACAGGAAGGTTTTAGACTGTTCTGAATTATACAATACTTTAGTCATGCTTTGTGAAGGTTATAGCATGAAAACCTAACAATCTATTCACATATCTAATTACCAACATATTTGTAATCTGCTTAACAATGAAATACTAAACATACATTAGAGATTACCATGGTCATTAACCATCTGATCCTGTTTAAAGATGTTAAAATTGATATGACAAGGTTTTAAAACATTTTTCTCATTAGTCCTTTTTGTTTTACCACTTCATTTCTAGTAGGAAAAATACAAAAAAAAAAAACCGTCTTGAACTACTTGGTTCAAGTGGATTTTTTAAAAATCAATAACAGGAATCAATGAAATTCAGAGTATGAGGAGTATGACTGAAGTGTGTTTTCCTAAGACTTACCTTAGGAAAAAATGGACATAATAAAAACATTGCTCCAAAATGATAATATCAACGTTCATTATTATTTTCAATTCTGGTCCTCTACATTAGAGAGGGAGAATGCTGGAAGAAAAACAACACATTTGGGCAGGAATGCACCTTAACCACAGGAAAGATGGAAAAAACCCTTCCATTCTACCACTAATTTCTACAGGCACTCTCACTGGGACAGTCAGTATATAAAATATAAAGCTTGACTCATGTCAAAATGACCACTGACATGACAGAATTTTCTTCAGAACTATGATTTTTTTTTTTTTTTTTGCTTACCATCATAAAATGTTTTTTTTTATTTCTTGCAAATTAGTGGAAAGTTAAATCTTCAAGTCTTTGTGGTGAACCGTTAATTATTTTGCATAGCTGTGACACATTTATGCCTATCAGCATCTTTTAGGATGAGTTAATTCATCCTACAATGGTAAAAACAATCCAATATAAAATACTGTGAAAGTTAATGCATTTTTCATATGTTACTTGATTTCGCTTTATTATGCTAAGTTGAACTTGCTTATAAATACAAATACCCTTTAGGAGCATTCATAATTCAAACGAAATACGTTACATTCTTAAATAATATAGCTAAAAATAACAACTATCCTTTTTCCTATATGAAATACAGTCATTTGCAGCATCTCTTATTCTATCAATTAAAAAGTTTAAATTCTGGTGGATACCTTCAGGAATAGAGATTAAATGATGCTCTCATTTTTTCCAGGACACTGAAGGTCAAACAAGAATTTACTATGTCAATTTCAAGTTAATGATTGGAGCACCTTTTTGAACTGAAGTCAGCATTTGCCCCCAGACAGAATTTGATTTAACAGAATGGCAGATTTTTGGCATAAAAAGTAATGTACAAAATTACCAATAAAATTTAACTTTTCAAATTTGATATTCAACAGGAGATTGGATGGTGTACCATGCTAACAGGACTTTCCAAATAATATTTTCCATGGTACTAGAGACATTTATAAAATATATTTCTTGTTTCATTAAGACTTATGACAACAAAATCTTGAATTTTAAGTAGGTTTGAAAATGCAGTAATTGCAACAGAAAAAAGGAGTTATAAATGGGATAAAAGATTGTGAGAAACAAATAAAGAGTATTTTGCAAACTAATTCTTCTATTTTTTTCAGCATGTTCACCATTTAACACTGACCACTGAGCGAGGTAATCTAAAGACAAACTTTCAGTTTTCAGCTGAGTGTCAAAAAGGTCTAGTGAGCAATAAGTGTCTGAGTACTGCATGAATTTTTAATTTTTTGCCATAGATCCACATCCTTATACAGACAAACTCCTTTAGATTAATGCCTTACTTGAAAGTAGGTGAGATTAGATGGAGTAAATACGACTCATTAGAATTTTTCTTAAATAATGTAAGTAATCAACGGCCTCATATTTTTTCCAAAGCTTTATCGTTGAAATATGGTAAATATACATTGCTTTCCTATGTTGCTTCTATGGTTTCAGGTAGGTCACAGTACTCCCTCCCCCCGTGACTCACAGCCCCGTTCAGTGTGGAGGTCTGGATGCTTGCAGCTTCAGGAAAGGCAGCTGAGAGTGCTGTACCATGCCACTCTGTATTACTGAACTCTTAATACAGTTCATATTTTAAAATTTATGTAGATAATTTAATGCATCTTTGAAAGAGACTCAAGAAAACTTACGCCTAGCCAGAGAACCTCAAGCCTTCTTTAATGCCTTGATTACAGTCAGTAGTTTTAGCTTTTGGAATACACATCCTTGTAGCAACTCAAATGACATTTAATGCCACTCCGTAATTTGTGCATAAAAATCACAGCAGATATGACTTATTTTGTGATAAGCCTTTTCATCTGAGATAAATGTATAATAGCACTCTATGAATTGGAAGATGAAAATATTATGACGCCATATACTATGAACTTGTCTGTGATGAGCCACTTTGCAATAAACCATCCAAAATCAATTAGTGGATATGATTTAGCAACAACCAAAGCATTAATGTGTTATGAACCTTATCTTCATCCTGAAAGAAAAACACAGCACTATACCACTTCCTGAGAAGAAAACTCTATCCCAGCTGAAACCAGGACACCTGGCTTGAGCAGGAATGTTGGAAGGGCCTCAAGAGGCCCTTTCCAGCCTAAAGAATCATTTGATTCTGTCTTTCTGTGTACTTGAGTCATTCCTGTAAGGTCAGTTAACGTAAGAAAATCTAGTGTAAAACCAGAGCATGAAGGGTACAGGAATTCAAACATCTGCTCTTCAAGTCAGTAGCTAATGAGCTTGAACAGCCATAACAGTTGGTTTGTTGGCTTTGACAGATCACTGATGAAATGTTGCATACTGCTGATGAATGAAAGCAAAAAAAAAGTTTCAGAAAGTGGCTTATGTTTCTAAACACACTGAATGTTCTGTTCATGCACAAAAGCTGAAATTGAAACAAATACAAAAGGTAATCTTTTCTATATTCTTTATAAGAATCCATTTTTTTATTTGAGTTATTCCAAATAGCATGTCACATGGAATGATTTAACTGGCCCAAATTTTTGTTTTAAATTTTAATTGCACATACAAGAATTTTACTCATTAGCTTGATGTAATGCATCTCTTATGGGACTATTTTTAAGACTGAATAACAGATGTAGTGATTTACCTGTGTAAAACTGTAATAGCTGGATTGATGAAAGTGGGATGTAAGGCTTTCAGAAAACAAACATTCCATAGATGTACACTGCAAAAACATTCTTACGTTATAGTGGCAACTGTGATGATTTTATGAAATTTTCAATTGCTATAGAAAATGCAGTAAACATAAATGCATGTAGTTGTATATATGTCCGTCTAAAAGTAGTCATAAATTTTCTTCAAAATTTATTAAATATAATTAATATCTTATAGAATTTCCAGTTCTGTGCAACACAACACCTACATGGGTATAATTCATATACGTGCTGACTTAAAATTCAAAAGTAAGATATAGAGTATGTAAAACATTAATTTTTAAAACCACATCTAATTGTGTTTTCTTTAACAATTTTATAAATTCATATAATAAAATAAAAATTCTTAAATCCATCCCAGACTGTTTTCAATTTTGAAAAAATGAGGTGTGATGACGGTGGTATTGCATGAAGCTGTCTCAAGTCTTTTACCAAATCACCCTTCCATTTCTCATTCATCACATAATTGATTATGTTGGAACTCAGTATTGCACATATGAAACTTAGGCTACACTATGTACCTGCTGAGATACAAAATCTGCTGCTCAGATGTTTCCAAATCATCAAACAAAAAAAATCCTATATTCCTAGGTAACTGGTAATGTTGGAAACAACAGCAAGACATCAGAAAATTAGGGGGTTTTATTTGTTTACTGATTTAATGTAATTTTAAGTAATACTTTCACACTATGCAGAATACCCAATACCTGTAAATAATAATAAAAATGTGATGTAAATTTATGCGCTAGTATGAAAACCTATATATCCCTGAAATAATGAAATGAAACAGGCAAATGCCACGACTTAAAATGAGCCGACATATTGCATGGATAGTGATTTACATATTCTTTTTAGAAACACATTTTCAGAATTCACATGCAAGAAAAAACTTTGTAGAATAATTCAAGCAATGATTTTCTTGTTCTGTGGAAAGGGATGAAGTAGAAGTGTAGGTAAAATCATGGACACTGATAATATGTGCAGCTAGTACTTAATACATTACATCTTGCCAAAAATTTCCATGTGGAGGTATAAAAACATGTTGAGGACATTCACAGTTGAGAATGTGCCATCTGCTTTTGAAGCTGGAAGAGCAAATAATAAACTTCAGCAGCTTCTGTATCACTGCATGGTCTAGGTGAGAGTTGGCCAAACTAACTGGATAATGTATTTAACAAATAAACTCTTTTAAGGACAGCTAAAGGTGCCCTTCTGAGCCATGAGTAAATGCTCACATCCATACTACTAATTAAAGTGTGACAGAAAACTGGAAACAACTGCTTTCAATATGTTCACTTGGAAGATATATGAAATGTAAATGTACGTAATACCATGATATAGCTCTGTGGGAATGGACACTATGTTCATTAAATTCCAGAGAAAAATTCTGAAAGTTTTGCAGGCAAATAAGATGGAAAAGAGTGATGTTATCACATACAGAGAAAATTTTAATTAATGCTTGCTTGGAATCTCCCAAACAGAAAAGGACCCACTGTATGACATCACTGTGCAGAACAAACAAAAATACCATTTAGAGACAAGAAGTCTAAGATGCCTAAAAAATATCAGTACTCATTTTCTAAAAACTGAAATCCAGAAAAATCAAAATCCTGATGACCTGGTTATCTCAATCTCTTTCTTACATTTACCTTCCTTCAACCACTGAATTGAAGAAACATCATTTGCCCCTGTGACAGTCATATCACTTTAACCACAAAGTAGAGCAAATTTTATATCAGGCAAATGCATTTCAGAATCCACTCATGGAATGAAATGTGTTTGAATTAATGTTCTTTGAATAACTTTAAAGAACAAATCCATAAAACCAATCCAAACTACGTTTCAAGTATGTGCTCAAAGCTTTAACTGAAAAAAACCACACAATCTCAATTATGAAATCACAAAAAAAATTAAACTCGAATGCACATTTTCAAGCCATAATCAAATCATCCTAAAATAAACAGAAATGGAAACAATGACTGAAACTGCATTGAAACAGGTTTCTATTTTCTTTAGGCAAGGCAAAAAAAGTAAGCAATCAGAGCTTTATTGACTTTCTTCTATAAAGCTGCTGTTTCACAAGGACCATAAAGACAATGACTGAACATTTAAAACTCATTTAATCTTCATCAGGTTTGAGAAAATGGCCATATCTAAGGAAACTAATCATACAGTTAAAAGAAAGCAATAGCTCCAAACTATGGGAACGTATTAGTTTCCTGTGCATGTGGATTTAAAAGTAAAAAGCTTGAAAAGGAGAAAAGTTGCTTCTATAGATGTTATTGCATGTGTTAATTGTGGTGTTTAACCACTGGAGTCAAAGCTGCATCCAAAACCGGAATAACTGTCAAACATGATCTTCAAAACTTATTCAAAGTCAAATGTAACAAATCTATTGTTCCCCAGCTGGAGAACTTTCAGACAGTAACAAAAAATGGTCATTTATTCTACTCTTTGACTCTTTTCCTGCATTATAGGGAAAAAATCCTCCACACACTAATTTTGCAGGTAAAGCATACAGATAGAATTATCTATCTGCAACAGCCCCTGAGAACACAAATCAACAGTTTTGTCATGGATTCATATTTTACATTTTACGATACAAGATCTTGGGAGGCTACAAATGCCTTGTCAAGTTTGCTTTTTCCTTTGACAGAGGTTAAGGATGATTGCTGAAGGATTACAATTTTTTTGCTGCTTGGTGAAGGATATACTGCTCTCTCTACGTTTTAGAAGGACTCACAAGAATAATCACAAGTCATTTTGAAGGCCAGGTCCATAAACTCAAATTCATGTAAATCCCTGCTAGTTATAGTCTACAATCACACCGTGCAAGTTATTTAGTACGCCACTGTTTCAAAGACAGCAGTATAAAATTCCAGTAAACAAAGGAAATGTGTAAATTGAACTGACATTATTTTTTAGCTTAACAACAAGGAGAATGAGGCCATAAATACAGAGGTGCTAATTTTAAGGCAGAAAAAGAGGGAAATAAATTATTCAGTGCAAACTTGAACTCTATAACTAGAATCAATCTTTTAATTGCCATTTAGCTGCATTTGTTACTAAGACATTATTAGGCTTTGAAATCTGTACAGTGTTTTAATGGCTTCAGCATACAAAGCAGAGACAATGCTACCACAGCTGATGCAGCGCAGACAATTATCTGACCAATATGTCACACAAGAGTAGTCTCTGGGATTAAAACATAAACTTAGAAAAGTTTATTAGTATTGAGCTATATAACCCTATCAGGTGTTTTTATTAAGATTAAAACCTCTTTATCTGCTAGATCAGGAGAGGAAGGGATGTAATTGTCTTTGTAAATTTTATATACTTTTACAGTCTGTACAAAAATCCCAAAATAAATACAGTGTCAGCTAATAAGATTTGAATGTATGCTATGTGACTTTGCTTCATTAATACTAGATGTTAATACTAAGCATAAAAGGAAAAAATCCCCGTTTTAAATGGATAAAAAGAGTAATGTCAAGATCTGTGGCTGAGAAGAGATATAAGATGGAAATGAAACACTTTCTTAAATGGCAGCTCCTGTTAGCCTTCCATATATTGAAAAGAGGATTTATATTATAACAAGTTTATTTCTAAAAGAAATGGTAAAGCTTATGGGTTAAGCATACAATCTAATGAAAAAACACTGAACAGTCTCTTCTCCCCATATCAATTTACTCTATATACCGAGATTATCAAACCTCTGTCATTTTAGAATTTATCAACATTTACATCACAGAGAAACTGCTCAGAAGAAAAACACAAAAATTTTCAGATTATGCTTTGTTTTTCCTTTTTTGGTAGTAAAAGACAATTTTGAGAAGTCAAACATGCATGTTTCATGGTAACTTTTGCAGCAGTCTCTTTGATATACCATCTCCTAACAGCAAAAATAGTCCTAGCTAAGACTTCCTTTAATTTAATAATTTGTGCACTACATTCCCTCACATCACAAATGTTTACAGTTCAGGTGCAGGAACTAGCTTTAACACTTAAACTATGTAAAAATAAAATATTATCTTAATCACAGTAATTTGATATTTTATATGGGTGTCAGAATTATTTCTAAAATATTTCTGAAGTAAAGATTGAATATTTTACCATTATTTAACATTATTAATACAAATATAACAAAAAAACCCGCTATATTTTTTCTGTTTTACTTCTTACCTAGCTTGCACATATGAAGTTCCATGACTGGAAAAGAGTTAATTCATTACCAAAGCATGATACCAACACCATTTTCAAAATGATAAATGAACCATCCTGAGACCTATTGTTTGTACAAGATGAAAAATGACAGTAGTGATCAGCCAGTCTTGTATAATGCTGACAGTACAGTGGCAAAAGTAGATACGACAACTTTTAGAATCATAGTTTAGTTTGGATAAGGTTTTTAAAATCACCAAGTCCACCCTGCATTGTGAGATGTTGTTAGCATGCCCATTTTTAATTTTTTATCTTAAACAATAAGTTAGTCTTATATTTAGCACAAAAATTCTGATGACAAATCTAATTTATTCAATGTGCTAATTAATAAGCATAAAATATGAACCCCCCCATTTGTAACCTCCAAAATTATGTTTAACCTCTTTCAGTTCTTAAACTGACTTAATCTATATCTGTAAATGTATCTGGACTTTGAATGATTTGTAAGTTCTCCAAAGGACTGAAGTAATCCGTGTGAACTAAAATAATTTTTTCAGTCAAGGAGACTACCTTATGAAAAAGGTTTCCAAATTTGCTTTCCAATATGCCTTGGCTTTTTATGGTCAGAAAAAAAAAGTGAAATCACATTTTATTGCTCAACATAGATGACTAAAACTCCTTTAGTGTAACCCAGTGGTAAATTCTTACCTTACTGTGATAGGGACGAGTATACCCTTGCTAACAGATTGGTTGAGGGATACAGTCAGAATGTTCTGAGAGCTTCCACAGCCCAATCGCACTGTTGGTCTTCCCTCCACAAGATACAAGTGAAGAAACTGCTCTCCAAAATTTCTTTCACCAGCTTTGAAAACAAAAATGGAGAGAGTCACACTTCTGAAAGTGTAGGACCTCACAGAACTACTTCACACTACTGAAACACTATCACCAGACACGAAGCCTATGTGACACTGAGGACTCTTCTGTCCATATACAGGACTCTTCTTGAGTGACTGTGAGAAAAAAAATCACACCTTGTAAATCTCCGTATTTAGATGATAACAATTAAAAGTAAAAGAAAATAACTAAAAGAGAACATTTACTTAATAGCACTGCAGTTGCATCAGTCTTACAGAGATCTTTACTTTAATTGAAGATGAACTTTTCTCTATGTTCAGCAGTATCATTAAGGCAACAAAAGTGATAATAAAAAACCCAAATCACACTCATTCAGCTTTTCAAATAAATCACAGAAAACAAAAATTGTAAGAGAACATCTCCTATAATATATTTAAAGATTATGAAAAATTCACCTTTCCCAATTAATGATATATTTCAGACTTGATGAGGAGAAAAATTATTTACAAACCATCAAACATACTGTTACTTGCGCTCTTAAAAATATGAAGAAAAAGATGCTTAATTCACTTCCACTAAACAGTATATTATACATTGTAAAAATCACAGCAAAATATTTATATTTAAGTGATGGATGATACAAGGCTCTTCTACAAAAAAAAAAAGGACTGCCACCTACAGTTTCAAATTATATTGGGTAAACTTGCCCTTTGAATTTGCATTTGTATTTACTTTTCATAAAAGTTAAAACAGTTCCTGTTTACAATTTTTATTCCCCTTTAAGACAAATTGTTTAAAAGTTAATCTGCTTTTTTCACTGCATTTTACTAGGTTTAATTGAAGTAGAAAGGACACAGTAGCCAGATCACGAAATTGAATTTACTGCATGTATTTGTTTGATGTATTACCGCCTCTGAGTAGGAGGTCCTGGGTGGTGGCATGGGTCTCAGATAGGTAGAAATCTTATGCTAGCATTTGGGACACTCTCAAGTGTGGAGTGCCTGGGTTTGGGTATGTGAGTCTTGAGTGAGTCTGTCCATGAACCAGTGAGTAGGAGACTCCTGAAGCGAGTCAGAAGGGCTGGGATCTGGGCTGGGTTTCAGCTTCTGGGTAGGAGCTCCCTACCAGAGCAGAGGGGGCAGAACAACCTTTGGAGGGGGCAGAACAACCTTTAATATTTTTATTCAGAAAGGTAAAAAGAATGAGGGCATACTTGGGACTTAGAAAACCCATTAATTTGTAAAGACTAAATTATCAACTTGATTTTGGAGGACAAAACAAACAACAATGATCTTTTAGGAGATAGACAGCAGTGCTTGCAACTGCCTGATCATTTCCTTTTGTATAGTTCCTAGCAGAAACAGTTCACAACTTAAACCCGCTCCTTGAGAGCAGCTTTCTAGTTAACATTGCATTTCTTCAGTCTGTTACAAATCCTGATGACCTACCGAAGTCTTTTATGCTCAGACATATTTTGTATTCTGAATACCTAATTAACTCCAAAGCTATTTTAATTTGACTGGATTTCATGCCTCTGGCTTTTACAATTTCCTTCTACAATAGTCTGATAATTCTCTTTCAAAATATATTGCACTATTGCACTACTTTTTAACCCTAGCATAACTGATATATGCACATATTGCATTATTTGTTTCCTTATCTTCTCCCCGCCCTGCACATCCTGCTCCTGGCATTTCCAATTTCTACCAGTAAGCAGATCTGTAAATCCCATTGATTCAGAGAGAATGAAGTGGGGCAGAGTTGTGAATGTATATAACATGTCTTGAAAATGTGAAGTACAGATGAACAGCTTGTTTCTCTTCTCCCAGTGACTCTGTCTGTCCATTCACATTGCCCACTAGTGAAAACTTGGAAGAAGGTCCTCAGTATTACCAGTAAAGTAAAAAGTCTGGAACGGCTCTCCCAAAGGCAGCATTACTTCTTGAAACCTCAGTGAGTGTTGCTGATTGAACTTCAGTCTAGGGAGCGCTTTTAAGTGACACTTACAGGCGACTAACAGCATTCTTCATATTATTTGCTAGGTGGTATGAAATCCTTTGAAAGGACAATCCTTTAAATCTTTCGACAGTGAACATGAGGAGGCAGAAAGTTTTGTTCTGGCAATGTGAAAGAGTATATGCTACCTAGTGTATATGAAGAAAGTTACCTTCATAGGAAAAGCAAAATAGACAGGTTCTGGGAACAGACAGAGATCAGGAAATATCTGAGTAAAAAATGATGTTGGATATTAGGGGTAAATGATTTTGACCTTAGTAGAGATTATGTGAGGAGTTCAGGTTAAAGAAACCAGACCCCAACAGAGGACCCCCTCAGAACCTACCTTCTCCTTTCACAGAAAACTGTCAGCTGGAAGCTTATTTTTGTACATGATGACAAGCAAGTGGCCACTGGGCTTAAATGATTGCCTATCTAAAAGACAGATTTGAAGTCCCATTAAAATATGGGATACGCTTTATTAAAAATGAAAATCTGTTTTGACACAGAGGAAGGATACTGTGAAATGCTCTGCTTGAGAATGCCAGCTGAAAAAAGAGACAGACTACAACTGAAATGCCTGAAATGCCTGAAATGCCCATATTTAGTTTCAGAAGGGTAAGTAGAATATGGGTAGATTTGGGGAACAGAGCTTCTGAGAGCACAGGAAATAATTTATGAGCACAACGTACGAAAAGGGAGCTGTTGTCCTTAAGGAATGCTATAAACATGGGTTGTGATATCTGAAATCCAATTGTCAGAAATTATAGGCTACCATATATAGTAGAAGCTAAACAATCTACCCTTGAAGGGATTGTGAACAGCATTATGCTGATTCTGTTAAAATTGAAAATGATGAAGTAAAACTTTACAACTGTATCAGATTTTTATGATCACTAGCAATTTATTTTGCTTTGTGGCTAAATATCACAATTTGCTTTGACATGTTGATGAAATTCAATCATGCAAACAAATAAAATCATTAAGGAATAGAAATTTTATGAATGTATTCTGTGTTCAACAAATAAATAGTTCTTAAATGATGGCTAATCTTTGTTGGCACAACTGTAATTGTCACATTATATCAACAATTTAAACATAAGGGAACTGCAAAAATTCCAGACAGTTTTAGTTCATCTACTGTTACCATTCAGAAGTTTCTTAAATACATACTGAAATAATTAGGGAAAATATAATTATTAAGAATGTAAGTACATTTTTCTTTGTATTAAAACAGATGAATGTATAGTAATTTTCTGTAAATCACACATAGGATTCTATGATATCCTATCTCTTTCCCCAGGTTTTTAACAGACAATCTATTTTTGGCAGCCTCTACAAGTCCTTAGTACTTATTAATCTCAACCAACCATTGATAAAATTCTTGCTAATAAAGGCATCAAATAAGAAAATTATTTTTAACAACTGTATGGTATGATTTAGTAAAGTCACATGCTGAGCACATGTAATGATTCTCATATTCTGTGTATTGATTAGCCTATAAGCAAGCTTATTTGGTGTGGTTTTTATATGTATTTTATTTGCCTTATTTATATTTACATATATATAATTGCACTAACTGCTAAAAGGTATTAAAATAATGCATTGATACTTTTAACTGTTCCCTTCTCTTAATTTTAAGGCACTTGGACATGAAAGGGTGAAGAAGGCATAGATCTTTTTGTGTTTTTCTTTGGCTAAAGTACTAGGTAAAGGCAGATGCAAATTTTGATCCTTTTATGTTATCCTTATGATTTTGACTTTAATATTCTTCTTATGTGTACTTTCTGATTCAAATTCATTTGTATATCAGTAGCATCTTGTCTGAGACTTCTCCCTGTAATTAAATGTTTACTAATTATCTGCCAGAGAAACAGATGTAACCTCACCACCACCTGGTAAAAACAGGTGTGTTTGTAAAATGTGTAATCTGAAGGTGGCTTAATTTAAAAAAAAAAAAAATCAAAATGTGTAACTATTTTCTGAAAGAAGCAGACCACTGTGATGTTCTTCCTATTTAAAAAATTACTTTGACAAATAGAGAGGTTTTTGCTTTATGAATGTGTGAAGCTTATTGTAACCATAATTATGAAACCATTGCTAATGTGCATATATTAACAGAATCTGAAAATGTTGGGAACATTAACCCTTAGAAGTGTGTGATTCTTGTACCTAGTGAGTGCACTAGCTTCAAGTTGACTTTCTGCTGACAGTTCATTCCTCAGATGTTTGATGGTAACACAGCTTCAATGCAGCAGTAGAAGCAAGAGTTGTATTACTATTAAAAAGGGAACAGCTGACAACAGCAGCTTCTCTTTTGTAGTCGTTAGAAGGGAAAATGAAAGAGCAGAGAGAAAAAAATGGGGATAAAGGAAATACAGAGGGTGCATATGAAGGAACTCACAGAGCATATTTATCTGACAGAAAAGCTTGGTGCGTGCATACAGATATAATTAAAAAATTCTGAATAATCTGTATAGGCACATGGTGTTCATTCACAAAACCCTGGAGAGACTTTTATTTACAAATATTTATAATATTTTATTTTGCATTCATGTAAAACTAAAGAAGAACCTTGATCTGAATAATCATAACAAACATTTATACTATTTGGAAATGAACCTAATTACCAAGAAGACACAGAACAAAAAAAGAAAGAATAAAAATGAGGAAAAGGAATTGGTTCTATAGTAAGAGGGGCAGAGATTTATCAAGTAGAAGTGTAAAGGAAAGATGTATCTAATGTTAAACACAGTATCAGAGTTCTACAAGATACAGTCATTCATACTTTCCGTGTCTGTGTTCCACAGCCAGGCAGAGATCCAAGTTTTATTTATTTATTTACTTAGCTTAACAGAAATCTAACCTTAACAGAAAACCTACTGGTCACTAAAAGAGTGGAATATTGCAAACCAGTTAAAATTCCATTTTAGGGCTAACAAAGGGAATGAGAATGCAAGTATGACGTGCTACCGAGAACCTATAAAGAATAGGCCAGTTTTCACTGTGTGAAAACACACAAAAATTATCCCAAGTTCCTGGAGCTACCCAGCTCAATGTCAGGATGAGAACTGGACTCGTACCACTCTTCCTGACCCACCCTTCTTCCTTCTTTTTGAGGGCATGAAGGGACAAGAAGTGAGCTGTGACTCAGTCCATGGAAGTCTCAGATATGGGTAGGTGGAAAACAAAAAACTGCGTGGTTCTCCACTAGCCATTCCAGAAAGTGGAAAGACATATATTCTAAAGAATGTGAAGTCCTCAAATACTGCTGTAATGAAATCCCTGCAAACACCTGAAAAATACCATATTAACAATTTTCTATAGACAGTATGAACTAACAGCTGAACAGGTTATTGGGTTTTAATATCTAATTCGATTAGACACAGGATGAGTATATTTTCTAGAAAAAAAATACATAGAGTCATAGAATCATAGAAATGTTTGGGTTGGTCATCTAGTTAACCCCTTGCAATAAGCAGGGATATCTTTGACTAGATCAAGTTGCTCAGAGTCTTCTCAAACCTGACCTTGGATGATTCCAGGGATGAGGAATCTACCACCTCTCAGGGCAACTTATTCCAGTACGTTGCTCCCCTCATTTCTTCTTTATATCTCATTTACATTTACACTATTTTAGTTTAAAGCCATTACCCCATGTCCTATTGCAACAGGCCCTGCTAAAATATTTAGTCCCATATTTCTTATAAGCCCCCTTTTAATACTTAAAGATTGGAATGTGGTCTCTCCAGAGGCTTCTCTTCTCCAGGTGAAACAACCTCAACTCCTTCAGCTTCAGAGAACACCACTTCCTCTTGAGTATAGCAGAGAATCTTCCCCCTTTTTTTTTTTGGTTTGGGGTTTTTTGAGCGTTTTTGTTTTACAGAGATGCTTACTCAGGGCTTATGTGTAGATAGCAAGATTTACGTTAATTTTGGCTGGTGCCAAATTACTTTGCAGTAATGAAGCAAACAAAATCACCAAATGCCATATATATTCAACGTACTTCCAAAACCCTTCCCTGAATTCTTCTTCAAGGGCAAATAACTCCTCTTGAAATTGAAATAACTAAAACGTATAAAACACTTCAATGTAAAGAACTGCCACATCACCACTTACGCATGATTCTTAGCAAATTTTGCAGCACTGTAGCTTAGGCAGCTGCAGCAACAGCCCAGATATAACATTTAAGGATTTGAGATACTATTTTGAAAAGCAGTAAACATAAATTTTCAATTTGGGGCTAGAGTGTTTCACATCTAAATAAAGTGTAGTATAAATAATAATAAAAGGCATAACTAAATAATGCCATGAAGCTTATATTACTTTTAACCCTGGCTTATAAATATTTACACAGTTCAGGTGAATTCACATATACTGCTACCAGATTAATATAGACACAACAAAATCTAACCAAAATTATTTATGCTTTATCAACAAGATTTCTGTGTGTACAGAAACCCTAGGAAGTTGAAGTGAACTGAAAATGCTCCTAATGGTTTTGTCTTTGTGGAGTAAATCTATCAAATAAGCATATTTTTGTAGCTCTTCTTGGGTTTGGGAAGAAATCACCTCACTTTCCATGTTTTGCAAGAAATTGCAAAATAAAATATATAATGAAATACTCAACTGGCAGAGAAGTCTGTTTTTTCTTGCTGACTAGTGAAAAGTGTACTTCTGTCTCAGAAGTTTATGCCATATATTGAGGAATGAAATATGCAGGCAAGAAGCAACTTATTTTATGTAGTATTAACAGGCATACATCCAAGTCTGCAAGTATACTCTCTGGGGATCACAAAAGAATTCTCTGAAGTGTGAAATCACAGTAAGTACTTAAAATATGGCAAAATTGCAGAAGTTAAGATAGTTCTACAAATCAAGAATTTGGAACCAAGATCACAATTATAAAAAGCAAAACTCAAGCCAACTATGGAGAAGCTGTTTCTCTATAATAAGTTGTTCAAAACTTCTTCAACATTTGTATTTTAGAGCTGTAACACTTACAACTAAAGTCATATGCTTGCTATGTTCTTTCTTGTCAGGAAGCAGCATTTTCTGTTGCAAGTTATGTTTTGCTCAATGAGTCATAAATTAAAGAACTTTCCAGAGGAACATCAGAAACAATGGTTTGAATTTTATAATGCAGCATGCATTAGAATACCAAAAGGCTTCTACTGCATTTTAATGACTCATTTTGCTGTTGAAGAGGAAATGCCAGCTGACGTACACCAAAGTTAATAAGGACCTGAACGAGCTAAAACTGATACTTAGCTTCAAGTGTCTTTGGTACTCACTGTAAAGAATTGTGCCATTTAGAGCAGTTGTTTTCACTGTCAAGTACAGAGTCCTCAGATTGCTTGTTTCCTGCCCAGATGCAGTCCTGGTCTCAGATACAGATGTAAGAGAAGGTAGTTCCAAATAAGAATTTCCATTGAAGGATGGAAAAAAAAGTGCTGTGTCTGAAACGAACAACAAAAGGCTAACTTTATTAATTTACTACAAAATAAAGTAATAAAATGCTATATTATCAGGGAAGCACATTTAAAAATATCCATTTTTTTGCATACCTGTGAATAGCATCATCAACTATATTATTTGCTGAGCATGCATATAAATTTACTTAATTTCAAACACTCAAATAAATATGCAGAAAATGAAAAAGTTCTAGCATCTGTCTATTACCAGAAGTGAAAAGACTATTATACAAATGACTACTGCCAGAAGATGC
The DNA here is from genome assembly GCA_013397795.1 of Orthonyx spaldingii. Classification (NCBI taxonomy): domain Eukaryota; kingdom Metazoa; phylum Chordata; class Aves; order Passeriformes; family Orthonychidae; genus Orthonyx; species Orthonyx spaldingii. The sequence continues at coordinate 1,344,549 of VZTJ01003038.1, forward strand.
AAGTTTAAAACACTATCATAAATTTTCATCTTTACAGATGTGTCAGTGCAGAACTTTTGTCCTATGACATCCCTGTGAAGTACTTTTCATTTTTATTTCTAAACAAGAAACCCAACCTTTCTTAATTTTCAGGATACTTAAATTTTCTGGGATTGAAATTATAAAAATGATGCCATTGGGTAGTATATGCATTTTTCCACTACAGTACCCTGGAAATGAATAATTGTTAAGGGAAAATTTTTAAGTGTGAAGGCTTAACATTTACAATGTTTATTGCATTCATTACTTTAGTCATTATGGTTTTGGATTTTTACCCTGTAGACATGATAATAGTATCATTAATGCAAGAAAAAATAGACTAAAACTAATTGAGGTTAGGCAGAATGTCTTCCTGATGCCTTAAGCATCCTATTTAAGCAAAACACCTTGAAGATTGCCCAGATTGAGCACCAGGGTTATGAATAAGGAATAAGCAACAAGGAAAATATTTTGAGTTTGGGCAATATTTTTGCAAAGAAATTTTTAGTTTAATGAACTAAAACTATACAATGGATCTGTGAGTGATGATTACACATAGGCATGACTAGTACTTTTTTTTTTAACTTGTATTCACTTTATTAATTTTTTGTTTGTTTGGGAATCTGACCACTCTTTATCCTGTGCTGTTTTCATTGGACTTAAGAAGAAAGGACAAAAGGAAAGACCTAGATAAACAAGCACATGTTGAAGCACAGTTATTAAAAAAACCCCACACCCTGACAGCAAAGGAAAGGCAGGATGGAAAGCAGTGACTAATTATGTTTCAAAACCACAGGTCTGGAAAAGACAGGATTGTTGGAGAAAGTGGAAAAAACTATGGGAGGAAAAAAAGGTCAGTGGCATTGAAAATCAGAAGCAGACCTACATGATTATGAGAGTGTTGTTTGTCTAATTAAATTCACACTTTCAAGAGAAACAGTACGAGGAGATCTAGCGGTGTAGTGCAGGGCCACAAACATGATTGAGGGCCTGGGTCCTCTTTCACATGAGAAAAGACTGAGAGAGCCAGGACTCCTAAGGCTGCAGAAGAAAAAGCTCGGATGAATCTTATCAATGTCTATAAATACATGGGGATGGAGAAGAGGGAGCCAAACTCTCTCAGCAGTGCACTTGCCAGGCAATGGGTACAAATCAAAACTCAAGACATTACACCTGAACACATGAAAACTCTTTTTAACTGTGAAGATGATATTGGCATAGGTTACACAGAGAGGTTTGTCAGGTCTCAATCCTTGGAGATTTTCAAAACCTGACTAGACATGGTTGTGAGAAGCCTGTTCTAGGTGATCCTGCTCTGCTTGAGCAGGTGGTTGGACTTGATGGTCTCAAGATGATGGTCCCTTCCAACCTCAACAAATTGGTGATTCTGTTATCCTTCACAGAGAAGTTCTGTGCAGTCAACCTTAATTATTATTCTTCAAGGGCAGTGCCTTTAGAAACCTCAGTGTAGTTCAGCATTCATAATATAGTGGTACACTGAGCAACCAGAGCTCTTAAAAAGTCTTTTACTAGGTAGTTTTAAAAAAACCAATTAGTTAACATGGAGAGTAACTGTCTGCAATTTATATTCTGAATTGAAATTAATCTGTGAAGTTTCTTTCAGCTAGGTGAAGGGATGGGAGAGAAGAATGATGAGGGGAAGGGAGCATGGGATATCTGGGCAATCTTGAAAGGAAGGACAATCTCATCAGTCTTTTAGGAAGAATAGCTCCCTTCAAAGGAGAGATCTCCCTTAAAGACTTAAAACTTTCCAGGGAGTCCTGCACCTTGCATCCAGAAGTCTTTGCATTAAGAAAGTCAAAACTACTGAGAAAAAATGCTGTTTCAACTGTCGTACTGATATCTGCAGTTCTGTGCCCAAAGTAGCCTAGGCCTGCAGTGCTGTGCCCAAAGCAGCCTAGGCCTCCATCACCAGTGCTGTGAAGTCCTCTCAGAAATCAGCAGAAGAGACAAAGAAAGTAACTGCAACTGCATCAGAAAAAAATGCATACCTGGCCAAAAAAGACATCCAGAAATGCCAAAATGCAGAGCACATCCTCTTCCCTGTGGTGTGCAGGCTATCAGCCTGCTGATCCTTAACAGTCATTTTCTGCCCTAAAGCTGTACAACAGCTGCAATCTGTTGCAAGTCTACAACATCAGTAAAGAGGTCACTGAGAGCACAGGGATTAGTCTTCTGCTTGGATGAAGGGCCTGAGTGGGAGAAAACAGATTGAGTCTGTGTATTAAGAACCTAAAATCTATATCTGTGATAAAGTACAGAGATAGAATATTATGGGCAAAGCTGCTAGTCTGGACTAAATTCTTCCACTTCCTTCATTCTACTAAACTCTTAATTAGCAGAAATTAAAATCCCATGCAGCACTGACCATGAGTGCACACTGCTAGGGTCCATGAATCAGATCCAAAGAAGGGCATATGCTGAACTACAATGAGCTAGTTCTCTACCACAGTATGAGAGTATTTTAGTACTGCTTTCTAGCAATATTTGCAGATCTTCATATTTTAAGATGGTTGCTGGCAATAAGTAATTTTGTATTTAATTCATTTCACAGGACAGGCTAATAAGAAGAAATAGTTACTTTATTCTACCCTGGGTCCACTATCTGGCACTGTCACCTCTGTCCATGATCATAAGGGACTGTTCTCCACTGAGGCAGTGGTCTCCAAAGTGAGTGGAGTGCATGCACCCTAAGGGGTTCTCAAACAGTTAACTAGGGTACAGGAAGAAATAAAAATTTTCTCACATTTTAAGGGTTAAAAAGATTACAAATAATTCAAGAGAAAAAAAATTGTAACAGACACTGCAGAGTTGAGTGTGAATTACCTGACAAACACATATTGCTGAGAATTATACTTTAACAGTTTAACTGAGGACTCATATTTTCTACTGAAATAAATAAGTTATATGGGATATTATTTATGACAATTTTCAAAATAACACATAGTACAGCACAAAATTGTTGAGAAATATCAACAAGTTTCTATTATGTCCCTACTTGACTTTGTCTTAGTCAGAAAACAAAGAGGAGTAAGGGAGAGAATATAGTTTTCCACTGCTAGTAAAATGGAATCAATCTGTTTCCAGTCCTAGCTCTAATTTTCCCTTTGCATTCTTTGCTTTGCATGACAAGTGTGACTTAGCACTGAATTCTATTAAATTCTCTTGAATTCTATTTAAAATAGCTTTTTCAGTCCTGAAGATGTTAAGACTCATCAACTGCACCAGCCATCACTAAACAAATTCAAATGAGAACTAAGAAAGTCTTTTAACATCACAAAATCCTAGAAAGAGAAGAAATGCATTCATCTTCTGTTAGGAAAATCAGACCAAAGATCTGACTAAGCTTGTCTAGTCTAAAGGGTAGATAACTTCACTGAATATTCCTGGTTCTCTTTAATAATGAAAGTAAATGGGTAATCCTAGGATGTGATTATCCTCACCCAATCATGACCTAAACCTGCCTGTTTCTCTCTATTTATTATAAAAGGACTTGAGGGTCAATAGTTTAACTGTAAATATGTATGTCAGCAATATCTGAAGGTAGATGAACAATTCTCATTCTTGTTCCTTGTGCATCAGAACTAGATGGCTAGTGGAAGGATTTTCTTTGGGCAAAACCAAAGTAGTACAGTAGTTCTGAATTGAAATATCAGAGATGTGAACTTAACAGGATGTCAGAATATTTAGTCAGGGGCTTAAACTCTGAATTTGATGTTTGTATCTTTCAATTACAGTGGTAAACATCCTCTGAAATTTATGGACAGATTCTGTGCTTGTTCTTCTTTTCCATCAGTCAGAGAATATAATTGAAACACAGGTGATAAAAACTTTATCGAGCAGTGCAGCAAACCTTTTCCATATTATCAAGAACGGAGATGTTCCCAGCAGACAGAATGTCAGTTAAGCAGCAATACCAAGGGTCTGATGAATACATGATCTGCTCTATCCATCTCATGCTCACGGAATATCCCAGGCAACCAAATTTAACCACCTTAGAGTAATGCATTCTTTTATTTCATGTTCATGGTGTGAAGAAAATCAAAGTGAAATAAATATGATTCAGAAAATTCCTAACGATTATGTCTGGTACATATGAAATCTGGCTTGGGTGTTTCATAAAGCATCACACGCACCTACAACAGTACAGAAATACAGTAACCATTACCTATGAAATAATTGATTAGCTGAGTTCAGCTGTTTCAAGACAATAAAATATGAAACAAAATAACTTTTACCCTTGCTGCTTTCATTCATTTGTCTCAATGCACAAAAGCCTCCTGCCTGCTGTAACTGAACTCCTACATCACAAAGCAAAAAAATCCTTATAAAATAAAATGCACAAGTCTTCCTTTATCAACCTGGTACCTTGCTGATAATGCTCTCTGCTGTCAACTGGGAGGGCTGAAATCAGATCATTGACTTAATCTCTTATTTTGCAGACTGCTAGGGCCTTTGAATGGCAGAAAGGCAGTACATTTAATTGTGAAGACTGAGAGACAATGGGTCACATAAGCAACCCTTAAGAGCAGAACACTGGTTCATTTTCATTGAAGGAAACTGCCATACAAGTGGAACAGTAATAGAAAAGACTTTAAAAATTTTAGGAAAATAAAGCAGAAGATATTCAGCAAATGTACATCTGCAAAAGTACAGTGAAACACAGAACGGAAATAGGGGTGATCAGAGGGATGGCATTGCTTCCAACTGGAGAAACAGAACAGGCCTATCCAACATGCAGAGGAAAATTTGAGGAAGAAATTGCAGCTCCGTGTCTTGGAACATAGAAGGTAAGGGCAATCAATTACTTAGTTATAGTTACTATCAGATCACAGGCTTGAAAAACAAAAGTAAATTCTTATTAACTTTTTGCAGAATATTTGGGATAATTTATTGCCAAAAGATATATTGTGGATCAAAAGTATATAAAAAAATAATGAAAAATTAACAGTGCAAGAAGGGAAACTAATCCACCACACCAGGCAATATAATGGAACCACAGGTCAGGAAATCCTAGTCTCATTGATTGGTGGAAGCTGAAGTAATGCACTGGGGGGAAATCTCAGTTGTCCTATTTTATATGTCCTTTTCAAAGAGTGACTGTTTTTTCTCTGAGACAGGATATTGAGCTAGATGTCCTCCTGGCCTGATCTGGCTTGTGGTTTTTGTGTGACTTGTTCTGCTCTGTGTATCACTACTAAGATTGCATGACAGAAACTAAGAGAGATGCAGACCATTTAACATAAAGGAAGTTAATGATTCCATAGATATCTGAAGCATATAGCAATTGTCATTACCTAGTGCCTAGAGTTACCCTCCTCTTTTGACAGCTGTATTGCAATAAGTAGATCAACCCAATGTAAATATGTTATTAGATTTATTTCAAGAAAAAACCATTGTAGACAGTTTTAGCATTCCTTAAACACAAAGGATTTGGAGAGTTAGCTGCATGTCTGACAAACCAAGGTCATAGTAAAACAGTTTGATGTTAATATGCTTTGTGAAAAAGAGAGCCACAAAAAGCAGAAAAAAGTGTTTTCACATTCCTATTTTGCAGCTCTCAATATTCCTCTTCCAATCTCACATTCAGGAAGGAAGAATCTTTTTTCTTTTTCTGACTAGACCGTCAGTTGCTGTACATCAGCAAAGTTATAACTGCATTTGTTTATAGCAGATGAGAATTCAGCTAACTCCTGTGTCTGTGTGAAAGAACAAAAATGACCTTTCTCAGAATAAGAAGAAGCTTATTCAGTTAATGGGCAAGAAACATTCTAAACTGTTCAGATGAGATGTGCTATGTAATTATTAAGTTCTGTAATTTTTTCTGGATGTTGCATAGACACGTAAAGTTCAGATGTATCAGCAAATACAACAGACTGACATGAAAAAGAAAAAAGGAAAATTATTCATTCATATTCAGCTCAAGATTTTGTGAAAATAGAAATGACACCTCAACAGAAAGATAAAAAATAGTGATGTGTGTTGAAAAAATCCCAATCTAGTTATTGTTAGTCCAAATTCACAAACAGAATTAGCCTCTTACAGCCTGTTTTCTGATAGTTTTTAAAACAACACAGCAATTTGTCTTTTTCTGTTTGATTAGTTTCATCTCCAAAATTTATTACTTTTCTCCTAAGTGCATTGGATTGTGAAGCGGAAAGAATGTTCCTAATTGATACTTGTACCTAATCAGATGTATTTTACCACCTGCATTCAAAATGATGCATAAGTGCTTCTCTTTTCCTGAATTTGACATAGAGGAAATTGGGAAGCTATTATCTAATATTTTTTCAAGCTCAACATATTTGACAGGAAATATGATCTTCCTGCAAAAACACCAGAGTTTTATCTATTTTTAAAAAGCACCCCATCTAGGAGGGAAATGAATGTCCTTTATATCTTAATTTATATATTTCTATGTTTCCCAATTACAGGAAAAAATCTAAGACAGACTTTTAATATGAAACCATAATTTAAACTGGAGTTGTCATATTGCACTACTATATATGATGCTGCAATGTTGGTTGCTTTGAAGGTCGCTGTGACACATATTATGGCAAAATTTAATGAAGCAAGACTTGTAAAAATCTTTTGAAGTTTCCTCATTAATATATTTGTTCTGTAAAATATCACAGAAGATCTACTTGAACACGAGCTTTCACAATTTTGATTCACATCTAATGAACTGGTAAAAGAAGCAAATGAAATAAAGTATTGGTTTTCAGTGGGAAAAGAGGCAGCTGTCATAATATGTTTGAGAACGCAGACTTCTCATAACAAGTTGGTGTACTAGAGATCATATATTACTCATTGTAATGAGAACTGTTTGGTTCCATGAATGAATGGGTCAAATAACTTAATTTTCTATTGGTTTGCAGTGAGTCTCAGCTAAACGTGTTCATATTTCATTTGTATGTTTGTAATTCTTACAAACTTCTTTTATCAAAATTCCAAGGCCTTTTTTTTGTTCATTTTATGGGGTATCGATGTGTTTTCAGTCACTTTAATTTTATCTCTGCCATCAAAGTTTAATTTTATTCTCTGCAATAGTGCTTGAACACATAAACAAACATTCCTATCCCAAAGGATCTTAGAAATACTTGAAGAGTAATTGGCTATAAAAGTTTAATTTGGAAAAATATTCAGATGTTTTCAGTGTGTGTCATATTTAGTCAGTTGAGGAGGAATCTTTCATCTGGATAACACTGCAGACTAATTTGTCATATGGTTGGCACCAGATATTAGATGATCAATATTAAAAGTGAAATGCAAGCTGCAGGTTTAAAAACACTAAATTTAATGTGCTCATATAAATAACACAATTTATGTATTGTTACATTGTGTATGCAACATATTTTTATTTCTCCCTGGGAGATAGATTTTGATTAGACTTTCCTATTATTATTTAGCTATATAGGTACATAATTTACAGAATTGTGTAAATCTAATCTGAGTTCTAATCTGAATTTGTTTTCACAGGTTCAGGGTGTAAACAAAATAGGAATATGAAAGCAATTTCTTCTCCATCTCTTAATTATATTAACATCTTGCTATGGCTTCTTTTGGGAATTGTGTGGCTAACTCAAGGGCTTTGTGGAAAAAAAATCAACAAATAACAGGCAAAGAAGAATATTTAAATGTTAAAATTATTACCAAATTGAGTTAGTATCAGAGCATGAATTATAAAACCAGATATTTCACTCTGTTTATCCTTTCCTTTGAGGACTCAAAAACCAGTAGTTTTCTGCCTCCAGTTTTGTTAATGTAATTTATTTATTTTTAGCCTAAATTGCAAAAATATAAAATGGAGAAGTATCTATACAGCCATCTTACCCATTCTTTTCCTTTACTTTCTAACATTTACCACTGTTACATTAGTTAGAATTACAAAGGTAGAAATATCACTTACATATAATGATCACTTTAAACATTTACACTAGACCGTATGTAATGTTGGTTTTTGAAAAGCATTTTCTAACTGATTTTTAATATATTTACTGTGTTAATATTTAACAATAACAACAATAATAAATCTGAATTGTAGTAACTTTGCTTGTTTGCAATTACAAGATAGCAACATTTGGGGGAAGCATGTTCATTTGCAAATATTCATGTTTGCTTAATCCCAACAGCAATAATTTCAAAGTATTTTAATTGGGCTCAGAGTTCTAGGCACACAAACTAGTTCAGTCACATGAAATTGCAAAAGAATATTACAATCAAGTAAGCAAACTTATCTGGATAAAACTAATGAGGTGGTCAACTGAAAAGGCATAAGCTTGCATAATTTATAATTTTTTAGCAGCCTTATTCAGCCAAGCTGTAAAAGCAATACTCTGTGACATCTTAGGTTTTATCTTGGCTATAGTTTTAAACTGTAGAACCCTCGCTCTCCCACTTCCAAAACACAACTAGTAGAAGTGCCAGATGAGATGGATGTTTAGTTTTAAAAATTTCAGTTCATCTGCTTGTTTTTCTTCAACTGGTTTGATGTGATAGTGTTAGCAAACCCTTACTGTGGGTGTAGGTGAAACAAAGAGAGCAATTTTTCAGTGCACCTGCACATTGCCTTTTTTGTCCAAACTCTGGCATGGATTTTTAGACAGGGCTTTGAGCAACCTGTTCTACTTAAAGATGGCCCTGCTTCTTTCAGGGGGAGTTCAACCAGATGACGTTTAAAGAACCCTTCAAACCAAACCACTCAATGGTACTATGATTTCATTAAAGCAAAAGTGACTGAGCAGCAGAAAAGACACTAACTGCCTTGCCACAGCTGCTGCCTCTTGGGTAAGTGTAAATCCCTTCTGAGAAAGAAGGAAGGAACAGGGGGAAGACTGCTTTCCCAAGGAACAGCAGAGCAAGCTCCTTTTGGAGACAAAAGAAGCCTACAGCATGGCTGTAAACACAGCATTCCTAACCCCATTTTTTCTCCCTTTCTATTCTGCTTGACCAAAAATGCCTGCCTAAATTGAGTCCCAAAGGTAATAAAAGACCTATGAAGAAAGACACCCTTCTTGAACAGGTCTTTTTGCAGCCATTTTTGTCTTACTTTGCAGTGTGGACCTGATTTTTGTCTATACAGGGAGTTACTTAGTGGTTTATGTTCCATGCAGGATAATTTTAGACAAATTTTTTCATGTTTTGGGGTTCTGTCTGAAAGAGCAAGAAAACAGACCTTCACTCTAGCTTTACTTGGGAACCTGAAAAGTGGTTACACCAGACTAAAACATCTTGTTTCAAAATCACTTCTGATCCCCTTTTCCCACTTAGTGCAAAATATCACATGCTTATTGATTTCACCACGTGCCAAAATCTTCCTTTTGTTTAACTGTACAGAATCAGATTTTAGCACTGCTATTACCCTCTTTGCATTGGTGTAAGTAGATCTACTCCAGCAGGTTGGTGAAATTAAATGAATAGCAAGGTGGACAATGAAAGGACAGAGATAACTTTATCCTACAGAAAAGTATATGCACACGAAATAGTTCCTTTTCTCCATGGTTTATTGCAGATTTAAAACACATTAGTTTCAAGATAAGCAAAACTTCTGCTTGATAGTAATTCAAGTCCAGGTGACCCAGCTACAACATCAGAATATAGTTTGCAAAACGCACTAAGTGAAATGACACAAATGACGGAAAGCAAATGACAAGTTATTTTCCAGCATTTGCCAGTTTCTTGTGTAGATGGTTATTTCTACAAAGGATCCCAGGGGGTAAATAATCATCTCTTCCAGGCAACTATACAAATACAGAAATATTTGTCATAGACTAAAATAATCCTTGTTCCTCAACACAATGTAAAAGAGAATTTCTTAAGCAAGGTATGAAACAGCAATAGATCTCAAGTATACCTAGCTTCATTACAAAAACCAGACAGGTACTATTAAAAAATTGCTTAATTTTTTTCTGTTGTTTTAGTAATTGTTGAGCTAAGGAATTCATCTTGAGGTATCTTATTTTCAATTAACTGTCTATTTTTAAATAGTATGTTGCATTGTCTCATAGATCTTCAAATTGTCTATGTCCTTCATCAATGTCAATGATTTTCTCATGTAGTGGGATGACTTTCACTTTATTTTTAGGGGGAAAAAGGTGATAATTCTAGCAGTTTTCCATTATGAGACCTGTTTAACACTTGAGTAGCAATTACAAAAAAACACCCCAGCACTGTGAAGCTGATACTGAACTCTTTGTGGAACAGACAGTGAACTTAAAATTTAAGATTTTAATGTAATATAAAATCAGGACAGTCTTCCCTGCAACCTCATAATTTAAAGGATGGGAGATAACTAGTCATTCTTTTATAAAATTTGGGAAATTATACATATTTTGGAAGTGAGGCCAAAGTAAACAAAGTATACATTTGAAACATGCATGACCCTTTCTGCTGCAATGTCAAAATATTCTTCCTGACATAGTAGAAATGTCTGTGGATGGTCTGAGCAAAAAAGTCCATCATAATATGCACACTTTGCTGCTGGTAAATATCACAGCTGAACTCACAGGACAGACGCATGTTTTAGGTAAGAGACGCTTAAGTACTGATTTATACCATGTGAAGGAATTGTGCTTCCAGCTAAAAGGACAACTGAACTACCAAAAGAAAAGGAGAAATAACAATTACATTTAAAACATGACTTTTTAAAAGTCCTCAGATAGACTTGTTAGGCTTTCATCCCTCACACCTCTCCTGAAAAGTGACCTACACTGGGCTGTCCACCTGTTTCCCCAATAACCCAAGACAGATCAGGAAGAATTTGGAGCCTGTGCTGTCCACTAGGTCAGAGTTCCAAACTCCTTACTTATGATCCAGAAATCTTCCAGATGCCCTGGTGTCCAGGTGTGAGAAGGAAACCCTACACTTCTGAACACCCATCAGATCATCCAGGGGTTTGCAGATTATGGTCTATTTGCTCCGGAGACCAATAAATTTTTGCGAGACTGAAGAACCATCTGTCTCAAGTTTGGAAAAGCCTTGATGAGTTTCTGAGGGTAACAATGTTAAAGTACTAGGTCCCAGTAGCCATCTGATTTTGGTTTTATTGTTCCAAATTAAAATCAGAAGAAAAACCCCATACTCCTAATTTTTTTTCCACAGTTGAAGAACATATTTCTCCAGCAAAGTTAAAAACTATCCATGGAACATATTGTGAACGCACTAACTTTTTTTACTTGTAGTTTTTTGTTATTCTGCTTTATTTATTACTTTGTCACACTGTACATTTTGTTATATTCTGCCTCCAACAACCAGGAGAAGATAAAATAATCTTTTTTTTTCATTCTTGTCTTAAAAGGAAATTTTCAGACCAAAAGTTTAGATAGGAAATACAGGCAGAAATGCATCTGGTATATTCCAGTGTTAAACAGAGAATGGAACTGACTATAAGAATGTATATGAAATATATTCATTTACTTTTCATATTTAGACAGAAATGTTTTAGAAGCTCATAGTTATAAATTATTTCATTAGCACAGCTTTCTGAATAGCAGCTTCTCAAGGATATCCAGCTAGCTTTTTTCAATCTAATACATTTGTTTTTATGGGACATTTTAAAATTCAAGCTTAAAATCTGGTATCAAATAGTGTAAGAAAAATGGCATTAAAATCAGAGCCAGGAATTTGGAGCCATTTTGTAGTTGTGATCCAGGGAAAGAAAAGTAATGAAGATATGGGGGAAAAATATTTTATATTCATGGATATAAAAGGCACATGGAGTCATCTCTCAAATTTGAGTAGGAAGAAAAAGAAAAAAAAAATTCAAAAAGAAAAAAGAAAATTGTTTCACTTGACTGAACTGCTTAGATAATCACCAAATGAATATGTTAAAAGTATAAATCATGTTGTATAAACTTACTCTTCACTCACATGACCCTATGAAGCTGCAGTTAAAAACAGATCTGTATCAGGATATTGTATCAAGAATCCACATCACTTCAAGGACTCAAAGAATTAATATCTGGTTACAGGTGAATGAAACAACTGCTTTCTTGAAGATTTTGAAAACTAGAGAGTCTACTTATTCTGAACCTTTGTGTTTTGCTGTTCCTCCGTGTGTGTTTGAAGTATTCAATGTTCCTTTTCTTTCCTGGTTTCAATCAATGCTTTGTACAATAAAACACTGTGGCACACCAGAACCCAGAGTCTCAGGGCAAGTCACTTTATATTGTGCTTGACATTTGCATGCCTACTAATTCCTGCATCTTTCTTGACAAGCCACAGATAATAATTTTATGCCATTTATTACATCCAAATTAGAGGTTTAATGTTTGTATATCAGATGTTCTCCCAACAAACTCTGAAATATTTCAAAATGAAGCTGCTGATTTTGTTGCAACACTTAGCCTGTCCCTTTCTAATAAAATCATAGATAACTCAGAAGACAAACTCCATTACAATATTAGGTATTTATTTCTTTAAAGTCGAAATAAATCCACCTATATATTCCATTGGAATATTACTTCATTGTTACACATGAAGCTGGGAAATCAGTAAGATTTCATAATGTAAACTGAGACACAAACAGTCTCTCAGACTGAAGCTGTGAGTATACTTGATGGACAAATACTAACTTTTCATTCTATTTTGTGAAACTATTCAGGCTTCAATTTCATGTATTAGAATAAGGAAACAAATGAATGAAGTAACGCCTTCCTTTTCCAAGTAAGCACTTCTGATTGTCTTCTCTTCCTTCCATCCATCGTGATTCCAGAACATGTATTCTCATCCATTCCAAGATTGAAAGATTGATACTTCACCTCAGGTTTGATATCAATTTTAGATTTAGCTTTGACAGTCTTTCAGTCAGCTGCCTACTAAGGCAGACAGAAATACACAAGGCAAGATGTTCATCAGGGTTACGTGATACCAGAAATCCCAAAGTATTGGGCCTAAGAAGTCTGCTGACCTCACTAATGGAAAGTTAAAAACACTTCCAGATTCTCAGCTGGCGTATTTCTATTTCTGACCTTAGAGCTGCTGACAAAACACATTATATTCAAGAGGGCTGGTCAGCATATTTTTTACTCAAAAGCACTGATGTCTACACTGCAGCAGCAGTTAATTAGAAGAAAACTCAAATACTTCTAAGTATGTAATATAGTATAACTGGCATATAGCAAAATAAACTTCCATTCTGATATACTGATAGCGATATAACCAATATTTTACAGATTGCTATTTTCTACTTTGTTCCATTTATCACTGACCTATGGCTGATACATATTAATTAACAATTTATCTACCATCTTACACTAACTTATTTCTATTACTTAAGATATTGGAGTATACTATCAAAATATAAAAAGATTGAATTTGCTTTTGTATAGCTAATATTAACCCATAATCTAGAATAGAATTAATTTTTCAATGGGCCAGTCTTTTGCTGTGTTAATTAGAACGTCAAGAACTACTTCATGAAGTTCAGTACTTTTCTTGTTGATGCTAATTATCAAGCTATTCTCTCACTGTTAAACCTCAGATGTTCCACAGTAAATTTCAATGGCATGACTGTACTGGATTTAGCTGGGATAGAGGCATAGCTGTGTGGTGCTATATTTTGGTCTTGTGATGAAAACAGTGTTCCTCACTTCTACCTTCCAGTTCTCTTCCCCATCCCACTGGGAGGGAGGGAGGGAACAGCTGTATTGGATTGAGCTGCCTCCTGGGCTCCTTTAACCACAAAAGTGTTCCAGGAAAAATGCATTCAGGCTCTCTAGAAAGCACTGAAATGTAGATTGTTGTAATTTTATAAAAACCAACTATTAATAATTCTGAAAAGAAGGTGAAGCTCCTTGCTCAGCCTTGGATACTGAAAATAATAGCTGGGAAGTATACATTTGCCTAGAGTTCCAAGACTGAACAGAGAACTTTCAAAAGAAACACTAAAATCTTCATTGACTAGCAACTGTAAGAATTTCTAAAAATGCCTGAAATGTCTGAGGTAACAGAATTCAGAAAAAGAATTTCCAGATTGGAATTAAATGAGATACCACTCCCTTGACAGTCCTCTTTGTATACCAACTGTTCTTTTCCTCCAGCAAAATCTCAAAAGTCATTCTAGAATGACAGGCCTGGAAAATGCAATGCAAGGGATTGAAAAGGAGAAATAGAGGAGGCAGATAGTATTTCTGAGAGCCATTGCAAAAGCAAAATAAATTTTAACTGCACACAATTTAAACTGCATCGCTGGTGCAATCAGAGAATAATAGCTGGAGGTTGCACCAAGAATTTACTACATTCACTTTTTGGTTCACAAGCATCATTCAAGTAACACTTTGAATTCTTTATCTCCAGAAACTGTGTACCTGAACTGCGCAGAGAGGAGCCTCTCCCAAGCTCTGCTCTTATATAACAAAGCACAGTTACTAACAATTCCTTTCTAACAGGACATGGTACTTCAGGATGGGAAATTTTTTTCAAAGTCATTGGCAGGGCTAGAGTTAAGTTTCATTTTGAGAACTACCTGCACTATTGTAATATCAATTTTCTATCATTTTTTTCCAATCTAATGAGCAATTCTAAAACAACCTTACAATGTCACACTTCTGCCACTAATGCCACATAATATCATGGTTCTCTGGTACATGGAACAGAAAACACAAAAGCAGTGAATAAAACAATACTGAAATCATATTTACTGCTACTTTTAAATACACATTCCCCATCTGTCTTACTAATATCTAGGCTATAAATAGTAATATAGGAAATTACTTCTTTTTCTAATCATAGATGAAAAATTGGTATGAGAGGAACAAACAAGGTTTAAATGAACTATCATTCCACATTGCTCAGATGCAGCTTAGAGCAATAGCAGTGCTGATTATTCTTTTGAAAGAAACACAGTCTCAAGACACACTGAAAGGGTGATAAAATCAAAATATGCTCAGAAGAATGTGTCCCAGTATAAGGAACACCTGCCCTTTTCACTTATGATATCTAATTATTAACAAAAGTACATTCTGCATTTTAGTGCTGTTTCAGTTTTCCTCTTTGAACCATATTTTACATGAAGTCATACCTCAGATATTTTTTCCCTAACAGTCTCAGTGCTGATGGATTTAATACTGAAAAATGTAATTGCTTTTCTTGTTTTACATTCATTTGGTAACAAACCTACTAAAAAGTACCATAATGGTTGAACTTCAGGTAAATGATCCATCAAAGCTTTAATCTAATTTATCTGCTAAATCACTTTAATTAGTTTTACACTGTCAACTATTACTTCCAAATTTTTAAAACAAAAGAGTTGAATGAAAACACTTATTTGAAAAAAAATACTCCTATGCACTTTCCTCAAGTCAAATAACCTCTCACAAGTTAAAGAAAAAAAACAAGTAGAGAAAAAACCTCATGTCATTAGTATAGCACTTCCATTTTATAACTTGGATGTAAGGCACAAAATAACTAACATCTGTCATTTTGCAAAATGCTCTTTACCTTTACTATCTAATGTCTAGTAGAGGCAGACAGTGAGCAGTCTTGTTTAGACTGATTTAAATTCACATTTATTTTAACGCATGCCTATAAAATTTGAAATTTGCCATTTGGCTTGTTTTTCTACTGTGTTTATTTATGTCAGACATAGTAGTATAAATCCAAAATAAAGCATCTGTAAAGCAATGTACAATAGTGAGTACTACCACAAAGTGTGAGCAACTGTTATTAACAATATAAAATATCACAAAAATAAACAATCTCTTTTTGTGTCTAGGACCAAGAGAATGAAAACATGGGTTTTTTTCTTCTATGCACAGCATGTAAATAAAAAATAAGTGTTTGAAACCTCATTATATAGTGCATGTTGCTTTGTTTCTGAGCAGCAAATGCTTTGAAAATAGTTTCATGATGATTATAAAGAACAAATTGTGTGAAACAAGTAGAATATTTTCAAAATTATAACCAAATATAAAATGAATTTGTAATCACGCTGGCATTGCTAAGAGCACACAGTAGTGGTCATGCTGAGAGACCACATTGGTCTCTGTCTAACAGTCTTTGTTAGACTTGTTTAAAATTGAAGAAGAGGAACATGAGAGAAAATAGTAACATGAACATAGACTAGTACCTTCCCCAACCACCTAAGTCTTAGAAGCTGACATAATTGCTTTTTAATCTATGGGAAGTTTTCATATATATTAAGAACTGTGTGGCCTTCTTATTCTTTGGCAATACATGAATTTATCTGCTACTATGACACATAACTCTGCCATGGAACAGAAAGCGTGGTGACTAAACTGAAACTATTGCTGTAAAAATGTTCTGTCTGGTCTTTGATTAGATTCTCCTATTTACATAAGGAGTTATCTGGAGCCAAAACATGTTGATCCTTCTTCGCTTATGTTCATGTATCAAGGAGACAAAAAACCAAAGTCCTGATGGGTCAACAAAATAAGTTAATAATTTTTTGTCTTCAATTAAAGAAGAAATCCTTCTGTTTTCCTAGGAGGGGTGGAAACCAACCACTGCAGGTCACAGATTAAAGCTCTGCTGAAAGAAACATCAGAAATAGGATTTCCAAATAGAGAACTATGAAGGAGGGATCTGAGATATCGAAACTTCAGATATGAGGGATCTGAGGTCAGAAGTACCAAGCTGGTGAGTCTGTTCTCAAGTGCTGAACCATCCAACTAGGACTTGCGTATGAGGCAGATACACACTTGAAGAGACTTTTATAACCATCCCATTAATTTTTGTGGCTAGAAATAGCCAAGCCATAACAGATGAAACCTGCATACGAG
Organism: Orthonyx spaldingii; assembly: GCA_013397795.1. Classification (NCBI taxonomy): domain Eukaryota; kingdom Metazoa; phylum Chordata; class Aves; order Passeriformes; family Orthonychidae; genus Orthonyx; species Orthonyx spaldingii. The sequence goes on from VZTJ01003038.1 coordinate 1,361,327, forward strand.
CTGAGCTGGAATCTTGGTATCAAAAGAACAAGTTGTGCAGCCACAGCCTAATCCAGGATTCTTTTCATGATAGGGGCTGAGTGGATGACACAGAAGAAGACAGAAACATGGCAAGTACAGAGTAATGTTTCTGAAAAATATTCTGTCAGCCTTCAATGATTTGCAAGTCATGGACTTTATGAGACAAAGATTTTGTCTTTGCATTTAATATCTTTTAAGGAAACCTTTACCTCATGAATTTATACTTGTTGCTCTTTGAACCCATGTGTAATGAGTTGACCCTGGCTGGATGCCAGACACCCACCAAATCCTCTCTATCACTCCCCTCTGCAGCTGGACAGGGGAGAGAAAATATAAGAGAGGGTTCATGAATGGAGATAAGGACAAAGAGAAGTCACTTACCAAATACTGTCATGGGCAAAACAGGCTCTAATTAGAGATATCAATTGAGTATTACAAAAAAATCAGAGCAGAATAATGAGAAGTAAAGTAAAATCTTAAAAATGCCTTCCTAGCTCTAACTCCTTCCCTCCAGTGGCACAGGGAGACAGGGAATGGGGGTTATGGTCAGTTCATCACACAGTGTTCCTGCCACTGCTCAGGGATAGGAATCCTTCCACTGCTTCACGTAGGGTCCATCCCACAGGCAACAGTCTTCTACAAATTGCTGCCACATGGGTCCCTCTTCCATGAGGTGCAGTCCTTCAGGGACAGGCTGCTCTAGTGTGGGTCCCATATGGGGTCACAAGTCCCACCAGGAAACCTGCTCCAGCATGGGCTCCTCTCTCCACAAGTGCACAGGTCCCTGCCAGGAGATGCAGGGGCACAGCTGCCTCACCATGGACTTCACCATGGGCTGCAGGGGAATCTCAGCTCTGGCACCTGGAGCACCTCCTCCCCCTGCTTCTGCACTGACCTTGGTGTCTGCAGAGCTGTTCCTCTCACATGTTCTCACTCTGCTCTTCTCTGGCCACAATTACATCTGAGCAATAACTTTTTTTAAAATATATTATCACAAAGGCACTACCATTGCTTCTAATTGGCTCAGATGGCCAACAGCAGGTCTGTGTTGGAGTCAGCTGATACTGGCTGTGCTGGTCATGAAGGAATCTTCTGGCAGCTTCTCACAGAAGCCACATCTGTAGCCACCCCTAGTACTGAAACCTGGCCTTGCAAACCCAGTATATTCCACCCATCACCTCTGTGAATCACGTATTTAAGAATTATCAGCAAAAATCTACATTCATCACAGAACCTGCACTCACATCAACAAAACTAACCAAACAAAGCAAGACAAAAATTCCACATAAAAAGCAAAATAACATCATCACAACACCAAAAGGAAATGGACAATTTACACAAAATCCACCCCTTGTCCCTTTAGTGCTGTTACTCAGATGTCATGTCACTCACACCATGATGTAACTTCTAGTATCTACAATTTCCTACAAATAAAAAGTCTCACTGCTTAATTGCACTACAAAAAGAATGCAAGCAGAAGAATCTCAAATGATTTCAGTTAGGCTGAGGGTTTCTTTCCTCTCAGAAGACAGTGTCTTTAAAAAGACAAAACAGCTCAAACCTGTGGGAAAATATGAATTCCATGAAATAGTTCTTTGGACATTCACCTAACAGTTTGACATTACTCTTCAAGACATTAGTTCCAGAACTGATTTTTTTTCCCCCCAGAAACTTCTAATTTATCTTCAGAATCTGAAAACTCAAAAAACCTGTTATAACTTTCGGCACACTTGCCGAGGATAATGAGAGAAAGCAACTGATTCTAGTGTTGCCAATTGCAAATTAAAAAAAGTTTTGATGACCAAAAAGTATATGGGCATAGCAAACAATAACAAACTACCATTTCTAATGTTAAAAGAAATAAAAGACAGTATCATCTGTTTCTCAGCTGGTTTCTACCAGCATAAATTTACACGCAGAGCTCAAGAAGCCTGAAGCCTCAATCATTTCTTCACAGAGTCTGCGTTCTGGCATCATGGGAGAAATTCCTGGTCAAAACCCTCATGTTCATCCAGACACATCTACTTTTCATCTCTCTACCTGTAAATGTAATTTAATTCATGCCCCAATTCGTTGCATTTTTATTCTTGTCAAAAAATACCACCATCTAATGAAAGAACTGAAGTTTAACTAACTCATCTGAAAAATATCAGATGACATATACTGAGAGAACAAGAACAACTTGTTAATTTTAAAATGACAGAAGGAAAATCTTTTTCCAAATCAGATACAATTTTAGAAATACTGGAAATGCTGACATTATATTCATGTTCATTTATGAATTAGATATAGTAGCTTAAAATGTTACTGTTCTTCAACTGCTCATTACCGTGCCCTCAAATAAGATCTAATCATATGAATGGTGGTTCCTTCCAGTACATTTCAGTGCACAGTAAAACATGGTACCTTAAATCATCTTACAAATGAGAGCATTGCAGAATCAACTTTTATCATCATGGATTACAATAATATCCTAAATTAGGAGAAAAATTAGACAGTAGACTTACAGTTCACCAAGTCTCTGAAAAATATCTAAAAATATGCCTTTTGCTTCACGCATTCAATTTTGTGTTTCTAAAAGCTAAATAAGCATTTAGTATTTTAGAAAACAGAAAACTTTGGAGATTTAAAATTTTATACAAACCATTAAATAAATATTGCCTTGTGGTAGGCATGTGGAAACCATGGGCTTCTAAAGAACCAGAACACCCTTGATAGCTTCATTAGCCCAAATAAGAATAATGATAATAACCCCTAACACACACTCAACAGAAGCTTCTATGGTCTTTGTTTCCTGTTCTTACCTAATTAATGCTTTCTTCATTAGATTATATTTTATACTGTTATAATCCAATGATTATCATGGCTAAACTCAGTTTTTTAAGAGTTCTTACTTTCTCATGTGTAAGGTATTTTGGCATTATCTTGATCAGAATTTTTCATACAAAAATAAGTCACTCTCAAATATGATGAGGTTTGCAGTGGTTATATTTCAGATAATCAAAATGGTGCTATATTTATGTGAGCGAACTGTCACCAGGAATAAATTGAAACACTTTTTTTCTAGGATTCTGTGTTTTACAAAGAAATTTTAGTAGCATCACCTTGTGTAAGAAAGTTTCTGTCATAGTTATGGGACAGCTGATGTGGCACTCCAGCCTTTACAGATATGACGTTGAATATTGATGCAAATTGACCACTGAAATTTGGTATAATGAATTTTGTAACAGACTGATTCAATTTCCTTTCCTCTACCTTACACGTAGAGGTGGGCTAGATATTGTATCATGGTATCAGTGGGGCATTATTTCACACTTGGTAAAAACACAGTTACAGTTGTTCAGCACTGGGTTAAATGAAAAAACCTGAAAATTTTGACCACGTAAAATCTGACTCATGTCCAAAAGATGTTACTAGAATGCTATAATTTAACAGTAGAGGTTTACAGGAAAACAAGAAAATTAACATTCACAGATTAAGTCTGGCTGGACTCAATTGGCTTTTATTCCTCCGAAGTAATAACCATCATCACACAGAATCATGGCATGGCTGGGCTTGGAAGGGACCTTTAAAAATCATCTAGTTGAACATTCATCACTTGAGTGAGAATTGTTGAGGGAATATACAGACAGTTGACATTTTCATGTTGTACATGAGGCAGCATGGAAGTAGGCTGGGCAACACCATACATTTATGCTTCAGGGAGGCAGAGCTCTGGTTACCACACACTCACAGCACCAGGAACTGCCCAGTTTCAAGCTGCTTGTGCACACCAATTAACCGTGTAAAATGTGGCACTGGGGACATCACTGTGAGATTGTGAGCTTTCTATGATCTACAAAAATTAAGAAGATTTGGTGGTGCTGTCTAATTTCTGATTCAGTGTCAGTAACCATGCTGTAACAAGTTGTACTATGAATAATTTTAAACCCATCAGTTAGCTTGGAGGCAGATTCACCATGTGCTAGAGATAAATGCTTTAAATGTTACTGTCAGTAATTGACTAGGATGCTAGTATTCATGGTGCACCTGTTAAAAGTGCTCAGCTTATTCAAAGAGAAGAAGCAGGGAACTTATAGTTTTGCTGCATGAAACTTCAGTCCTGAAAAACAGCCTGCCATTGCAAAAGATAAAGAGATTTTATGAATGATCTGTTTCTTAAATATCATCACAATTTCTTTTCTCTCCATTTTTAAAGAAGTCCGCCAAGTACACCAATTTTATAATTAACAGTGAAGCCCAGATTTCTGTCACATAAATATATGGCTGTGCCAGAGAAGTAGTAGTTAGGACTTCAATTAGCTGTTCAGCTTGCAGACAGACACTGCCAAAAGCTAGTGAACCTACACTTAAAACTCCTGATAGATTTTCTTTTTAATTTTACTTCTTTTTTTGACCCAGATGTTTGGTCAACTTGCATAACAGTTGTATTAGGCTGCATTGTGTCAGCAAAATTAACTGGTTACAAACAGATTGCTTTCATTCCCACCAACTGAACAAAACCTGCATTTGTTCCTGAAGAAAAGTATATATTTTTGCATCAGTACTCTCTTCAAATTATTGACAGATCCCCTGAAGTGGAACCTAACACCTAAGTAGATAAGCTGTAGAATCTGCATTGACAAATTCTACTTTTCTGAAACGCTCATCACTGTAATAAATAAAATACACTTTACCCTACCAAATAAATACAAATTGCATTAGAAGGCAGAACTGATGATACAGAACACTGAAAACAAGTGGAAATAGAATAATAGTGGAAAAGCAAAAGACAGAAACTGAAACTGTCATTTTGTCATTCTCTGAAAGGACATATTTAATGGGTATTTCATACATAGTTGTTGTATCATAGTTATTTTTATCACTTTGTAAGTGCTCATTGGTAAATCATAGCCAAAACATATAAACAATGAAAACAATATGGCAATTTATATATAAAACATATGCAAGTGACAACAACCACTGAGGTACCTTATAACAGCCAGTGGGTTTTGAGATGAACTCCGCACGATAGTATTTTTCTCTTGTTCAAGTGAGAGACTTTTCTACATATTGACGGCAGTTGGGGAAGTTTTTTTTCTGCAAAGTTTTTATGATTAAGTAATGGTAACAGAAGGCACATCACGAAATCAGTTACAACTGATTTTGTGGTACGTCATTTACTGGGAGATAAGAGCCAGTTTCCTCCTTGAGTGGAAATCTTCTACGGCTGGCGTTCTACTGCAATAAGCTCTGTTAATAAAAACTCTGTCAAAATAATTATCCACAAAGTGACCAAAGCAAAAGTGTATTAAGTTTTGCATCATAAAAACGGGGCATTTAGTGAGAGGGCATTTAAAAAGATGACTGTATCATGTTCCCCAAAAGATTCAAGTGACAAAATTGCCTGTGTCCAAAGGTTCATTTGATGGGCCTGGGTCCTGAAATAGTCAGCTGCTGTCCGTTTTGTCAGAATCAGCAAATCTTCCATCTGCATGGTGATATAGCTTGGTATATCCACATCTTACTCTAGAGATCTCTTTATTAGTGATGGACCTGTATTTTATTCTTCACCCATATATTTCCAACTGTTCAGAACTTTCTCTAAAATGTACCTGTCTAGACAGAGTGAACATTTTCTGCAAACATGCAATATTATAGTCTGTGTTCTTCTTACCTGAAAGCAATTTGGAAATGCCAGTGAGAGGATGGTCTCCTTTATGAAGTCACACACAGCTAGTTAACTTTGGCGTATTTCTAAGGTGAAATGTCACAGAAATTTTATGAAAAATGGTTGAAGATTCGATTATCAATGTCTGTTATTCACCTCCTTAACGGAGGTGTTGCCAGTAGTAATGAAATATAAAATAGCTGTAAGTTTATGTGGGATCATGAAGTTTGATAAAACAAAACACAGCAATATACTAGAGTATACTACATATACTTAATGAACATTTTAATTTAAATACTTTGGAAAGGCTGTCATTTGTTGACAATATGTTGAAAAGACCCTGCAATACATGATACATAGTTGAAATAGCAGCTAAATATATTGTTATTAAATCCAGTGACAGGCACAGCTCCTTAGGCAAATAGTTTAGGATATCTGGAATCTGAGATATACTAGTAATTATGTTATTATGGAGAAATTGACTTTTCAGGTATCTAGGTTGGCTATAATTGTCTCTATTATGTTCAGACTTCTCTGATACTTCTGAAGCATGCACTTTGTCTTGAAGAAATCATGCATTAAGGCTTCAGTAAAGAAGGCTGCAATAGGAGTCGAAAGAAGGCTTAGGTCCATTAAGTTACCATTAGCTTAAAAAGACTGTGTTCTGAAGTTTTATGAAGTATGGGTGGCCTCAATAAGCAGCTGCTCACACACTAATTAATCTTCATTATTATCTTTCATAACAAACACACGATGATTGCACTGCAACTACTGCTGACATATAATAGCAGCATACTTTCAGTATGAAAATGAAAGAAAAACTAGAAAAAACCCTCTATTGTCTATGAAAAAACAAGTGAAGATGTAAGAGTCTCCTATGCCCATGGAGGGAATAATGGCACAAGCACTGAAAAGAGAACAGTGATTCACAGAGGTTGAAAGACTTCAGTTTTGTCGGGCTCAACTATCAAGTGAAGATTGGAACTGACAATAAGTCAAAATTTCCCAGCAGCTGCTGCATCACAAGCTTGCCGTATTTGGCAGCCTGGGCTAGAGTGACAACAAAAGCAAAGGGCAGTGCAACTGAGGGAAGTGATTTTAAAAGTAAGGTGACACCTAAGAATCTCGTTATATAAAGTGGTAATAAGGCACTTGTAGATTATATCTTTTTTGGTTTTGCTATGAATTAAAAACTTCAGTTTTTATCAGAAATGCAAGAGTTGTCCCTTACATGACCCTCAAACATGTTCACAACTTTCTTTATCTTTCAATTCTTCTGTACATCTCAAGTCTTTAAAGTGCATCTGAGGAAAAAATCTTGTTTTCCTGCATCTTTTCTTCTACTCAGTGTTAGATTAAAGTAATAATGAAAAAAAAACTATTGTTTTTGCCTTAGGCTGATGTTGCAGCCTAAATGAAATGAGGACTCATTATAAAATTTCCTGGTTTATTATTGTTAGTGTTAAAGGAATCCAAATAATGTCAATGTGAAATATATGCAGATCCTAGCTAAACAAAATCCAGTGAAATACAATTAATACTCACATGTGAGTTTACCATTTCAGCATCATGAAACAATATACAATTGCCAAATAATCACCTTAAATAAGAATAACCTTCATTATATAATGGAAAAGCAGTGTTCCTGCTCGAGTGTTTAGATTCATGAAGAGCAGTCGGTCCCACACGTTAGGGCAGCCAGGAAACGTGTGCCTTCAGCAATGGCCCAACGGGCTCAAACACAACACCACTGTCTGGATAACAATCAGAACCAAGTTTTTGATTTTAGCTTTAACTCTCCATAGGACGAGTTAAACCTTGTTGACTCTCAGACAACCCATTCTGTCCCTCCATGTTAAAGGAGGCTTCATTCTTACCTGGCTGTGGAGAATCCTCCAGAGTGAGAGGTGGGCAGTGTCCACACAGTGGCTGCCTGTAGCTATCTGCCATGGGAACTTGGCTCAATCAGAGCCAGGTATTCCCCCCCTCCTCCTGTGACTGACAGGAGCTCTGGTCACTGAGGGACAGAGAGCTCGGGACTCTGTCTGGCTGGGAATGTGCCCTGATCTGTTCCACCTCCTTCCTGAACTTAATTGCCTGGACACCACCACCACCAACACTGCTACTGCTGCCAAGGGCCGGGGCTTTCTGTGAGGAACCTTTACCCTGATCTGCCTGGCTGCTTTCCCACGCTGTCCCATCTCCCCCACCATGGGCAGGGAGGGTGGTCCCTCCTTAGTGGTAAAGACAGATCTGCACTAGCAGTGCCTCTGTGTCTGAGTCCATTTGGTCTCCACAGGTCAGTTCAGTCTCAGACATGTTTATATCCCAATTTACTGGTTGTTTATAGTGTTCCCAAGGAAAGGGTACTAGAAAAGGACTTACTGACGATTATAAAGCAATTGCTTATACTGCACTGATCATACTAAATTCTAACAAAATGAAGTTCATTGCAAAATACATTTTCAGCAAAGTCGATGGTCAATGTGGCATCACTACAGATGTTCTGCTTTGGTGCAAAACCAGGTTCACACTCAGCTGTCTCCATGGTACAAGCTTGACTGTAGCTTTAATGGACTGCACAGACACATGCTGTAAGTAATATTGTCAAATTAATTCTTTTTATTTAAGGAATAATAATTTAGAATCATGCCAATATTTTCAGTGTTTGAGCCTGGTTTTCAAATCTTGCTTTGAACTTGTCTCGCATTCTATTTCTATAGTTTTCTGTGCCGTTGTCTCACAATTGTCTTCCCTCAGGTTGTTCAGCAGAAGAGTGGTTTCAATCACTGAAGACTCAGCTCTAAATCTTAACAATCAAATTTTAACATCTTCTGGAGTAGTGTTCACTGTCCTGCACTGTTACAGCTAAATTACATTTACAGTTTTTCTGTTTTCAGATTTGGAAAGAGTATGTATAGACAGACAGGTAAATAAATATCTTTACTCCCACTTTTTGGATTGCAATGTCCATGAAAAATAACCCTGTGGTGATTTAAGACTGAGCACCTTCATATTTCCTAAATTCCTTTAACATCTTAATAGTCTTATAAAAAAATATTTCCTCTTCTTTTGTACACCTCTAGGGTACAAATACAGCTCATGAATCCTTTCTGCCTGTGGCAAGCAATGACAAAGGTGTCCAAGCAGGCAAGCAAGCAAACATGCAAGAGGATATTAGGACAGTTACTTCAAAAAACAGTTTTAAGGATTTTAAAATTGTATTACTTCCCAGAGCTGCAATGCCTGCACAACAGAGAACGAGGACAGAAGGAAAGAACTGTACTGTCTGCTGTCCCATTTTGGATGGGCACTGATCCATTCAGAAAACTGGCTCCTGCACAGTGCTGTGTGAAGTCAGAACCACTCAGTTTACAGAGGCTCCAGAACAACTGAGACTGCAGTTTTGGTGGTGCAGTGAAATAGGAAGGGCATAATCTAGGAGATCAATTACTGAATATTCCTACTATCAGGTAAGACAGTGGCGTGACAGGCGTATAATTGACTACTGCTGGCTTGGAGTGCTGTATGGTGAATAAAGTACCTATGTAGCTATGCAGAGGTATGATGGATACACAAAACCACAATGTACATTCTTAATTAATTAAAACCTGTCTTTTGGCACTGCATGAGCAGTGGGAGTAAAATATATGCAAGCTATCACTCTGTGAGGAGCATATTTTTCGTATATTGGAGGAGTAGAAAACACTGAAAGGCTCAAACCATTGTTATAAAAAGTGTCTATTCTCTTGAAATCTGGTAAAAATAGCTGACATAAAATGCATCACCAATTATAATTGTCATGAGACTATGAGACAAAATAGCCAGTGCCTGCAGATGCAACCCCAAACGCTCCTCCCCCCCCCCCCCCCNCCCAAAAAAAAATCAAAATTAAGCTATTTAATCATGGCACCTCCAGAGCTTTGGTTAAGTCTTTTTTTAATTAGGGTAGCAGGCTTACAGGCTTCTGTTTGCATTAGTGAAGACTTAGCTTAATATCACAAATACAATCCTAAATATCAGAAAGGCAGAGGATATTCAAGCCTGGGAAACTAACTCTGTGGGACTTTTTTGAAACTACATTGAGAAATTTGGTAACATTAGTTGAAGCTGCTGGTAGGTTTGAGCTAAGAAGAGAAGAAAATCACCCAGTGTCTAGAGCTCACTTTCACAGTTACACCATTGCACAGAGGGGCTAGTTCAAGTAACTCTATTCAGTCAATATTTATATATAGTCATGCTCAAAAGTGAGTTACCACAGCTTGTATTGTGTGGTATTGTGCTACCACAGGTTCCTACCTATCATAAGGAATCACACATTTTATAGATGAACTAATTAGAACTGAAGTGTTTTAAAATATTATTGTTGCTATTTTCTAGACTCCTCTGTTGAGAAATCTCAGTAGAACATTTTATAAGAGCTTACTTCACATGCAGAGCTTTCTGAGGAAAACAAAAGATCATGCTCAAGAGTGACATAATTCTTTTAAGCTACCTTTTGTCATATTAGAAAGTCTATGGATCTAAGCAAAGTAAGAAAGTATTGTCCGCAACTTAACACTAGCGTTTGACTAAATATCCATCCAGCAGTTCAGGCTAAATATTTTTATGACAAATTACACATTTGATCTAAAAGAAGGAAGCACTTAATTTTTGCACTGTTTAAACTAAGAAGTATAGAAAGCTGTCTGTGATTTGATGACAGGATGTTCACAGGGAGACTGTATAGGATTGTATGCCTAAAGGTTCATCAGTAATTTGTCACATGCTTAAAAATTTCATTACATGGTTTCTGTTACTGTTTGCTACATCAATACAGCTATTTACATCTTGTGTTCAAGAAAGATGCAACTAATATAATTGTTACGTTAAAAAAATGAAAGTTCATGCATACTGGGGAAAAGTGATCCAATCATTTTTTAAATATGCTTTTTTAACCCTTGTTAATTATTAGTTTCCTGAATCTTTCACACCTTGAAATATTAAGACTTGAAATATTCTTGCTAAATGAGTCTTATTAGGAATATGATTAATATAGGAAAGAAGTTGCAGTACCTTGCAAGGTTAGTTTGATCAATTGGTAGAGCAAGCACAGTCTTCGAGCCAATTCTATAGGCTGAAGATACAGAGAGAGACATTTTTCTTTTAAAATTGCAGACTATAGCCTCACTGGATATCAGCCACAAGAGATAAGTCATGCGGGCACTCGCAAAACACCTAATCTCAATTAGTAGAAGAGACACTAACACACATCACATATCTCCACTTTATGTTCACTTGGTTCTAACTTAAAAGCAGTGCAACTCCCAAGCCTGTTACGTCCTCTTGTTTCATATGTAAACAATCTGAAAGACAAATACTTCTAAAAAACTAGGAAAATGTGCTGTCTGGTTAAAAGCTAGTCTTCTCCCATTTTGCTTCTTTTTTTAAGAAGATAAAGTTGCCTTCCTGTCAGGATACATGGCACCACACATCAAATAAAGGTATAATTAAAAAGACAGTGGCAGTAGTGACAATGTAGCTACTTATCCTGATGTCAAGTTTTACTTTACTGTCTTCGAACTGCTGTACTTACAAAATTGCTGGGAAAACTGCATTACTTTCCCTGCTAGTGAGTAATGTGCGCAGTGTTTTAGTTGACCCGTGCTCATGCATCTTTTTTCACCTGGCACTCAGGTTAAAATAAAGCTCTCCTATAAGGTTTTCCAATGCAACTTTCCATTTTTACTAGTCTTTTTAAAGGGCATACTCTCTCAGGTAATGTATTTAAGTGATTTACTCAGTGCTAGAGCAGGGGGGAAGAAATCGCTGTGTCCCCCAGAGCAGCCACACTTTTAATGAAATATAACTCATAAATCACATTTACAACTTTCAGAGATCAATCAATAAGATACTTTATAGTCTGTAAAAAAATTATCTGGAAAGTAGTAGAAGTACAAGAGGGATGTTACTGAGGGACCACACACATCCAGGCTCTACACGCTATCTGTCTTTAGGGACTAAACTGCCAATTTTAGCAATGACTGATTTGTCCCAAAACTCTAATGCATTTATAAGCAAAGCATAGTTGGCTGATAATGAAGCATTCTAGGAGGCCATAATCAATAGTACCAAAGCACAGTAAGTTTTCTGTTCCACTTTGCCCTAGTGTGGTGACTATTATTAATACTTTTCTCATCAAACTTCAGCTAAAGACTTTTGTTCTCTTGGGTAGAAGTTTTCATGGCTTTTCTCTGAAGCAATCTCCAAGTTAGTTACAGAATACCAAGGACTTCTCAGTGCTAATTCAGTTACATGTCTTCCTGAAGTTTAATTTGCATATTTAATATAGCAAATTCTTCATCAAGTGTTTAATTTGTATACATAATACTGAACAGTTCCTGTAGCAAAAATTACCCTATTACACAGTACTTCATCTAGGACTGGTACATAAGTCAAAAGCAAGTTCTGTAAATTACTGCTCAGATATCTACATAACTTCAATTATATAGTAGATAACTTTCTCATAATTTCTGGAGCATGCATTAGAAAACAAGAAATTAATCACCTCAGATACTTCAATATGTGTTGCCTATTTGTATATTCCATTAATGACACAAACACACTGTGTATATTTTGGATGAAGATTTATTTGAGCTTTTTTTCAATGCAAAAGGCACCAGAAAATTCTTATGCTCTATGCTAAGAGAAAAAATAACAGAGAAATGCTATCTCAACCTCTTGAAGATCTAATGACAGCAGCTTTCACAAAATATAAACAGGTGCCTGCAGCTGTTGTATCAATATTCAAATTGAACACACACTCCAGTGATACCAGGGAGTGCTGGCTAAGTGACTTCTAAGTGATAGACTACTCAATAGCAAGTTTTCATTCAGATGAAAATGATCTTATCAGACTGAGTTCAGACAGCTTTGCCATTCATTCCTTTTTGAGACATCTGCAAAACTACTGGCAAATATCTGGATGATTTCAGGTTTTGAAGTCAGAAGACTAGAACACAACACAATATGTGAGAGTTGATAGCAGCTCTTACAACACAAAAAGCAAAAAAATTAGGAAATAGTACTGATACATTAAGATTTTGCATTAAAATGTATTTCTACTATTACTTTCAACAACTTAGATGTCAATTTATTGTAAAGATAAATGACAAAAAAAGTACAATCGCAGCTCAGAAACCTATTTTCTTGCCAAACTGCAAATGACTTTTAGGTCTATGAGGGTTCATATTGTCACTCATTCAAGACAGTTCCATTGGCTAAAAATGTTAAGCTCCTAGTTGTGACTGGGTCTTTAATAGGTTTAAATATTTAGCCTATTAAATCAAAACTGCCAAAAATTTTACTTTAAGAGAGGATGGGAGAAATTTGTTTGACACAAATAGTGAAGTTGGTAACAGCCAAATAATCATTGACCAAATTTAATGCCAAATTGCCCTATTTCAGTTTTAATAAACTCCCTATGATGGAAGGTACCAAAGTCGCAGTGGAATCAGAAACCTACTGAGGTATCTCTGTAAATAATGTGCAAAGTATCCCTCATACTGCAGGTCCTATAGCTTTCTGATAGAGACAAGTGAACCTGTTTGTGATGTTTGTAAAAGGTTGTCTGTTTATATGTAGAGCTTCTTTGTTTTGTGATCAGAGATTCAAGTGGAATAGCAGAATGCTGAGGAGGGGAGCTGAATGGATTTGAACTTTAGAAAACAACTGTTGGAATCCTGCATGACATGTGTATTTTAGGAATTAGTCAGAGCCTAAATACATACACACCTAAGGCTATGTCCAAGTCTTTAAAAGATAGGTTGTCATATGGAGCTTTGATTTCCCACTGAAGTAAGAGGAGAGCTAGAGTTTTCTGCTATGGATTTCTGTAGACCTGATGGGTGAGTCAGGGCAAACATGATCTGGTTTAGGGTGGTCAACTTCCAGACAAATCCTCTCCTCATCCTCATGGAGAATATGGAATATAATAAAATTACTGTATTTATTTATATACGATCATAATCAGAGTCCTCTGGCATTTGGTCATATATGAAAAAGTTGACAATAATATGTTTCTGGTATTCAGCAATTGGTACCTGCAACTGGATGGACGTGCAGAGGCCTGCCTGCATAATCTTGTGCAGAAAAATACTGAGTATTTCAATTTCTATTCAAACTTGGTAGGGCATGAATCAGATCTGATCTACAAGGCATGATGCTGCACTAATGCACACAGATGGTAGTAATTTTCCCAAATGTGTGAATTCCTATGCTAATAAAATCACATTATTTATGATTTCTTCACACACTGCTTCAAGACAAGTGATTTTTCAGACAAAGTCAGAACATGACCATCTGTCACTGATCATAAGGACATGCATAGAATGGAGCAATCATGCAGCATCTGGTCAAAGTATGATTCAAAAGGCCAATAAGAAAACATAATCTGGAATATTATATGATAAAAGTTATTATGAAACAGACATATATTACAGCAAGTTAAGTAACACTTATGCTATGGGATCTGGATTTTCTTTCATTGTAAGAGTCTGAAACTTGTACCAAACCAGATAAACTCTGAATTTAGATTTTCTCCAGAGAAATCACATATCAGAGCTTCTATAGGTTTCTTAATATGTTGAATATATGCTGTGTATCCAGCTTGTAGGATGATGTTTTCTCTTGTGTCAGCCAATCACAAAGGAAAGGTGTGCCAAGATCAAGGTTTTTTAAAAGTATGTGTGCAACTGATTCCATTGAAACTGAAAGAAAGTGCATCTATGTAACTACTAGACTGACAGGCATATTTTCCATTAATAACAAATAGGATTTATTGCCAAGAATGAATTATGGATACTTGATGTATGTGGGGAGTGCTGATATAGGAAAATGTAAAAACTGTTCAGTGCAAACGAATCCTAAAGTTACTTTTTCACATTAATGTATTAAATTTTCAAATCCTTGAGGAAAGAAATTTTCTTCTGGGAAAACAAAAAAGGAAAAAAAGTCACTGATGACATACATATGCCTGTTCCAGGGAAATAAAATTAAAACTTGTGTTCTGTGAAAATATACAATGAATCAGATCCTCTGTGGCTGGTCTTAGATACTGGGCAGTGGATTTAAAACTGTTGATCAGAAATATCTGTATCCACAATCTAATGTTTCTATTGACAAGCATTCTCATGAGAATGAGTTTGTCTGTGCTGACTGTTAAGGACAGTTGGTTTGGACTATGAGAACACTGACTCCCTCTGGGTGATCTGCTAATCTTTTGCAGAAAAAATGGGTTTAGAATTAACCTTTGTGGAATGCGATTGTTGTCAAATATGTTTCATTTAATGTGTGAGACCCGACAGATTACAACACCTGCTAATTCACTGAGCTTCCTGCTCTTTATGCTATGGTATTAGCTTTCAAAGACAGCTGATCTGAATTATCAGACATCCCATGATTAGGAAAGGATGCACATAAGGACCTCCTTGAGACAACCCTAGAAATTTTAAAAGCCATCTAGATAAAGAATGGACAAGTGAATTATCAATTAACAAGAAGAATCACATAATCATGATCCCACAAAAAAAAAACAAAAACAAAAAAACAAACCAACCAAACAAACAAAAATAAACAAATACACCAAACTACAGAAGAAAGTGAAGCATGAATTGCAGTGAGGGAACAGAATTCTAAGGTTATAGTGAGTCTGAAGCTAATTCAAGAATATAGGTGAACTTGATTTTTAGTCTCCTATGCTATTTAAAAGTACAGTTTCTGTGTCAAGCACTGAATTTTTCGGACAGTTAAAAAAACCCAAACATCCATAAGTGGAAAATCAGCTTCTTACAGAGCATGCATTGAGCTGCTTCTAGTGTCCTGACATACTCTTCCTAAACTGCTCCTAGGGATAGGTTTTTGCCTATGAAATGACTGTAGGTTTACTTGGAGGTGGAGGCAAGGATGCTCTTTTCACTTCTTTATCTGATTGTTCTTTCTTTCCTCAAATACACTCTGTGTTGACTGAGAAACACATTCTTGGATTTGTGACAGTTCATTTTACCTTTCTTTCAGTATATTTGGCTTTGTTCTTTCTTCCCTTACAGTGAACATTGTCAGTGCAAGTACCTCTTCTACTGTTAATATCAAACAATTGAATAGTTTGGTTCAGGAAACTAATTCTGCAGTGCTATGGGACATCATCTATCTCCAACACTTCTCTCTTTCAAGCCAAACTCTTTCTCTGTATGATCCAATTTAGTGAGGGTATTTTTCTCTGCTGCCTTTGATTCAGCTTTATAATCCACTATGTATAGCCTAAGAAAACTATTTTTGTGGTCTCTGAGTGATTCAGTTCATCTCAGAATATATGTACTTCCTCCTCAAATCCTTTCCCCCTTTCCTTTGTCCTTGTTATAGCTCTGATGTGACATGTGCAGAGCATCAAGATAAGTTGGGTAGTGGATTCTATTCTCTGCTGTATCGAATGTGTCATGGTCCAGTGGTCATAAACGCAAGGAAAATAAGCAACAAGCTCCTGTAGATTTCCAGAGAAGGGCTTATGGAACCATCAGAACAACAAAAAGTACAGGCCATAGGTTTTATGGTCAAAGAGAGAATGGATAAAGCACAGTGACTGGTAGTGTCAAATTGTAACACAAGTATTTGGATATACTTTCTGAAATAATCTATCTGATAGCAGTGACAGTATTCAGCTTTTTATTCAAATTCTCCAATTATTTCCTAGCATTTTCTCTTTAGGTGGTGTATATGTTAACAAAATTTCAACCCCAAATTTTCATGTAATATTCCATTTCACCTTCACCACATTCTGGTAATTTTGAAGATCACAACGTCTGCTAATTGAATTGAGCCCCTTGCTTGCTATGATATAATGCTGGCTTTTGTAAGCCAATGCTCTGAGTGATCAGGCATCCCAGGGTTAGAAAAGGAAGCAAACAGGACTTCACAATACTACATAGTGTAAGTATTGATTGGAAAACTCACTGTTTTTCTTCTACACATGCTGTCCAAACCCATTCTTTTTTTCCCCAATTAAAGAAAAAATTTCCATAGTTCAGTCTTCATTCAGTGATGACAATAGGGAAACATTCAAGTACTTTTGAGCAAAAGTCTAAATAGGACTTGCACCCACATTTGTACCAAGAAATACTACCAAGAGATAACTTGAGACAACCCTAGAAATTTTAAAAGCCATCTAGATAAAGAATGGACAAGTGAATTATCAATTAACAAGCAGAATCACATAATCATGATCCCACAAAAAAAACCAAAAACCAAACAACGAAGAAACAAAAACAAATACACAAAACTACAGAAGAAAGTGAAGCATGAATTGCAGTGAGGGAACAGAATTCTAAGGTCACAGTGAAATTGCACACAGATTTGTACCAAGAAATACTACCAAGAGATAACTGAATTCAGGTTTTGTTTAGTAAGTATTATCTCATTTTCAAAGTTATTTTCATTATCAATTATAAACAACCACAGAGAAAACAAATTATGTGTAGATGGCACATAAAAGCAAGGAGAATACTGAAGGGGTATTTAAAGTAAAAGCATTTAATCTGCTAAGCATTCAGTAACACATCAGTAGCAAAGAATCTCAATTTCACTTCTTGTCTCACCTACATTCCCCATTAAATGTGGTACACAATGGTTCTACTGTCCTGACCTCCCCACCACAGAGGCCACTACAAACTCCTGTAGCCACAACCACTGTGAACACCTTCACCACAGAATGCATCTCCTGCTGACTGGTGCAAAACGAGCAGGTTGGTTCAGACAAATGCTGGTCTAGGCAGGTGCTGCATGGCTCAGACTGCCTCTGAAAGCAGCGTGGCAGCTGGTACACAATGTGCTCACATATGCTTTGCTGCATCTGTAAAATTAACTTGATTAACTTTTAACTAGTTAATTAAACTTATCTGGACTGGAAATCAGAAATGTTTTACACATAGCTGGATTAGAAAAAGAGTGATGCAAGTTTGTAACAGTGGCCAGGGACCAAGAAGAAGACTTCCACCTAAGTGGAAGAGTGTACAAATGTGGGAGTGACTCGACCCTAATACCTGGAGTACTGTGTCTGTTTCTGGGCTCCTCAGTACAAGAAAGGCAAGGAGCTACTGGAAGGGATCTATCAGAGGCCACAGAGATGATTTGGGGTCTGGAGCATCTCTCTCATGAGAAGAGACTGCAAGAGCTGGGCCTGTTTAGTCTAGAGAAAAAAAGACTGAGAGGGGATCCCATTAATGCATTAAATATCTCAAATGCAGGTGTCAGGAGGATGATGCCAGACTTTACAGTGGTGCCCAGTGACAGGATGAGAAGCAATGGTCATAAACTAAAACACAGGAAGTTTCATCTCACATGAGGAAGAACTTCTTTACATTGACGGTAGCAGAGCACTGGACCAGGCTGCCCAGGGAGGTCATGGTGTCTCCCTCTCTGGAGACATTCAAAACTCACCTGAGGGTTTTCCTGTGTCACCTGCTCTAGATGACCCTGCTTTGGCAGGGAAGTTGGACTGGATGATCTCCAGAGGTTCCTTCCAACCCTAATGATTCTGTAATTTTGTGACAAAGAAATTGTCAAATACAAGATGATAAAAATGTCCCTTTCTTTGTACTGGAGCTGAAAAAAAGGAGATGCTGAGTCAGCCTCTTTTATTTCTGTTCACACAGCCCTGGAGGGGTTGGCAAGTCAAAAAGGACTGTAACATCTACAACAAAAAAATGGGGAGAATAAACAAACAACAAATGGTAGCAGGGAAAGATAAAAACTATTATGAAGTTGAATATAGAGATTTTTGTGTTTTATACACATATACACAATAACATAAATAGTTTCTTGCTATTTGGGAGAATAAAGCCAGAAAATAAATAAGGATATAATATAGTATTATGTGGTCTGTAATATAACATTAAGGAAGAAAAGGAGAAACAGCATTGGTCAGGGTCAATAAGAACCATTTCTGGTTTTAACAAAGAGTCCACTTTTAATGGCATTTCACATTATTGTCATAGATGCTTTTGGCATTTCTTCCCTCACTTTTTGTTTTTTAGTAGGTAGCTATTGATTATAACTTTTTTTAAACACTCATGAATCAAATGTTTAGGGGAAAGACACTTTTTGTTAGGGGAGCACCTTTTAAAGCAGAAAATGAAGATAGCCATGCTATGAGCAAAAAATCGTGGCATAGATAAATGAAGATGTCACCAGAACTTATAAAAACCCTAATGTCATGCAGAGTGACTAAGTCTTATTGATTATTACAAGTAACCTTCATCACTACTCCTAGAGTCCTGTATGGTTTTAGCAAGTTGTTCGTGTGAAAAATAAGCTACAGCAATACAACAGCATAGTATTAATCTACTGCTTCTGAAACCATAACAATGCAGCAGGATTTCAAAGCGCCACTACTGGAGCCAGAAGAAAGAATGAAGAATGTTGTGGTTCTGGAAATGTAGAAAGCATGTGATGTATTTTCACAGGTAACAGAAAATGCAAACAGATGCAGGGGTTGGTAAAGTTCCATGTGAAAACTCATTTTAGCGACAACAAAGTAGCAGGCATTCCCTGCACTGAGATAGGATGATTAACACTACAAGCTCAAAGAGTCTGTGCAAATGGCAAATATAAAACATTCATTTCCTTCCTCAGAGAGTTCTGAGTTTTTATTAGTGTTCCTGTGTCCAAGATTTTTTTCTTTATCCTTTTAAGAGAGCTTCATCTGGATTAAGTATAATGCTGATGACTACTTTTCTTTATAACTGGTCATTTTACTTTCCTTTCCTAGATTAATATTTAAAAAATATTTTCATTTTTCAGCTGCCCTATCACACAACCTCACAAATCTGTCCTGTCTACTGTTAAGTGACACAGTAGTAATTCTTTTATCCTGTTGCCCCCTCCTTTTCTTAAATATTATCAACATTTTAGCATATCTAATTGGGACCAAAGGCTTAAAAACCTTTTTAATGGACCTAAAATGCTAAATAAAGCAAAACAAAAAAATAAATCTGGGTGACCCTTGAAACAGACATATTTTGAGCCAATATTTTGGATCAAAATGTTCAGTTCTGACAAAATTTATTGTTGCTGTTCCTTCTAAATCTTTTGTCTCCCCAGCATCTCTGGATAAATTTTAGACCCACAAGCATCAACAGCAGGATTATTCATGGGAATGTTCAGGCTTTAAATCTGGGCTGACATTCTTTCCTTTATTCTCGATTGCACTCAGGTTGGTCTCCAGAAATGTCAAAAAATGGGAGACTGATTCTGATCATCTAGAAATTAATTTCATATTCTCAATTCCTTCTTGAGTCTCTCTGAATTCAACTTTAAAGGAAGAAATTTATGCACTCTGCTGGATTTCAAAGAACAATGAATGAAAGGTCCCTTCATACTCGATTTTTTAATGCATGGAAAGTCTTGATTTTCTGCACCTTTTCTGTGCATTAATATTTTCATGAGTTATTTAAAATGCTTTTATATCAAGAACAGCAGTAATGTAATAGGACTTTCTGTAAAACTCCTATATAAGAATCTCTGAACAGAGAGGGTTGTGTAGTGATTCTGCAATGTTCTTAGCTAGACATTCAATTAAGTACACATACATTTAGTAGGAATACACCCATCTTATTTTTTTTTCTATTACAACAACAACACCATAACTTAAACCTCAGACAAACCTACAGTGATAAGCCTTTCTAATTTTGCAACTGTGCTGCATGAAGCCCCAAACCCAGCAGGATACTCCATTTTATATGAGAAAATGCATGTGAAGTCAGAGGTCTACAACAGGGACTGGGTTTCTGCTGTCAAACTCTAAAAGACACTGAAAAAGTTTGTGGCTGGACTTTACTACATGTACATATTTTACTCAAATAAAACTTTGATTGATTTATGCTCTTTATTTTGCTGACACTCACCAGCTGCTGAAACCGATTGTACATATGAATAAAAAGAAACAGCCATTCATTTACATTTCCATAAGATAGCATTAAGAATAATACCACATGCTGGAAAACAGCTTTGGAAGTCAGATGAATGTACAGTTTTCCATTTTGATTGGCAGAAACGGATAGGATCTCTTTTTTTCTTGGGTTTATTTTTCATATTTGCATATTTTCTAGAGTATTCAAGTGTCTTTTATTATTTACTTATAATACAGTAGTTTTATTTTTGTCTTGTATAGGGCTAAAGAATCCATTAAAGAAAATTCTTGATACAGGGAAATACAATTCACATAGGAAAATTGTTTTCATTTATTGAAATCATTGTCTAAAGCACGAATCTAACAGAGTATCTGTTTGGGCAATGTCAAAATTGTTTACTCTGTTTGATGATGTATTCAGTATTTTCAGTAATTCCACTGAAACACAGGGAGACTCTACATGCTCCCAAGCTTTTGAACCTCTCCATGTTCTGCACAGAACTGATTTACATCCATGTAGAATTTAAGTATGTATGTATACTGTACTACTAGGAAATTCACCTTCTGAATCCTAGATTTCCTGGGTAGCTAAAATGCTAAATAGCTAAAATGTTTTTGCTGTATAATTATTTGCATATTTTATCACCACAAACTGTTATTACAAAAATATAAAGAAACTACAGTGGTGGAAAGAAAAACTGTCTTTTTATATTACATAAAAGAAGTGGCTTTCTCAGAGGGAGGTTGGAGGCTTGAGGCACCTCACAACAGTAACTTCCTAACACCTATATAATAATTTTTTCTCCTCTTTAAATGCCAGCAGTTTAAGATTTTATGCAAGTGCAGGCACCAGTGTTTCATCAAAATGCATGAAAAGGGATGTGTCAGGCACTCTTAATTAGAAATAATGTGGGGTTTCATACTTAAGTCAGAAATTTATGCTTGGGCCAGGAAACAGCAAAGCTGTTTTCTGCGTACCCACATTATGTAAGTAGCCAGCACCTTTCCAAAATGGCCATTGGCCTTGGGAGGTGACGTGAGAGGATCGGCCAGGTGACATGGTACTGAGCAGGACACTTTACTGAGGTCTCTAGAGAATCCTGATGTTCACTCTCTCACTAGCTGAAAGTTCCTGAGTGGTTTGGGAGCAGACCCAGAGCTGCACACCTTGTATGCAGGAATGAAAAAACCCCTCTGGTTTTAATTACAGCATTCCTGAAATCCAAATGTCAAGGTAGCAAAACATATTGTTATCCTAACTCAGTAACACATATGATTTCTAGCTAAATACTAAATTAACTGTGCTGTGAAAACACACACAGTCTTCTATGTCTCTTTCTTACAGGTTACATAACAAAGCTCAAAACCATCATTTAGTACCTCACCTGCTTTATTACACGGTATCTCCTGGGGAAGAACTCAAATGAGTCAAGCTCAGAAAACAAGCATTGCCATACTGCCAGGGGAGACACATTTTCACAGATGACTTGATTATCAGCAAGTTAGCACAACAGTACAAATAGCTGCAATTCAGGAGTTGCTGAAAGAAGGTTTTCCAGAAAATGCAATCAATGAAGAAGTAAAGAAAGAAAAAAGTAAGTATTTGTCACTTATGCAACAATGATTACCTTCAAATGAAAAATGACTCAAAAGACTGGGAGATTAGCAGCCTAAAATTTTGCAAGCTTTAGAAAGAATCAACTTTATACCAACATTTTCAAGTGGAAAGTGAAGGGAAGAAAGCTTGTTCCCTGTAAATTGTAAACTCACCATTCTTTCATTTTCTGCTATCTGTTCTTGCCCAAAATATAGTTTGTTATCAAATTGTTACATTTCTCCTAAAAATTATTATCACAAGAAATTAATCCGTGTTAAAGAAATAGTTATTCAAAATCCAAATGCTGGAATTGGCAAAATTTCACAGGTCTGGTCTACATGATGAGGAGACAAAGACCTTTCTACTGCTTTTATCAATTGTTTTTTCCAGAAATGCTCATTCATGCAAGTCCTTCTAGCAAAATTCTACAGCTATCTCATTTTTAATAAAATCCAAATAAAAATAAACAGCTTTAAACAACACTGAAAACCAGTATTTATTATTTTATATGGCTCATGACTGGATATGAATAGATGTGAATAAAAGACAGAGGATGTACTAGCAAACTGACAACTCTATAAAAATTTTCTATAATTATTAAATTTTTTCACTATAATCTCTCAAAGCAACTTATGCCTAACAGGCTCCATAATCTATTTCACAGAAAAGACTTGTGAAACATATATTACATCTCTGTTAAATAAGAGAACCCTATAGTTCTATCATATAGCACATAACTATATTATGTGCTATAGCAGTAGACCCTACAGCTGTTCTGGAGCTCATTGGTTGTGGGTAGATGGCAACTGCAATCATAAATAACTTTACAGACACAGGGACAGCAATTTTTAAGAGTTGGTTGGTGCTTTGAAGAGCTCTTTCCACATATTAACAAACTTTCTTTCTTGTTATCCTTCCTCTAGGTATAATTGAGGTGTATCTTAAACTCTCATTTAATCACTTATTTAGTATTAACAATCATAGAAAACATCTTTTTACAATTTCATTAAGTCACATCCCTTTACAATTTCATTAAGTCCTCTGGAGGGATTTGAGATGTAGGTTGATTTTAAGTAATAAGCTTACAAGAATGACCAAACAAGTAAGAGAATGAAGGGATCCTAATTCAGGGTGTGATGTAGTAGAACACCTGCATCCGGAACATAAATCACATGAATCACGCAGATTCCTTATGCTCTTACAATCAAATACATGTAAAGCTTACATGTTTCACTGAATCTGGGACATCATGTCTAAACTAGATGAAAATGAAATATTAAATTGTATGAAAGCTCATACTGACACTTGTTTTTGAAGTGGCAAAATTCTACAAAACTGTTCAGGAGAGCGGAAGAAAGATTATTCTAAAATTGCTTCACTTCCTTGTGAACTCAGCTTCTTTTCCCTCAAAATCCTGTTTTCCTTTGATTTCAAAAACACTTCAGCAAATTAATCCACATTGAAATAAAACTGATTGAACAAGATGTCATTGGATTGGAGATATTTTAAACATCTTGAACATCTTGAAAAACGTCTCCACAATTTTGTGAATTAAGAAGGAAAAAAGCAAGGACCATAAGCTAAGTCCAGGTGGCTATGCATGGGCACAGGGTATTATGAAGTGTTAACAAGTTACACTTCACAAGGTTTGCCTTGTCTGATATCAAAGTGCAAAATTATATCCACAAGTGAAAGTGCAGAGAAGAAAAGTAATTTATATAATTAACTTTTGCATTGTTCACTCAAATAATATTTCTGTTAAATTTTATTGAATGGACTAAACTGTGGGAATGGCTAGCTATTTCCTATGAAAATTGCTGTAATCTCAACTAGTGTATCAAACCCAGCATACAAAATTAATTAACTTCGGCTAAATCCTGGACTGTTCTTAACTAGCCTACTGTGTTTTTAATTTTCAACTCCATCCCCTAAAAACAATTTAAGTTTGAAGGGAAAACTTACTACTTTTTTCAAATCTAACCCAAAAACTAGGGAGTTCATTTGAAAGTTTTACATATACAAATACAATTTGTGGAACATCAATAGGTATTTCATGAGTTTAGACATAAACTGAGGTTAATGATACCAAATTAATGACTGAAGTGATTTATAGATATCTCTAAACACATTATTTTTTCCTGCTCACAGGGTCTTATAAGGTATGAATCACTCTGAAGGAGGACAAAATGAATGAAAGAACCCTTGAACCCTAGGAAAACAGAGGCTTTGGTGCAACCGCATCCCATTTTTTCTTTCTAGGTACCTCAACCTGAAACTTGAATGTGGAGATGAAAGTGCAATTGTCCTTCCTCGACCTCTGTATACCACTTGCAATGGCTCACTTTTCTTTTTGATGGAAAATGTCACAGACTTGTTTTAAATCACACATACACAGTATGAATGTTATTACGGAGATAAATAGTTCTACTGGAGACATGAAATTGTTCTAAATATGTCTGAAATAACAGAAATTGGACCAACTGCATTTCTTTTCAAAGCCAAATACATAAGGACAAAACCCCTCAGACTTGTCTGAGATGAATGATGGTAGTCAGTGATGCAAGTTAGAAATGTTAAGTTAGGAACAATGTCTAGAAAAGCATCTCTAAAAGGAACCTGTAATTTTCAGGGTGATACTATCAAATATTGCTCAACAAATCAGGAATTCAACAAGTATATCCTGGGGAACAAATGTTGCAAAGTCCTTAGGTGTGACTGTTTCAACCTAAATGCCTGCAACAGCCTTCCATTTTACTGCTATTTTTGCAGCTTTGTCAAAGGAGTTGACCTTTAAATAATGTATAGAAATACACAGGCAACACATAAAATTAAACAGATTTCCTGGTTTTAACACATGACATTTAAATACTCCTTTTATTGAACAATTTATAAAACTTTTACAGACTACTAAAAATTTTGGAGACTTAAAAAATGTTCATTGTATAATTAACAGTCAAGGACATACTATTTTCACACATTCAAGACACTGATATTCCAAACCTATCGCTATGAACTTTCCAGTAATACACAACCATCTGCTTTCATGCTAAAACAGAACCATTGTGGTTTTTTCCACTCGTGTGGGAATTTCACAATGAAGCACATAACACAGCTTAGCTAATAAGGAAAGAATGTTACATTTCATGTTAAAGTCAAAAAGCTTATTTATACAGAAAGGAAAAAGAAAAATAGGTAGCACAGAGCACACTATCTGTTCTTCATAATATTCCCTATCTATAAAATCCTCCCTTTCTATTGTATGAAAGCAGACATACATTACTCACCACTGAGTAATGAAGATTAATTTTATGTAACAAATAGATTTTCTATGCTGCATTTTAATACAGTTTTTAAAATACATCTTGTATTAACTTATAATTTCCAATTAACTTTGGTAATTTGTAGTTACAAAATATAGAAAAAGAAAAATACTGAAAGCAGTACTAAAGGGAACTGAGACCTCAGATGGTTGCCCTTCCATGCTTTAGACTAAATTCTCACTTTGGCACTTTGGTATATAACCAGTGTTGATAATTTCAGTTTGAATTCGGCAAATACACTGATTTGTATGCATACTCTTCTATTTCCTTAGAAAAATGGAGATAGAGTTCTATATTCCAAAACTGTCATTTACAGAGGTTTCAGAGGTACCAGTTTAGAATAAGTACTCTGTGTATTTAGATAAACTGACTCAGTTTAATGTATCCCTAAGGACAATTATGACTTGAATGTATTTCTTGTAAGGGCAGAACAACCTGCTCGAGTTTACTAGTCAAGGAACAATTGAATTAAAGCATGAAATTGCATTTAGTAACAGTCATCAAGTTAAAACACGTAACTGATAATGACATTCACTTGCTTTCACTTTAGAAGGTGTCCTTATACACTGTAACAAAAATAGTTGTTACTAATAAACTAAGTGCATCTTACCGTAGCTACTAAATTAGCAAATACACGCATTCTAGTGAAGCCAAGATATCTACAGAGGGTTTGTATGTAAGACCCTGTGTACCCCATATGCCAGGTAAGTGTATGATGAGTTTCTTGCTGAAATTTAGTTGATGGTAGGTACAAGGCAGATCACAAAGATGATTAATGAAAATATGTCGCTGAAATTTACTGGTATACATAACAGTATGTTTAAAAGAGATCACAGCTATCTTTAAGGAGTCAAGAGAAAATGTCCATGACTGGAACACAGTTTCTATATTACATACACGATAATTTACTTTATCCATTGGAAGGTCTGTGGTAAACAATTATAAAGTCCTTGCAGATGCTCTTATCTGCTGTAATTATGAGCTCTCTCTAGATTTCTTGAAGAACTGGTCTCTGAATATCAAAGGTTTATAATGATACTTCAGTTGGGTAATTTCTGGTTTCATTAGACTAAATTATCAATCTCATTGAAAATTTAGGATTAAATAAAATCACTGCTGCAGTTACTTTTCAGCAACCAAATACAGGATACATCAAGTCATATTCTGATCTATAGAAAGATGCAATGTGACAACATGAGCTCTGGGATGTAGCTGCCCCAGTAAACTCCCAGCCAATGAGCATGTCAGATACTGCAGCCCTGGCTGACCCAGGAGCACTAACAAAAAGGAGGAGGCTCTTCCCTGTATTGAAAAGGGGATTTTAGAGGGTAAAAGCAGAACTCTGTGAAAAAAGAACTTAATTCACCTTCTCCACACAAAAAGAAAAAGAAAAGAAATGTTATTCTTCCAGTGTTAGAACTATTAGACATCCTATGTGGAAATACTCATTGCTGTTAATATCTTAACATCAAGTAAGCTACAGGAAAGCAAAAGGCATCTCTTCCACTTTTAGAAAAAAATAGATATCTCATGGAAACTGGGTGTTCAACCATTAAAAGAGCGATATGCTTACACAGCTGAGGTTATATTCTCCAAAGGAGCCACTTGTTTCACGATTTCTTTAAAGCTTGTATTCTGTTTTATTGAATGGAATGGTTACTGATGTATCTCATGTAGGGAGCTTCTGTCTTAACCATCAGAGATTTGGATACAACTGCAATTTAGTGTAAGAGTCCCCTGCTTTTAATTTGCTCTTCAGGTACTCATAATTCAGTCATATTCAGACACATGACTTTTGAAACAAAATCACAGAAAGAGAGGGGGAAGGGGACCCCTTCATTTACACAACCAGGATAAACTTCCTTGAAAGACAAATTTTCTTGAAAGAGTATTTGGAGGTATGAACTCTGCTGGCCTGCACCAGTTAAACTTCAAAGGAGAAAATGGCTTAGAATGCTGTGTCTTTGAATGAGCAACATACAAATAGCTTTTTCAGTCAATGAAACAGAAGGTACTTGCCCCAAAGTTTGTGGCACATGGAAATAAGTACTCAGCCCAGATAATATTATTCAAACACAGATTACATCAGTTGTCCTTAAAAACACCAAACCATAGAAGACTCCCGAAGACCCACAGATCAGCTGGAAGGTCAGAAGAAAGTAGCAATCAGGCACTGGTGGAAGGAAACAGTTGAGTTCCACAGAGAGGTTGCCCACACATACTGATATGGCTTATTACCACAGGATGTCTGTCAAACTCCTGCTTAAATTGAACATTGCTTATTCCTGGCATAATGCTTGGAAAAGCCAAAACGTGCCCTCATCCAAAATACCACAGATGATGCTGATAAAAAGGATGCCAACTGCATTCTTTGGAACACAGAAGGAAATTCTGGCACATAAAATGTATGTAAATAAATAAAAAACTGTATTTAAATGTTCAAAATACTTCATTGAAACACTAACTAAATATTTTACGTTTCATGGAAGCACACTTTTTTAATTTTGCTATTTTATGCTGCAGTTTCAACAGCTGCAGTGTATTGTAAGTTAGTGCAAAGAGTATGCCCAGATAGTAACCATGTAGAAAATACTTATGGGATTCAATTTTAACACTGAAAATTTGCAAATATATGATTTATTATAAACTTGATAAAGGCTACATGATAAAATATTCTCTGATATCTAAGCAACACATGACTATTTTTTTTTGAGCTGACAGTCAGCAATTGATTTCACATATAGTGCAATGACCTGTTTTTAGACAGTAATACAAGGTGATGCAAGCTCAGATACACTGGCAGTCTGGCAGGGGCATTTTTAACTCTAGTTGCTTTTACTTCATAGCATGAGAAGTTAATTAGGAGGATGATGCAGTTATATAATCATAATCTAGAAAACTTTTGTTCTTTTCCTGTACACCAATAATGCCCTTTAGTGCTATGAGAATTATCTACTGCAATTCATAACCCATGGTGCCTTAAAAGCTAAAAGAGTTTTTGAAGCCAACTGTGAAATTTATTCTAAAAAAGAACTTTCTGAAAAGCAATAGTGAAAAGCAATTGCAATTACAAAACAGAAATATTGATCAGTTTGTCTTATAGCCTTGATTCATTTTACAAAGAAACCAAAATCACTAAAATAATTATTTTTTTATTCAAACTCTAATTAAAATATGTTCATTTGAATGATCTGTGCTTTATGAGCAACAATAGTAGAAGTATAAATGAGTTACAGAGTGAAAAAAAAGCCTTTTTCAACAAAGGATCAGATACAGTGATGAAAAAACCCAGCCTGTAGAAAGGGAAAATATAATCCTTTGAGGAAAACTTCTCTTTATTTTCATAACTTTTTTCTGTCCCAGAAGTAATACATTGAAAAACATACATTAAAACCAAAATTTTGCACAAATAATGCAATGGTTTTTTTCATTAACTCAAATCTGCAGCTCTTAGGAGTGTGCCTGACTGATATCTTCTTACACTGCAAACAAGTATTATTCAAATTACCTCAATGAATTTGCTCCTCAGTTACCAACAGAAACTGAGATGAAAAGCAGAGAAATATGACAATCAGTACCTCTTCCCCCTTTCCACCTCCAAAGCAGAATAAGACTTGCATTTCATAATTAATAGACAAAAAAATTAATCACAATTACCTTTTTCACAGAATCGACCAGTGAAATGTAGTGGGCAGTCACACTGGAACGAGGTGGCCCCAGTAGGCAGAGAGAGAGGATGACAAGTCCCTCTGTTATGGCACAGTCCTTCCTGGCATACAGATGGTAATTCAGGGGAAATCTGAGAGGGCACACCAGGGTCAGGCAACTGAGGCACATCAGAGGAAACCACAGGGAATGCTGTTGTCAGATGTGTAGGTACAGAAATTCTGAAAGGAGAGAGACTTAAGCTTCAGTTGACAATATTAATTTGCTTTTTAAATAGATAATCAGACTATACTTAAGAAAATGTAAGTATAAGGAAGTGCCAAATCAAGTCCCTATCCAGAAATCTCGCAAAAACACAATGAAGGCATTTTTTCCTGTGAGGGAGCAATAAATAGTCTTCAGGCAAGTAGCACAGTTTGTATGTACTCTCATAATTCACTTTCGGTGGATGTCAACAATGGTTGATAAATAAACACAGGCTTCACTTATTAAATGTATTATTGTGTGAAGTTACCAAAACTTGCAAGGCAGTTCTAGAAGAGAAGACTTCCATAAAAGTAGATCAAGCATATACAGCAGAAGGGAAAAAACTGTAATACAGAAACACAGTGTCTTTTAATTCACAGAAATATTGGGGATTAGGGGGAAAGATAAAGAGAGACTTTTCTGGTTTAATACCACCTGTTTGTCAACTCTGTTTATTACTGTTTTTTGTTTCTACCAGAGAGCCAAACTTGTGACTCATTAAAACAGTGCAAATGTAAAGCTTCCTATTTATCAAGCACAACTTATGTGCATCACACAAGTTACTAGGGTGAGGGCAAAGCAAAAGGAATCAAAAGCCCCAAGAAGATTCATGACTGTTTAATAAGCTTTATCAATTAAAAAATAAGTTCTCACTGAACTTTACATAAGAGATAGACATTCTTCTTTCATTTGCTGAAGTTCAAGAGATTCTCTTTTTTTCCCAGAAAGCAATTTTTAATTCTGAATTCTAATTTGGAAACTATAATCTAATAAAATATCTTACTATTTATATCTCCTTGGTAATTTAAAACTTTGTGAATATTTCTGTTATATTTTAATGTTGTGCCAAAAAGAAATAATCAGAGGGCTGGAGCATCTTTCCTATGAATGCAGGTTGAGACAGTTGGGACTGTTTGGCCTGGAGGAGAGAAGGCTTTGGGGAGACCTAATTACAGCCTTTCAGTACCTGAAGGGGCGTACAGGAAAGCTGGAGAGGGACTTCCTGTGAGAGCATGTAGTGACAGCACAAGGAGGGCTGGCTTTGAGCTGAAGGAGGTTAGGTTTAGATTAGATATTAGGGAAAAATTCTTTACTGTGAGGGTGGTGAGGCACTGCAACAGTTTGTCCAGAGAAATTGTGGATGCCCCATCCCTGGAAGTGTTCAAGGCCAGGTTGGATGGGGCTCTGAGCCACCTGGTCTAGTGGAAGGTGTCCCAGCCCATGGCAGTGGGGCTGGAAATAGATCATTTTTAAGATCCCTTCCAACCCAATCCCTATGGTTTTACAAAAGGGAGATGAGGTTGAACTGAAATGTCACTAACATTTTGGGCAAAACAGAGCATAGAAATTAAATGCTTAATACAATGATTCATAGGCACCACAGTTAGCAAAATACAGTATTTTTTGACAATGTGTTAAATATCAACAGTCATATCTGTACTTATTTTGGTGAAAATGGTGGCATAATGCTGTTTTACAAAGAAAAAAAAAATTTAAAAAAGCCCATATATTGGCCCCTGCTGTGCCCTTCCCTTTCTCTTTGTCACCCAGGTAAATATGTTGTCTGTCAATGTTGTCATTAAAAACTCACTTCTCTAAATTATCAGTACAGCAAAAAAAGGGATACATGCCCAGAGGCAGTTAGAAAGGAAAAGGAGGTGGACAGAGGAAGGAGACAAATAATTCAGGGCAAAGTAAATATCTAAGGGGACCCAAAGAAAAGTACAGTAACTGAGAAAGGAGTGGAGCTTGGGAAAGAACAAAATGGACACAGGGCTTATGTGACAGTAAAGAGGAGACATGCAGAGCCGTAATAGTAAGGAAAACATTAGAATAGGATACTGAAGCAGGGATGCAGACTGCATCCAAAATACAAAAGAGCCAAAACACACACACTGTGGTGCTTAGCAATGAGGATTTCAAGGCAGTTAGAAGCTATCTACTTTATATGAGAGAAAACCATTCAAAAAAATGGCAGTCATCAAGGTGGCTGAAAATAAATCCTTAAAATACTTTTGAGGATGAGGGCTTGCTGATAAAAGACTTGAAACTTTAAGAAAATAAGTGACTTACTGTTTATTTCCATTTAGATGAATAGAATAACAACATTTACATTTATATATTTACAATGAAAACAACAAAATTGCTGGATTTATAACAATACTTTTTGTCTAAGGGAAATAACTAACATGAACTTCATGTAGGCTATTCTATTCAGAGCAGCATTAAGGGTGCACTAACATGTGTTATCTTTTACCAGGCTAGCACAGCAAATTAAAAATGCTTAGTCACTTGCTGGGATCACAACCTTTGATTAAAAGTAAATAAACCAAAAATCTTGATTTTGTCCCCAAGCATAACCTAAATGTTGTATAAACTCTGAACTAATAGTGGCTTTACATAAAGTTTTAGACATTTGCAGGAGAAGTTTATTGGAAGCAATTACTGGTATTTGCTGATTTTTCTGTTGCTCCTGAAAAAAAGGTAAAAACCTACTTAAAACCAGGAGAATAGACATGGTATAAACTAAGCTCTTACTACTAACTATTAGAGAGACCATTTTGCTAATGACAGATAATCCTATCTGACCACTGCAAAATTTACTCGTCTGAACCTGGTCACAGCTACTGCGAGGGGTAAAATGCTGAACAAGAGAGAAAGCTGTCTGACTGGCAGGTGCATCCTTGTCTCCACTGAAAGCACTGATTTCCAGCTGTGGAAGTTTCACATCCCCTTTCTGATGGGAAGCTACTGTTTTTCTCTAAAATGGAATCACAGCAGTGTGCTTTAAATGAAATTTTATGAGCGCAAGTAATGCAGCCTTGCTTCATTTTTTGGTTGACATTCTAATCTGTGGAGAAGAAAGAAAGGAAAGCTACTTGGTAGGCTGATTTCTCCCCGGTTCATTTGCTAATTTTTCACAGGATATCAGCCTTTGCAGTGTTGTTCTGGATGTTTTGCTTCTAGATGGTGCCTGACAGTGTTCGTGCCAGCACTGCTTCCAGGCACCCCGCAGCTCCCTGCCTTACCACAAAAGCGGAGCGGAGTTTGCTGGGGCTGGTTAGTGGGGCAAACATCTGCAGCTGTGCTCACAAGCCGTTCAAGCTGCTGCTGTGAATAAGCAATGACCTCGGCTCAATTAATTTTAACCAAAATATTATTTGAATAAAGAGCTGGAAAGCATTTAAAGAAAAATAGTAATTGAGGTGTTAAAAGTTTTGACAAAGTGTAACAAAAATGTATCAAGCAAAACTTGATTCACTGTTACTGCACAACAAGGCCACAATTTTGCTTTTTTTTTTTTTTTTCTATTTCCCAGCCTGTCACTCCTGCTCAGGTCAACAATGCACACAAAAATCTTCAAACTTGCTGCAAGCATCAACACATTGTATTTAATCTTAAAATGAGCGCAAAAAACCTGAGTTTTAAAGGCCTGCAAGCTTGTGTTGCATAGCTGAGTGCATGTAAGCTTGAAATGCTTGTCTAAACAAAGACATAAGTGCAATTTGAAGTCTTGTTTATTTTATATTACATTGTTTGTCACTCAAGGAGATGTATGATGAACTGAATGGCAGGAATATAGTACTTAGGGGTCATGTTCGATGTTATGTTATTAAACCAAAAGCACACATACCCAAACCAACTGTGCTTCCCTCTAACATACACTCTTCTCTATTCAATAAGAGCCTGAAGCTATTAGTGTGTGGAGTTAGAGGCACTGCAGCTTGAACAAAACCTCTGGGATGCCCAGCTTTGCACTGACCGGGCAGTGAGGGACTCAGCCTTGACAGGGGCATAGCTGTGTGCTGCCACTTTAGCCCCTGCACTGGGGCAGTGACCAGGGCCACGAGACTTGTTCAGCCTGAAGAAAGGAAGGCTCTGGGGAATCTGGTCAATTTGTATAAATACCTGAGAGGGGAGGGAAGGGGAAGGATGGATGCAGATGCTTCTTGCTGGTGCCCAGGACATACGGCAATGGACAGAAACTGAAATGCAAGAAATTCCACCTAAGAAAGCTTTTTTTTTTTTTTTTTTTTTTTTAATAAGGATGATCTACCTGTATAATGGACTTCAAACAGAGACCTGCAAAGAGAACAGGCTTGTCCCCCAAGTAAAATTCATTATCAGGCTGATGGCAGATGTGTCTACAGAAGCACTCTGACATTTCCCATGAAGCAGGTTGATGAGACAGGCAACGGCACAGGAGTCCCAGGGACATGATAACATCTTCACTGCCTATATCTTCTGGTACTTACGCACTTAACATTTTATTGCTGGAGTAATGGATTTAGCCTTATCTGATATGAGTGGGATAAGGAAGTTTGTATTTTTATCTTGTCAATAAAGTGGTTTGTGCAGGGAAGAAACTGCTTTTATTTGCAGTTTTCTTCAGTGGAAAAGTGTGCATGTGCCATTTTTCTTAGGTTGTGACAGAATATTATTTTAAGTGAATTTTTTAGAATTTGGAGCCAAAAGAAAGAGTTTTCAAGAGCATTAGCATGCATGTTATTATATAATTTCAAAGCTTATAAAAATAAAAACAACTGCACTTCATGGAAATGTTGGTTTAAACAGGAATAAATACCTAGTACCATGCATGTAATTTGGCAAGAATTAATAAAGCCTTTTACAGACTGTTTATTTCACTGTTTAAAACCATGTCAAACAGAGTACTTTAAATGGCATCTCACTGATTTCAATGAATCCACAGAGCAGTATCTGTGCACTTACCCTCCTGGAGACACCATTCACATCACTCAACACAGTAATTGTGAAAACAATTCAAGAGCTTACCAGATATGGATTATTTATATTCTGCAGTTTATACGTAAATCTGATTTCCTCACTCATCATAATTTTTGTTTTAGTTGGAAGAGTTGGGGGTAAGTTTTCCAAATAGAGATGATATATGCCCAGGCATACCTCTTAAAAATTTTCAATGTATGTTCCAGACTGTGAGCTCAGCTTCCCCCTCCTACAAGCCACAACATTTGGTAGCAGAACTCAGGGATACTGTAGTTGCAGCTTTCCATTAAAAAATTCGCAAGTGGAATAACATCATTATTTGTAACTGCTTTTGCACACACAGAATCTCATTTAATGGTGCAAACTCTTAGCAATGGAAATAATATAGTCAATATACAATGCAGCTGCAAATAAAATTAAGTTTATGAAAGCTCTGTTTACAAACACAAAGGAAAATTTTAAACTCCAGGATGCATAGCAATGCTAGATATAGGAAGAAATGTCAGTGCAGACAGACGAAAGTGGAAAGAGGGAAAGGAAATACATGTACTAAGACATATTCCTGTTGTTTCCTTTAAAGTATATCGATTCCATGAAGTTTTCAATGGGTAAATAAGTTATTGCAGCAACAATACTTTATGTTGGAAGTTTAATAGCAAATACCTTTCTAAACTAGACATTAAAGTAAGTGTTCCTTAGATCATACTTGAAAAACATCCTTAGTCCCTAAGTTTAGGACAATTGTTAAAACAATGGTTTTGTTAAAACTTAAGAACTGAATTTCTGTACCAAATCCAGTCATCTTTTTACTTGGTTTGCTTGAAGAAATAAGGGAGTATTAAATATTTCAGTAGTTCACACTGATCTTAGGCATAAAGCATTAAATGTACCAATGATCCAAGCATTAAACTCAATAAAAAGGTAAGCGGTCAAACTACTGAGCACTGAGTGGACCAGTGTGCAAATCTTACACTTTCTGAAGTTTAAACAAATCTCAAATCTGTCAGAATTTCAGCTTTCTCTTTTACATTTATTCAATAATCACAGTTGGAAAACCTCCTACTGGTTTCATCTTAGCTGTTGTTTAGAAAAAGAGCACTTGAAAGCCCTATGTACTGCATCTTTTTGTTGATTTCTACAACTACTTTTGTTTCTTGAAACTAGTGGTTTTGAAAGGGAATAAATACTTTCATTCTCTCCTTGAAGAGTCTTTCAGCAGATGAAAAATGTTATTTCATTTTTTTGACATGACACTGTACTTGTCCTTCTGAAAAGGCTCTGCGAAATTAGAATATAACCATTCTCTTCCAGTCCTAAATGGCTGAGTAAATTGTAGTGGATAAATTGAGTTCCTGTAACAGAGATGCTATGACAGCTATCTCAAAAATCACAATTTCAGAATGGAGTCACTACTGTTTACCAAAAATTCTATCTAAGTTAAAAGAGTAAAGATATTCTTCCACCTCATGACGCCATCTATAATTTAGACTCCAAAATGTATGATCTGCCTATGCAATATTATTGCACAATGTGTCTGTGAGGGATAAAGGAGAAGCACTTCTAGATCCAGAATATGCAACTGATTTCCTAAGCAATAATTCATTCAGACAAGACTTTTGCTTTGTAATTTTCAGGGCTATAGTTACCAAACTTTGGTCTTTGCCCACAGTGAATATTCTCCAGATGGGTAGCACCCTGCCTTGACAAGAAAAAACCCTGAAATGCTTCAAGAGATATATTTAAAAAACAATTGATAGAGTGGAAAAGTACAAATCTGTACTCAGGTAAATATTCTAGCCTAAGGGATGGGGAACCATATGTGAACACTTTTCCTTTCTTCGTTCCACCCAGTCAATGCTTATTCCATGCAGGCCAGAACAAACAAAGGGACTGGTTTGGGGAGTTCTTTCAGCACTTCTGGAAGCAGACTGGCATGTTTATAATTTCACCAAGCTAAGGACAGAACTGAAGTCAAGAATCTGATAAACCAGAGGAGTGCTCTTATCACTGATGTGAAGAATAAAAACAGAAAGAAGGGATGTACCAACATTGGACCTGCCTTTTACAGTCTCATCTCAATTTCTTCTAGGAGTATTTAGGAGATACTGTTGTCTCTGAGATACACTTATAAAGTAGCAGCATTCTCAGATCCTAACAAGTGTGAGGAGGACTCTTAAGAGAATCAAGATGCTTCCAGAAATGAATGGCAGGCATTCAATGTGCCCTGATTACATTACAGATAAAGTGCAGTTTTGAGAGTACACACTTTGCTTTAAGATATCTCACATAAGAATATTTTAGACCTTTAAATAATTTTTATTTTACAGATGGACTGCCTTATTTCTTTTAGTTTCCCCATGTGCTGAAAATAGTTCTTACCTACTTAATAGAAGTAGAGAAGATCTACATTTGTGGTTTTGATTGGGATAGAGTCACAGTAGCAACTATGGGTCTGCATTTTGAATTTGAAGTGAGAACAACGTTGGTTATACAGAGGTATTCTTGTTACTGCCATACAGTGTTTGCACAGAGTGAAGGCCTTTTCTACTCCTCACCCCATCCCACCAGTGAGCAGGCTGGGAGTGTACAAGGAGTTGGAAGGGCACACAGCCTGATCCCAACTGGCCAAAGGGACATCCCATTGTGTTATGCTCAGCATATAAAACTGGGGGAAGAAGAAGGAAGAGGGAGCATTTGGAGTGATGGCATTTGTCTTCTCAAGTCAATGTTGCAATGATGAAGCAGTGCTTTCCTGGAGATGGCTGAGCATTCACATGGTTATGGGAAGTGGTGACTGAATTCCTTGTTTTGCTTTGCTTGTCCATGGCTTTAGCTTTACCTATTAAACTGTCTTTATCTCCACCCACAATACCTTCTGATTCTCTCCCCCATTCTACCAGGGAGGACTGAGCAAGTGGCTGAGTGGGGTCTGGTTGCCAGCTGGGGTTAAACCATGACATTTTCTAAATATTGACTAAGACTCCTGGATAGAAAGCATTTTGCTATTCAAAGACTGTGTTACTGGAGAGAAATAGGAATAAAAAAGGCATTCTGTATCACACACTATAGAAATTACCATAAAAGCTGTCCTGAAAGCAAGATGAGACAGATATACAGAAATTATTAGTACAGAAAGAGTTAAAAATGCAGAGTACTGTTATGTATCATCTAGTCTTTCTTCCAGACTTAATTTCTAATTATATCTTAATGCTGGAGAATGGCTGACATGCATAAACACAAACATCATTTATTCATCAGTAATTTGGCATTTAATTACAATATTACTGCATTTTCATTGAGTGCATAAGAAAGAGCATTTCAAATATGACAGGTCAAAACATCCCTGTAATATTAACTGAGAGAATGAAAAAATACAGTACTTGAAACATCCTAAATAGAATTTTACAATGTAAAAGATAGGAAATTAAAATAACAGGCCTTATGTAAATTTTTTCTGGGAGGAAAAAATGATTTTATAATCAATAAAGTGCATGACACAGATGGGAGAGTAAACAACAGCCCATAGTTAAACTGGGTATTGGGGTTAAGAACTGACAAGATTAGAGCTGTTACTTTACTTGTTTATCTCATGCACTCCCACATGCCCCCCTGCCCTGTTATGTTCACTGGGTTTCCACTTTCACTTCTAGCAGGGAGGTTGCTACTGGTCTGGGAAGCCCAAGTGGAAAGTCATGTTGATTCACACTGAGCTGCTGTTTGTAGTAATTGGTCTTGACTGTTACCAGCCACGGTCTCTGTGCATGCCCTGGTATTCATCTCCATGCACCTCTAATCTTCAGCATCCTCCCCCACTCCCAGGATCTTTTTTCCAACCAGGATGTTTACCTTCCTCTTTCCTAGCCCTCTTCTTTTGTCCAAGACTTTATCTTCTCTTCAGGAACTCTTATTTTTCAGCACTCACTTTTCT
The DNA here is from genome assembly GCA_013397795.1 of Orthonyx spaldingii. Taxonomy (NCBI): domain Eukaryota; kingdom Metazoa; phylum Chordata; class Aves; order Passeriformes; family Orthonychidae; genus Orthonyx; species Orthonyx spaldingii. Next base: position 1,399,439 of record VZTJ01003038.1, read on the forward strand.
CTCCAGAACACCCAGTACTCATTCTCCCAATAAAAAGAGAATCATAGAATCACAGAATAATTATGGTTGGAAAAAACTCCCAGGACCATTGACTCCAACTTTTGACCAAACACCACTATGTCAACTAAACAATAACAATAAGTGCCACATCCAGTCATTTCTTGAGCACTTCCAGGGGTGGGAAGTCTGCCACTTCCCTGGGCAGTCCATTCCAATGCCTGACCACTCTTAGTGAAGCAATTCTTCCTTACGTCCAACCTGAACCTCCACTGGTGCAGCTTGAGGCCATTTCCTCTGGTCCTGTCACTTGTTACCAGACAGAAGAGGCTAACCCCCACCTGGCTACCAGCAAGGTGTAGAGAGTGATAAGGTCTCCTCTGAGCCTTATTTTCTCCAGGCTAAACAACCCCAGCTCCCTCAGCTGCTCTTCCTATGATTTACTCCCTAGACCCTGCCCCAGCTTCATTGCCCTTCTCTGGACGTGTTCCAGCCCTTCAATGTCTTTCTTGTATTGAGGATCCCAGAACTTGAGATGTGGCCTCACCAGTGCCAAGTACAGAGGGACAATCACTGCCCAGATTCTTCTGGCCACGCTATTGCTGATACAGGCCAGGATACCACTGGCCTTCTTGGCCACCTAGGCACATACTGGCTCACGTTCAGCTGCTGTTGACCAGCACTCCCAGGTCCTTTTCCACTGAGCAGCTTTCTAACCACTCTTCCCTCAGCCTGTAGCTCTGTATGGGTTTTTTGTGACCCAAGAGCAGGACCCAACACTTGACCTTGTTGAAGGACCTCACAGCTGATCTCAGCCCACTGATCCAGCCTGTCCATATCCCTCTGTAAGTCTTCCTAACTCCCAGCAGACCAACGCTCCCACCCACCTTGGTATCATCAACAAACTGACTGAGGGTGCATGCAATTTGCTCACCCAGTTCATCAAAAAACATTAAGCAGGACTGTTCCCAATACTAAGCCCTGGCGAACCCTAGTAGTGGCCATCTGTCAGCTGGATGTGACTCCATCCACCACCATTCTCTGGGCCTGGCCACCCAGCCAGTTCTTAACCCACCAAAGAGTGCACCTGTCTAAGCCATAGGCTGCCAGCTTCTCCAGCAGTATGCTGTGGGAGACAGTATCAAAGACTTTGCTGAAGGCAAGGTAGACAACATCCACCTCTTCGTCATCCACCAGGTGGGCCATCTGGTCTATAAAAGCTTGGTTAAGAAGGACTTGCCTTTTCTAAACCCATATGGCTGGGTCTGATACCCTAGTCCTGTACATGCAGCATGGTGGCACTCAAAAGAATCTGTTCCATAACCTTCCCAGGTTATGTAGTTCCCCAGATCCTCCTTCCAACCCTTCTTGTAAATGGGCATCACACTGGCCAACCTTCTGTCATCTGGGACCTTAACATTTAGCCAAAACTGATGATAAATGATAGAGAGTGGCTTGGTGAGCTCTTCTGCCACCTGTCTCAGTGTCCTTGGGTGAATCCCATCTGACCTCTAGACTTGAGAGCGTCTAATTGGCTCAGCAGGTCACTAATTACTTCCTCCTGGATTACAGGGGGTCTATTCTGCTTCTACAGCTCAGGCAGCCAGTTGCCCTGAGGATAACTGGTCTTTCTGTTAAAGACTGAGGTAAAGAACAAGTTAAGTACTCCAGTCTTTTCCTCTTTCTTGGTGACAATATTCCCCTCCACATTCAGTAAAGGATGGAGATTTTCCTTGGCCCGCCTTTTGCTGCTAATGTATTTATAAAAACACTTTTTATTATCTTTCACAGCAGTGGCCAGATTGAATTCTAACAGAGCTTTTGCCTCTTAATTTTCTCTCTACATGACCTAATGATATCACTGTACTCTTCCTGAGTTGCCTGCCCCTTCTTCCAAAGACCTTAAACTGTCTTTTTGTCCTGAGGTCCTGTGAAAGGTGCCTGTTCAGCCAGGATAGCCTTCTTCCCCACTGGCTTGTCTTTTGGCACACAGGGATAACCTCCTCTTGCAACCTTTAAGATTTCCTTCTTAAAGTAAGTCCAGCCTTCCTAGGCATCTTTGTTATTAAAGACTTGTTTCTAACAGACTCTCTGAAGCGGAGTACTGAAAAGGCACCCAAAGTCCACCCTCCATAAGTCCAAGATTGAGGTTTAGATGATCTCCCTCCTTACTTCACTGGGATTTGAAAACTCTGCATTTCGTGCTTGCTGTGCCTCAGACGGCCTCCAACCACCAATAGTCTCTCTGTGCAGAAACGCAGTGTGAGATCAGCCTCCTAAGTGGTGCTTTTATCTCAAGTCACTTTATTAACTGCAGGCTTCAGGATGTGCTACTATTGTTTGGTCCAGACATTGTCAAAGTGTACAACCACTTGTACTGATTGAAGTAGGAGGTTTCTGTTAAAGAATTAAAAAGTTTAATTTTGGATATTTGTATGTGTGTCCTTTTATCTGCTGGCTGCTATTGTTTACAATTTAATAATTTTTTTTGCTACAGTAATACAATGTTTTAGCGTGTTCCAGTGTAAGATGCAATGCTGGTAGATGACTTTTCCTCCTTGGAATGACTGTAAGGGTACACTAAACAATGTTATGTTCTTATAAGTGGGATTTCCTAGAAGAAGAATGTTAAATGCTGGAATAAGTAATATTTATCTTTCATGCAATTGGAAAACTATTTGAATTTTGGCCCAAGTGTATTTTTGTAATAAACACTCTCACTTTACTTGAGAGTGAACAAATACTGTAACAATGATATTGGCACACCAACAAGAACCATCAATAACAAAGTAATTTAGAATTTTGATGCTTATGACCTCATGTTCAATCTCTTTTCAATTTCTAATTCTCCAAGGCATCAAAACGCACCCCAAATAGTCTTTTTCCTCCTAAACAGTTGAAGAAATTTCATTCACAAATAAAACTCTAGGACAGAATTCCCTTTGTCAAACGTTATGTGCCTAAGAGCTTCGAAACTTGCCTGAGCTGATCACAATGGTTCTCCCTGTAGACGATCTATATGCAGAGGGGCATCTCCAGCTCATCACAGCCTAAGAAAAGTAACCACCTTTATCCATCAACTAGAGATGGTAGTAAATAAAACAACTGTGGTGAGTGAGGACAGATTCCCACTTCTACTCACTATGTCACACTTAAAATCATTCACGTTTTGACTATATAGCTGAAAAAATCCCAAACCACTTTTATGTATTGAAAACACTTCCTAAAAGCATTTCCTATAAATCACATACTTTTACAGCAAAGAATGGAGCTTAACTTACCTTTTTATGACATAAAATAATCTTTCTAACACTTTAAGCAATTTAAGTTTGCAATGAAGAGACTGCTATTACTCTAATACGTGTAACAGAATGTGACTCTTAACTTAGGAAAACCTTAAAACATGGAGAGATAGTAACAGGCTACATTATCAAGACTGAAAAGTTTTATTTTTAGTGTGAATAACTGGATGAAGAAAAAAACCAGTTCACAAACAAGAAATAAGGAAACTCCAGATGCCTTGTCAGCCGATTTCTCTTTCAACATGTGAGCAATATTCAAGACTGCACAGGAACTAAGTTTAAGTGCAGCAAAAGAACATGCCACTTCTCTGTATTAAACGATGCACTTTTGATTAGGATTATGAATAATTAAGGAATAGTTAAAGAGTTGACTTGTCTTGACATGGATTATTTAATAGAAAAGTGTTATAAATGGATTATTCATACCCTCCCATCTTCTTATCAACCCAAAGGCTGTGACAGGGAAAGATCATAGAGACGTAGAAAACATAATAAATAAAACTATGTTATGTGGCGGTCATCCAGTCAGTGGTGCAGCCGCCGGCTGGGCCGCCTATGACTATGGAGACTACCTTTCAGCCTGCCCTTCCTTTAGATCAGGCCGACTGGGTAGACGAGACCTCTTGGGACAGTGAGTCCTGAGAGGTAGGCGGGCTGGAGGCGGTTTCTCGTCGTGGACGCTGTCCATCAAGGTGCTGTCCCCTCCCTTCTCCCCTCACAGTTGATTTAGATATTCATATGGTGGATTTCATATTCATGTATTGCTAGAAGCTTCAGTTACTCTGCTTTCCCCGTTGGTTTGTTCAAATATGTCCCGCCTTTGTAATTCGTTTATTGGTTCCTGTCCTCCCCCTTCATGCACCCCATTCGCCTGTTCCCCTTCTCCTCCCCCTTTTCCCCTTCCCTTAAAACCCCCTGTAACGGTCATTTCGGGGCTCGTTCTGTGGTTCCCATCCTCGCAGTAAGTTCTTCTGCCCCCGCCAGGGCAGAGAATAAACCCTTGGATTTAGCCCACAAACGAGTCCTCTCTTCTTCCTTCATCGCCTCCGCGTCGCTCCTGATCTATCGGCTGCTGCCAGCCCCAGCCTGGGCTGTGGGGCTTGTTACCTGCCTCGAACTTGCCCTCAGAAGGCTAAGGCGTTGCATCGCCGCCGCGCACCCGCGTGTGGCGTGAGAGCCTGTGTCCGGGCACGCGAGGGTACTGTCGCCCCTCGACCAGCCGGGCGAGCTAGCGGTCAGCGACAGGCTGTTATACTGAAATTATCAGGTGGTCATGTTGTTCCAAGGTAATATTGAAAGTTTTGGATATTTTGCATCCATTCATCCTAACAGTTTTTGATTATCTTAAACACTACCTGAACCCAATTGCTATGTCACTGATGGTTTGGGTACCCAACTATGACTTAGCAATAGGCAATGCCACTTGCAAAACTAGTTGGTCTTTCCAACTACAAAACAAGTCTCAAAACAAGAGTAAAAAAGAAACCCAAGGCAAAACTGGGAGATTATTCTCAATGGCAGAGAATACTTCTCATTGTCACCTTCAAACAGAACTATATTTTTTAGCCATTCTTTCTTGAGTAATTTTAAATCATGAAGGGCAGCTATATTTAAAGCATTGATGTTAGTGATTTAAGAGGGTCATTATATCAAACAAGGTCAGATTAAAAATATCAGCCAAATGCTCATCATCATATCAACAAAAAAACTTTATGAATGCAGTCAAGAGGTTAAAAGATATAAGGTGTATGCGGAAGATATGTTTTGCTTACTTAATAAAAAAAACAACAACTTAGTTTCCTTGTGCAAAGTTTAGACAACTCATTTAGTAATCAAGACTTAAAATGTCTAAGCTATGGATTTAAATTATGAAAATAAAAACCACCAAGGCAAGTAGATTGTGCTTTGCCATTTGCAAAGGGCTTAGTGGGACTTAGGAGGTACAATTATACCTTTTAATGTAAAAAATAGTAATTTTATTTAATAATCAAATTTGATTAAAATCTCTCAAAGGTTGCATGGCCATATTCCCAAATTAGAGAACTTACCTTACTTTGTTTATATTGGAAATGTATTCTAAGGGAAGAAGTTATTTATTGTAAATAAAACTAATCTCACTTGCGATCAGAACTATCTCACCATGTACAAGTTCTTAAGGTTGCTGAATTTCTTTCATATACTTTAATTCAGTCAAGAATACTTTATATCTTGTGGTTTATGAAACGGATTTTATAATTGATAAATGCTGGAAGCCAGTTGCTGATGTCGCACTTGAGCTTATAGTGCTCAGAAGAGATTTAATAATTTCCTATCATTTCCATACAATACTTACTCAATTTTATAACATCAGTGAACTATGTTAGACAGTTAGTTCTAAGAAATTAATGCATTTTCAATTGACTAATGTCATTTGGCCTCCAGCCTTCATCCTTACCGATGTAAAAATTTCACATTATATCTTGCTATTTAAATGAGGAATTTTTTGGCAGTTAAGGAATGCCAAGTCACTTTTTTTTGTCAAGTAAGACCTTGTATGGGTTCTATCAGTGCAGCATCATCTCCTATCTACCTCTTAATTTTAGCATGGACATAGAGAGAGAAAATGGGGAAATCTGGCTTCAGAAAACTGGTCCAAAACACACATACATCAACAAATTCATGCATAGATGCAGGTGGTTGTTTTCTTAAAATTAATTTTATTTATGCTTATGATCTCTTTTTGGCACTGTTGGCAATTTTAACAGCTCATGGTTTTATGAGATGAAAACCTTCCTTCCCCCCATAGACAGATTAATTTCTTTAGATTTCTTCTATTACCAACTATTGCTTCATTGGAACTTCAGAGTTTCAAAAGGAATCTGTATATCCATAACTAATACGGTGCCTAGAAATTTGCCAATGGCTTTGGAAATATGTGTGTAGAAGCTGAATGAGAGGGAACAACCACCAAACTTATCTTTATCTTAAAAGTGTAATTTTGAGCAAATTTTCAAAAATACACATGATAATGCATGAATACCTACAGTTTAGCACAGACAAAGTAGCATTTTTCTATTCTCTGAACATTCTGCACATTACAGAAATTGGTCTTCTGAGAGTCAGAATTTCTTTTTTTTTATAACTGTTCATTTTAAAGTTTACACATATATTCTGAATTTCTTATGCTTCTGGTTTGTGCTTCTCACATGCCAGTGTATTTCTATGTAAAAAGAAGGACTTTTTATTCTCACAAATATATCAAGGTCTGTTGTGAATTTTAGGTTACATTTCTGAAGAATTTTTTCTTTACCCAAGAGCTGCGACTTCACTTTTAAAGAAGGAAGGAGAAAAAAAGAAAGGATACAACAGGATTAAAAGCTGTTCTTTTTCTGGATAGTTATTTCAACAAAGATCAATAGCATTGGGGGTTTTTTAACTGCTATACTAGTGTTTTAAGGCTGCAGGGGGCACTGATGCACTGTTTATCTACAGTACTGCAGAGCAAGAGTCAGGATATGATTAAAGAGTCCTACAGGTTACAGATTCAGAAAAAAACATATAAACTATTTATAATCAATTTAGGTCTTGAGAAATTAGGTAATTGTAAAATATTTATATGAATTTTGGAGTGAAATTCATGTTTCTTTTACTGGTTAATATATTTGTTTTTCTGCTGCAATCCAGTGGTTGTAGGGATAAAACTGTTTTCTTAACTTTACAACCAAGGTCCTTTGAAGGGTGATATATCTTTCTGGTCTTGCATTTCTTAATATTACAACCTTAAACAAACAATCCCTATCCTGTGCAGAAAATAAAATTCTGCTTAGCAGCTCTCCAGAAAAGCCCATTTATTCACTGTAGATAATAACTTCCTCATATATTAATCAGCCAGTACTTATACTACCTGGTTCACCAAGTCATTTAAGTAAGAATGCATTGCAATAAGAAATACTTATATTTTTAAAGAAATAATTACATATTATTTCAGTTTGTTTAATACTTTATATTATAGGACCGAGGAGTGAGGGCATCTAAGATGAAGAGATTTATTGATAATAAGAATGTAAGACAATTTATGGCTCAGTAAGAGACAGTAGATATGCAGCCATGTCTCATCATATGTTTTGCATTTATTTTTTACTGCTTATTTATTCTTTAATTCCTTTCTGCACATAATCACTTTTTTTTTTTTTTTAAATGCAGGTTACATCAGAGTTCAATCTCTTCTGTTCATCTTAGGTCTTAGTATTTCCTGCATTTACGACTGTGCTAAGTTATGGCTGCCTAGAGAACCCTGTCTAGAAAGACATGAAGTGTAATCTTAACACAGCAACACATGAGGAAGCCACCACTTCAATTGGTTGTTTGTACCAATTACAATCATCATTTATACTACAGCTATTTTGAAGAGTTATTACCAATTCAGACCTTTAGTTACAGATTTCAGCCATTGGTTTTAACATGCTGGTCTCTGCTGAACTAAAGAAACCTGCTCTGCATCCTGTGTTTCTCTTCATTAAACAAGTGTGCTACCTTTGTATACACCATGATCCCCACAGTCATATTTCAGCAAAAAACCTGAGACACTGAATTACTAAAATATCTTTCTGCATACCTTTTTATAAGAAATATCACCAATTTCTTTGAGGGTTTTTGAATTATATCTTTCATCTTTTATGGTTTTTAGGTTCTGCTACATTGCATACAAGGACACAATATAATACAGTACAACCGATATCACAATCAATGGGAAAGGAAATTGTCTTCCTCCTTTCTTGCTCACACTCACAAAATCACATTTATCATTTTGCTCCAGAAGCTTACATTGAGTTGCTTGTCTAATTAACTAAAAGTAACTCTTCAGGACATTGCTCTCCCTTTGCAGTTTGGCCTGTTTAAAGTATTTCAAATGTGAAGCTTTTTACAAAGATAATCTCAAAAAAGTTACTAATATTGCCTTTTTTCAGGCTTTTCAGCTAAATCTGCAAAGTTTGAGCAATTTTTGAAGATCTTTATTTTAATTTAAATAACTTTTATTAAGTTAATTGTGTATTAATATATCAAATTTTGATTTATAGGTTCACAATATATAACATTGTAAAGGACATATTTTTGATTTCAAGAATAAAAGGGACATCTTTAAAAAAACCCTGTTTTTAAAATTTTGATTCCTGATGATTTTTAGATTTGAAACAAATTTTTGTTATAAGAAGCGCTCTGCCAAAGAGAAGCTCAAACAGTCTTTTTAATTATAAAAAATATACAAAACACTTTTCAAAAAATGAAATATTATTTGTGATGGATTTTATTTTTTATAAAATCACACGAGCTTTTATGTTGCTGATTGTTTCACTTTCAGCTTTATTAAATGAGATTTTTGCAAACTCACAAATACTTTATAAGTCATGAAGTCCGTGGTCCATTCACCAACACAGTGAAGGACATAGAATGGATACCAGTAGAAAGCTGCCAAAGAGTAAAACTGAACTTCCAAACTTTTCTCTTCACATTCTGGCTGTTAGAAGTTGAAGATTTCTTATTACTGAAGATAAACTCTGAAGATTTCTTATTACTTCTGTATAAAATTCAAAAGTCAAAGAGAATGTATTATACCAATTCAAGTTTCCAGCAGGCAAATTATTTCTTTCAGGGTGACTTTCATTCTTACTTATTCTCTCTAATATGCCTCTCTTCACAATGCAGTCTGGTATAATAACAGGAGCAACTAGAGCTCCATTATGAGGCACTTTCTGCACAAAACTCAGAAGTCATAGAAACCTACTCCAAAGTTTAATTATTTCTGAGTATATAACAAAACACTTCTCTATTTCCAGGTTTCTGTAATTGGAATAGCACATGCTAGCACTAAAGTTGTGTGTCTGTAGTTCAACAGAGAAAGCATGCAAGATAATTTCTTTTGCCATTTGATTGTTTTTAGACAACTCCTCATCTTATATACTTAGCTTTTCTTAACCACTGCTCATAATAGATGTAAGACTAGATATATAGGGAAATACTTTTAAAGCAAAATTTTGTCAAAACATACATGCACCTGTCTTTAAAATCAAGTTTTAGATGGACAGAACAAAACTGAGTTTATTTTTTTCTATTCTAAGAAAGTAGAAAAAAAAGGACTTTATTATTCACATACCTGTCTGGCTAGAAGCCCAAGTGATTATTTCAGGAAGCTACTGAAACGTATCACTTGATGTCTTGTGTCACTAACATAATTTTTCTTAAGAATTAAGGTAAAGTTTCCAAAGAGTATTTCAATGGCTATGACACATGGTATTATTAATGCTGTGAAAAGATATGTAGTGAAAATTGAAGAACTTTGAAAAATGGCTTTAAATTTAGCTCTATTCTGTGAATCTGCTAGGAAAGCTGGTATGTCCTCAAGCATTTTTTTTTTTTTTTTAATTCTGGAAAAAACCTTCTATTTTTACATTAATAATATTATTTTTGTTTTGGGGAAGCTGTGCTGAAATCTAAAATAAAAAAGTTACATTAATTAATGAAAAATATATAAAAATATATTTAAAGATTATAAATCTTTAAAATATATTTTTTGTGCTTTTTTAAGGTCTTACATTTCAAAAGCTAATAATGTTCAAGCACAGCGCTTTTTCGAATGACAGAATTTCCAGGGAAGTATAAATATTCAAAACAATTTGGCAAAAGGAAATGAACACTGTTAATAACTTAGAACAGCCCAAATGTTGTGGCAACCTGTAGTGTTCCTGGGACTATGATCTTTGATGTAAAACATTCTCATTTGTTGGAGCTAAAAATATGCATCTGAACTCCTACATCTTTCCAACCATTAAATAACCACATAATCCACAGAAAGGTAAGAATGGGTGAAAGATTACAATAAGGCTTTTAAACTATCTTAACAGCCTTCTAATTCTGATCTGCCCTGTCAGTGAGGAAGCTCCAAGTATGGAGAATTCACCGTATTGTCCTTTGGACTGTAATGCCTTCCAGAATTTCCCCATACTGATCCATTGAGCTCTGTCACATCCTTAACTCTTTTATCTCCCACATAAGAACTTGTGATGATCTACTGAACAGGCATCTGACAGGCAATCTCTCTCATTTCCATGCTTTATGAATGTGCTTTAGATGGACACAGCAATTTTATACACCAAACACAGTTTGTGGGGCTTTGAATCTGCCATTCAATGTCAAGAGGCCATAGCAGATAGACTCTTGCTGTAACAGAAGTCTTTAACACATATTTCTCCTTCCTAAAGTAGTTAGAATCTGAGTCATAGAAGGATTTGGATTGGAAGGGGTCATAAAGATCAGTTAGTTCCAGCTCTCCACTCTAATTAGCCAGGCCCTCCCACTAGACCAAGTAGCACAAAGCCCAATTAAACCTGGCCTTGAAAAGTTCCAGAGATGGGGCATCCTCAGCTTCTCTGGGCAACCTGTTCCAGTGCCTCACCACCCTCACAGAAAAGAATTTTTTCCGAACACCTTATCTAAATGTACCCTCCTTCAGTTTAAAGCTATTCCTTCTTATCACTACATGCCCTAACAAAAAGTCCCTCTCCAGCCTTCTTAGAAGCACCCTTCAGGTCCTGGAAGGTCCAATAATGTCTCCCCAGAGCCCTCCCTTCTCCAGGCTGAACAGCCCCAACTCTCTCAACCTGTCTTCATAGGAGAGGTGTGCAAGCCCTCTGATCAACTTAGTGGCCTACTCTGGATTTGTTCCAACGGGTCCATGTCTTTCTTGTGCTGGGCACCCCAGAGCTGGATGTAGTACTGTGAACAAATTGGGTTTTAAGATATGAGTGTTCTGCTAAAAATCACCCACTGTGGTCCCTCCCAGTCTCACCCTTTCTCTGTTTCTGTGGCTCTGTGATTCTGCGATGCATGAAGGGATCAGTTTATATGCAATGGTTTAGCACTTGAGGTGAAAGAAACTTTATAAATTCCATTAGCAAATTTAGTAGTCTAGAGTAAGAATCACCAGAAACTGGAGACATTAAATATTATATAAATGAATAAAAATAGATCCAAATGTGTGACTTGAGTGCAAAGAGCACTTCATCAGTGGAGCCTTTTTCTTACCATGTGAAATCAATACCTTATAAAATAATGAAGTACACATGAGCAGTAGTAGAAAGACAATTTCATTAAGAAAACCCTGTGAGTCTTGTTCACAAAAATATTTCCTTTCTGCACAACTGTGTCAGAGTGCTTTCCAAAATATTTAACTGAGATATTATTTATTTTCAGTAACATACTGTCTCAGGCTTAGGCATTGTATGCATACATTGACACATATACTTGCAAATGCCTCCTTGATAAAAACAAAAGGAAAAAATGCATGGTATTCATTAAGACTTATCTTATTAGTTTCCTTGCAAGTACCTGGCAAGTTCAGCAGAAATCACAATCTCATTACAATTGTTTATTACAGACACACAGTAACGGACAGTGATTGCCACTGAATTCTGTTGACAGTATTAAGAAACAAACTTGATATAATGCATATGCCTAAAGTTACAGAGGGATAAGAAAGGTCAAGATAAACATCACAAAATACTATTATTAATCTAGAAACAGAGTTTTCCCAAAGAAGATTAATAGTAGTTTTGTGATATGCTGATGAGAGACAATCTTTTCCAGAAACAAGCAGAGAAATGTAATGTTTTTAAACACACATTATCTCACCTGCATCTGACACATGGATTTATCTAATATCCATCAGAAACAATTTTCATACAATACTTCAAAAGATTGAGACAAAGGGCTTCTATAACATTTTACAGTGATTTTGAAGATTTATAACAGTAGGGAAGATTACATCTGACACTTCTTTCTTTCTTTTCTTTTTTTTTCTTTTTAAACACTGAAGTCTATCACTGAAAAGTCATTATCTGAACAGGAATGCCAGAAAAGGAAGAAAAAGTAACAGAAGAATAGAATGCATGTACACACAGAGAGCAGAAAGGAAATTATTCAGTACAGCAAAACTCACAAAAGAAAAGAAAATATTTCAAACAAATGTAAAAGATGAAGGAAATCAAGAAGGGAAAATGAAGTAAAGAGGATGAAAGTATATGAAAGCAATTCAGGCCCTGGAAAATGAGTAAGAGGCAATTACAAACACACAGAAAAGGTTATCAGCCAGCAAAAGCAATAGATGAGAGAGAAAAAAAGTAAAAAATATAAATGTTTAAAGAAGACCAAATTCCTGTTATCACTCTATATGTTAGAATTATGTCATAATATCAAGCATCATGTATGTGGTGAATACAAAGGAATGATATTTCTGAACCTTTATCTTTGGTTCTGTATTTCAGAAACATTTAGTCCAATCTCCATGTTAACCAGAGAAAACTTATAAAACCTGTTGAATAAATAAAATTAAGTAGGGTCAGTATTCTTCATTTAATAACTTTCTTCTGCAGTATTGATGGACACTGGGGTTTTTTATGTTTCAGAATTAAACACATAAATTTAAACTGTTAAGGAGAAGATACAAAAGCAGCTAATGTAAGGACTGGTAGTCTCTCACATGTAACAGAAACTCAATGTTTTTTATGGAACCTTGCATTCATTCATAAACTAAGATGTAAGTGAACAGAAGAGCTTAAGCTTGGAACTCTGTGATTTCTCTTTTGGTTTTTAGCCAGCTTGTATATTTGATTGACTTTTAATTTTTCAGTTCAGGTGGATTCATATGAAGAAACTCTTTGAGTCAGCCTGAGTCTTATATGAATTCTTAGGATGAACTCTAACATACACTATGCACAAGTATAAACACTTTCCTTGGAAAGTGGAATGGCAACAGTAGAACTTTCACAACTGACTTGAAACATAGAATTTTAGTTAAAGAGTTAATTTTGCTAAAACTAGTCAAAATGAGCAAGTGAGCCCAGCTGTAGTTAATTAAAAGGACTAATAATTAAACTGGAGTTAGGCCTGGAATAGGTCCTTTGAAATTAAAGGATTGATTCCTCGTTAGTGTGTTTGCTCAGCTGTGTTTATGCCTAACGGAGATCTAAAAGAGGGTAGACAGTTACAAATCTTTCAATTAGAAATTCATTTAAAAAGAATAAGGGGAGGAATTGAGGAATTACTTAGGTCAAACTCATTGTATTTGGTCACAAGAGTGAAAAGTTCAAAGCGAGGAAGAAGAGTATTACTTCATCTTCTTGTTGACCACTCCTCATTATACGACCCCCAACCCATTTTAAAGAACTAACTAAGGATGCTGAATGATTTTTTGGCTAATTACCATACGAAGCAGGGAGTGGGAGGTGTCAATGTTATGAATATGCATTTGTACTGAATCTTTTGTGGATATATAGACCTTGTAATGTTTTGTGATTTTGCTCTGCGGCTTTGGGAAATATCCCACGCAGATTGCCCGGCCGTAACAAAACCTACCCTTGTCCATTTGAGTTGGGTGTTGATTTTAGATTTATACCCATATTTTGGTAAATCAGACTGAAAAATAACTTTCAGCAGATGAACTTTCCCCTTTTTCAAGTATGCAGTTCGTTCCAAAGGCAGAAGTCAAATGCCTGGTGTCAGATGCTCTGAGTTGTGATGTTTCATAATATACGGAAACCAGGAACTTCCACAGTGGAAAAAATGCCGAGAAGTTGCATATAAGACTGACTTCACAAAGGTGTTGGGGTCTGTGGAGATTTTTGTAACAATATCACAGAAAACTATGGAATGGAAAAGGGCGTATTCACACATGAGGAAGGAGATTTGGAGCTTGTTGGAAAGTGCATGAGTGAGGGGAAAGTGGAACTGAGGCCTTACTGAAAATATAAAGAGCTCTCCAAACTGTACTACATAGTTCCTGAGAAAATTGCCATATATTAGGGAACCCATCAGTCCTCTTGATCAAATGGAACTTGGATATTGCACTTTCAAGAGCCTGTTTCCCAAATGCAAATAGCAGTCAGAGTCTTTGCTGAAAAAAAGCTCAGTTTCAGCCTGGAAAACACATAATAATTTAAATTAAGGGGAAAGCATAATCTTTAAAAAAGCTACTGAAAATCTCTCCAATGGGCAGTAATGAAGAACTCAGCTTATTATCTTCTCTCTGAGAGTCCAATTCAAACTTGTACACTTGCATCCATCAGTAGGACTTCTCTTAGGAAAACAGTAAACAGTTTTTTTCTGTTTCATGGCTAGGATGATTTTTTTTAATGTAAAAAACAGGACTTGGATAGGTACAGGTATATATGTATATGTATATATTGTATTTGTGTGTATGTGTGCCTGGAACCTTTGAATTTAGTACATGCAGTAAACTGTTATAGTAAACTCTTACAGCAATATATAGCAGCCATACCTCCCAGACACTAAAACAGAAACAAACTGCAGTAAACACCAGCTTTTAATACTGGGATTCAAAGCTTCATTTATATCTGTCATCTGAACTCTATCTGTATAGTCATTTATCCTGCAAATCTATTCCAGTAACATTTTCTGAAACACTTAGAGAAGCTTTATATTGCATTAACACAATGCTTCAGAAGAAGGAAAAATGAAAGAGATTTTGTTTCTTAGAAAATGTTATCCGAGATCTGTTATTTTCAGTTGTCCTACTACTACTATAAGCTCTTTCAAAATTGCCTATATATTAATAACTCTGAGACAAGTATAATTTAAAAAGAATCTTAAAATAAACTTTGACAAGATTTACACAACTATATAGTCTAGTATAATTCTAGAAAACTACCTATTGGAGGCTTACCTTTACTAATCAATACTGTTCCTCTGTAGTCTCTCCTGAAAGCCAAAGCTGCATAGCTCAGAGTACTTTATGGCTGCCAGGCTGCTCTCAGAGAGACAAACTCCTTTTCCTGCCCATACCATTATTCTGCCATATCCTGCTTCACCTTGGTTACATTTAATGGCAGGAAGTTCTGATGAGCCCTCAGTGCAGTACATCCCTCCTACCTGTTCTCTGTCCTTGTGGTGTCATGTAAAAGTGTACCTATGAACTGCATGCTTAAACAATGATGCATGTGAATAGCAGAAGAATCTGGGCCAGATGAACTGAGTTAAAGCCTCATGTCTGAAACTCAGTGCTCCTGGGCATGCACAGAAATCTTGCATTTTTCAGAATGACAAGGATTATTGCAAGTTTTTGGTCTCTGATCTTATCCAATCGCCTGGTGCTGCCTGTATCAATCACCTTCTTGAATTTAAGCAGAATTTAATGCCTGCTTCCAAAATGACATGAAAGGTAATTTCCATGTTGCCCCCATCTCCAATTTAGTTCTACGAAGTCAAAATAATTCTCTCTCCCTTGTAGTGTATGGTATTTGCATTAAAAGATGATTTTTAAAGGAACAAACAGCATTCTTGCCGTAATGTATTTAAGGTGTTTTAGACAGTAGATAGTCAGTTATGTATGCCAGTGAAACTAATGTTATGGTGCAATTTTTTTCATTTCTTAATTCCGAACATTTTTAAAACAGCAATGTAAATCTCTCAGATAAGGAACATGCAGTACATAATATGCTATGAAAGGTACTGTCTTGTCCTGAAGTAGTGATGTCAATAGTTTTGAAAAGGTTAATGACCTATCTCAAAAATATGTTTTTAAAAGCTCTCTATATTCCTTGCACATATTAGATCATCCTTTTGGTATTTTAAAATTCAAATAGATCCAGTAAAAAAGATGGCAGAACATACTTGAGTAAATTTCAATCCTATTAAAAAATCATAAGATTAAAATTTACTCACAAACCCATACATTTTAAGAAGTGTCAGCACATCCACAGTAATGAAGTAATCCATGCAGCTGGGGTACCAAGAAGGACAAAACCCAGCAGGGTAAATGAATACCACTAGAGTATGCTAAATATACAAAAGCAGTGCATTCAAAAGAATTAGAAGTCTACAAATAGGTGATGGTAAGTAGGAGGTCAATTAAAGAAAAACTATGACAGTCAGAACAGAAAGAATTAGTGCCACAGAGTGACAAATACAGGGATATTCTTGCAGAAGAAATTGGATTGCTTTGTCTGCCACGCTGTAGAGTTCTCTGCTTATTGGGTTGCTCCAACTGTAGCAATATTGCATCTACAGAACAATATGAATTCTGAAAATACAATATAAAGTACACCAGGCTTTCTAGTTTTTTTGCAATACTTGTATTTGCAAAGTATATAATCCATTATTGCCCTATTTAAACAACTTTCTGCAATCACTTTCTCCTTCCTTCTCAAAACAAATCCATCTGCCTCAGAAGCCTGTCTTGCAAAAGGGGAATGACATCTGAGCTTCCTAGGTGCTTTCAGGGAAGCAGACTATATTTAAGGACTGATGATGTTAAGATGAATGTGGGTTATACCTAAAGTGAAAAGCAAACAATGATATTAGCTGCCAGGTGTAAGCAGCTATGAAAGTCATGTGTCACAGAACAGGAATGAGTAAGGAGAATGTCTGCCAGGTTTCCACACAGTCCATTCCTACGGATTTCCCTCCCCACCAAGGGAAATTCAGAATAATTTCAATTATCTGTTGAAATTACTCTGGATTTCAACAGACTAAGTACAACAATTTCCATTGTTGAAATTCAGTTTTTCACAGACAGGAATAAATGTGATTTAGACCAGGATGGTGCCAGGTCTGTGTGCACTGCTAGGCTCATCTGCAGCATTCTGAAGAATCAGTGAGGTAAAAGGAACATTTTGCTTAGCATAGAGGATTGAGAAGGACCAACATTCTTCCAACATCCTTTTATACCCAAGACTATATCCACAGTTCATCTATACAAACAGTCATGTCATTTTATTCACCTAATCAGTAACATATGCACAATAAATATCTGCAAGAAACAGTCCTCAACTGTAATCACTGAGTTCTTTTTAAAATAAAGCAATCTTTAAGGTCTATATTATACCATATAAGCCATATTTGTATGCTAATTAACTATGAAGGGAAGTATCAGAATCAATACAAAATTCAATAACTCTTGGCATATAATTCTATAGATTATAATATAACAGGTAACATAGCATTCTATACCAATAAAAATGCAAAAGGAACAAAGCTAATTTTTTTACAAGCCCCTCTTTCCTGCCTATATTCCTCTCTATGTTACATACACAGACTGGATAGAGCTGTTCTCATTAGTCTTTTTGTTTCTTGAAGGCTCTTGATACTCAATGGAATGGTTATATAAACTGTTCAGTAGGAAAAACAGTAAAAAAGAATGGTGTCAAAAAGCTCAAGGATGTATGCACTTGTATCAATGAAAGCATTATTAAAGAGAAAGAAAGAAAGAAAGAAAGAAAGAAAGAAAGAAAGAAAGAAAGAAAGAAAGAAAGAAAGAAAGAAAGAAAGAAAGAAAGAAAGAAAGAAAGAAAGAAAGAAAGAAAGAAAGAAAGAAAGAAAGAAAGAAAGAAAGAAAGAAAGAAAGTAACAGTCCTGATTTTTAAGTTATCTTTTTTTTACCTAGTAATTTAAAAAACAGAACTACCTCTTGCCTAGGATTTGGGACATAAAAGGTCTAATGTATATGCAAAATAGATAGCAATTTCCTAATCTAGTAACTAGAGAAGACTCCAGAGATGGTTTATGATATTTTTCACAATGATTACTTAATTTCTACTATATAAATACCCCCTGAAGTCAGGATTTTTTCCACCTAAGTTAATACCTGAATGAAAGACATGAAGTAGCTTCCTCACTTGCTCTCAACCTTATGAATTTGTTTTGCACAGAGGCATATTTTCACAGACAAGAGTATGTGCACTCATTTTGAAGGACACCATAGTTCTGACTAGGAAAAGTTCTGATGAAACTCTGTACAGAAATACAAGAGAGGAGACATTGCTTCTTTCTTATTTGGGGTTTATCGTAACAGAGGTCAGGGTTTTCTATTTTGTGCAGGATTTAGACCCACAACCATTTGTTAAAAGCACTTAGAGAACATATTCCAAACAAAATGCTTTGGGGAACTTCAAGGGTGCCAACATTTATTTCTTCATCAAGTTTGGACAGGGAGATGATACTGAGCTGCTATTCTAAATAAAAATGGTGGCAGGTCTGTGCAGGGGTAACAAACTGAATTTTGTGTTCAGAATAAGTTTTACTGGCAAAAGCTTAGATGCCTAGGTCTTGGGACAGGTAGTTCATTAGACAATGAGTTTACACTCTTTTCAAAACTTTGAGTGGGATGTGCGCAGGTTCATTAAGGGGTGCAGATGAGAGCAGAGTTCAGATCTCACGTATCTTTAATTGATGATCTAGCAGGTTACCACTAGCTTTTGAGGATAATGTTTAAGCAAGCATATGGACATTAATTTAACTATTTCATAAATTTTAGGGAAAAAAGTCATATGTGAAAAGCCATATATAATGTTCTGCAGGAATCGAGGACATGTACATCCTATGACTGAAATGATACTTGCCTCTGAAAGACTTCATTATCTACAAATGCAATTCACCTGTTTTCCTTTGCTTTCCACTTGTCCATGTTCAAACCTATTATATTCCAGAACAAAATCTTAATGTACACCACTGCCCCTGTATAGCCTTTTATTTCAATCAATGCATGACCAACAGCAATGTGAATATGCAAAATTGGAATCAACTGGGGTTTTAAAATATATTCAGAAACAATGCTTTCCAGCATTTTTCACAATCTCTTGTAGAGTAAATGTGGCACCAAGTCATCCATATTTGTAACAAGATTAATGGAAGTCCCTAAATCATGTGTAAAACACAACCAGCACATCTCCCCACTTCCTATTTCTGTATTTTCCTGCAGATCATCTTTCTTAGTACACTGTTTCAGCATGCAGGGGGTGACAACTCACTCTAAATAAGGTGTCAAGCTTAATTGAACTACTCTGAAAAAAAATACAATCTTCCACAAAAAAAATGCTTCAAAAGCAAAAAAGAAAGAAAGATCTCTCTTGGAGCTTTTGTCTTTTTTTTTTTTTTTTTTTGCAACCATTGTTGAAATTGTCTAAAATGCTCACCCTGTGTAAGGAAGAAAGTGAAATCAGCACAAAAAATTTCTTATGATTTGGAAAGGTATAGAGGGCAGTTTACCTGCAATTGTCAACATTTCTTCTTCCCACAGCGTTAGAGAAGCTGAAAGATCCGACATTATTGATTTCTACCACTTTTATACAGCCAGTGAAATTGACAGGTCCAGAAATCTACAAAGGAAAAAATGCACACAGTTCTTTTGCTTGTTGTCATTGTGATTAATTTTAAAAATAATTAAGCTTCTACAAAAATATTTGCAGCATAATTTTACCTACTCCTGAAAAACCCTCCTGGTCTCCATTTTTTCTCTAATGAAATTCTACTGAAAAAAGTGAATATGAAAAGAAATTACAGCAAGATAAGCAGTACTGACTTAAAAGTAAACTTACTGAATACATTTAAAAACAGCGTTTGGGACATGCACACAGCACAACAGGTATGGTGAAACACCAGTAAAAAGTGTGTTTCACTAAATTTAATCAGGTATTTATTTTTTTATGCAGGAATACAGGTCATGGGAAATGATAAACAGGGAAGTTTTGAAATTTGTAAGTTTACTACTTCCCTGCTCAAAAGATTTCTAGTACCATTAATCAAGTTTCAAAGATGCCTAAGGACCTACTAAAAATGGGAATCACTGCAGGGGCACTGCAAACACAGAGAACAGTAAGTTGTTATGCACTGCCAAGGACTCATTTCTAACACTGAACATGAAGTCAGGTTTAGATAGTTGCAGCAAGAAAAATAGAAACATCTTGAGGAACAATTTGCTGAAAGCATAAAAGAAGGCATTAAATACTTTTTAAAGACCAACAGGAGCATTAAGCCTGCCAGAAAGGCATTAGAGCTAATAGACCATCTAATTATAAAGGGAATGTCCAGAGACAAGGCTCTAGCAGGAAATGTAAATGACTCACCAAATCAAAACTTAATGAAGAGTAGTTCTGGGAGGTTCCCATGGTAGAACCCCTTTTTAGTTGGGGTACATCAGAGATCTGTCTCAAACTGAATTATTACTTGGAAATGTTTTTTTAAAGAACCTAAAAAGTGAACAGTGTCAAAATAAGAGAAAGATCAAATAGTATTTGCTTGGGATTCCTATGGGAAATTACCCTGGTCATCACTTAAAATGACATCCAAACCATGGGAATGGTAGATATGGATTTTTTGGGGGAGGAGAGGAGGGCCTGGGTTTTTTACTTTGTACGATTTTGAAAATGGAGACAAGAATAGGGCATGCAAGGACACACCTCAAACTATAGATCAGTAAGTGCCAATTCCATTCAAGACAAACAACTGAGAATTACAGTGAAGAACAAAGTTTACAGATATGTAAATGAACATAATGTACGGGGAGGATTGTTAAGATGGTTTCTGAAAAGGGAAATTGTAACTCACAGGAGGAACACTACGTGAAAAAGGATGCTTTGGCACATAGCCTTTTATTTCCAAAGGATTTTAATGAGTTCCTGTGTTAAAAGATTCTAAAGCAACTCAGCCCCCCTGGGATAACAAGGAAGACCTTCAATAAATTCGGAGAATGGTTAAAACAGAAGCAGAAAAATTGTCAATAAATGAGGTTTCTCAATATGGAGAGCTCCTAGAAATTCTCTCCGCAAATCTGTATTAGGGTCTGTGGTCTTCAATGTATTTAAGTGGCTCAATATTTTCTGCACTACTCAGGATAGCAAAACCAAAATCCTGAGAATAGGATTTCACAATATGCAAAAATGTCACAATATGTAAAATTATAAGGTACGTAAGGATGATGATACATATGAGAGTTTCTGAACAGAGTGACTGTATAGACCAGGAATCTTCAGTCAGGAAAACTCACTGTCAATGAAAGATAGAACACAGCAGTGTGCAGATGAATAAAGAGTTTTCACAGTTTCTCAAAATACAGGATCAAAAGGACATGAAATGACATAAATCAGTGCGAAGATGAAAGCAAGGTAAGGGGTTTGCTTTTTATACAACTCAAAATTAAATTGTGGAACTCTGCCACACCATGTTGTGGATGGTAAAAGTGTAAATAGGGTTAAAAATCAATCATATTAAAGGGAAAGAAGAGCTGTCTCCCTCTCAGCAGACAGAGAGGCTGCACAAGTACAATACGGTTGAAGCAAGGAGAATTGCTTTTCTCTGCACTGCTCAACCACTCTGGAACATAATACACCATGCCGTGCCATCCACTATATACAGAATGAACTGGCCTTACAACTCATGGGAGAGCTCAAAGAGTTCACTAACAGGTCATTGTTTACTTCCTTAGCAGCAAAGGCTTGCAGGAAGTTAAGACTTTAAAAGAGATATATTATTACACTGCAACAATGTGGAAAGTTATGTAGCCATCTATAAGATGGCATTTAAACTCAAAATAAATTCAAGTGTGGCAAAGGGAAGATGGTTTCCCCGTGGAACAAACACAGAGGATTACAATAAAGCTTCCTAGAATTTAGAAAGAAACATTCAAGAACTGGACGTAAACACCATCCTCCAGGTTAACTTTGGACATTAAGCAAACAGTACAATTTGATATACCACAAGGGCTGGCAGAGGTTATTGATATAGATTACAGACAACAGAACACTCTTTCTTGTCCTCCTTTGCCAGCCAGTCTGGCACAGAAATGTGTGATGGACTGCCAGGAGTTACACTCAGCAGTCTGCTTTTGCTGCCATCTTCATAACAAAATATACCAGGTAATCTCTGAAGATTTGTTGCCCTACTAAGCTTCACATTTTAATTTTTTTAGGAGACATTTCTTATTTTTTTTTCCTGCCTTTTATAAATAGTACATAAATAAATTTCAAATTAACAGGGTGCAGGATCTGTTGCAAATTTGTTATGAACACAGACAGAAATGGTTACAGGGTTCTGAGCTGGAAACTACATGGGATCTGTAACACTGACTCCCCCCGTTCCCCAAAAATGAACAATTGGACAGTGTTTTAATATTGGCTGCATAAATCAGCTTGTTAAAGTTCTGCTCCTTTTTTTCCTCCCTGAGCTTCTTATGATTGTCTTAGTCATGCCATGCATGTGTTTCAACAAAAGTTCTCTTTCTTGGGTTTGTAAAAATGAACAAACAAAAAAGAAAACAAAAGTAATCCATACATTCAAAGGTCAGATACAATATGATTTAATGATAGCTACCGTGCCAAGTTAAGTTCATCCAAGACTCTGGTGTAGGGAAAATTCACTATGTCAAGCTATGATCCATTCTGCACGCTGAAGAGGAAATTATTCACTTGGTTTAGAAAACAACATTTATCTGCATATTTTCCCAAACACTGAAACAGTGAATATTTTAACAACATGGTTTCCTTCCCCTCACTACTGGTTGGCCTCCTAATAATTTCTCTTACATTGATATGTGCATATTTTAAAGGTAATGTATTCCTCTAAAGCAATCTTAAAATAATTATTTCTTTGTTTTTTAATTATAACTACACTATTAACATTTTGGTCAAACAATTACTTGCATTTGTTCTGCTATGCTGTCTATACAAAAAAATTAATATCTTAGAGATAATAAGGAATAAGAACTATTGATGTATATAATCAAAAGTAAGGAGCTTTTATTCTTCTATTTTTGAGAACAGATATTCTTTGTGTTTAGCAGAATATTAAAATGTAGACTTCACATGTAGTTGAATTCCCTTCCATTTACAAAAAGACATTAATATGCTGACAAACTATAACACTTAAATTGCCTGAAAATGTCAGGGCCAGAGCAACACCAGAAATTTAGTTTAATAAAATTCACTATTCACAATCTATTCAGATATGTTTGACATATAGTAACCATGCTCTTTAAACGCCCTTTATACTTGACAAAAATGAGTACAGATACTTACCTTGTAGGAAAAGTTCACACATATATGCCAAATCATTTATTAACATCCCTTACTGACTAGCCCAAATTATGCTGCTGTTAGATAGAATTAACCTAGAATGAGTTCCTAATGAAATGAACTTACATGCTGCCAATTCACTACAGATTCATAAATAATATAATGAGGATTTGGCTTATGATCTGAGCATTTATTTAAAAAATATGATCAACTGGAAAGAAAACAAAACATAGCACAATCTTTCCTCATTTGTGTCCAGTCAAGATAAATTTTATATATCTTAAAAATTCTCACTATAAAAATTACAGTGTACCAGAATACATTATTTAATAGCCTTTCACATCTTTGTGATTCCTGAAAAGTGTCTGATTTTGAAGTCTGATTAGTAGAACTCTCTTCAATCGACTGCAAAACTTTTCAAATGTAATATTTCAAACTTAAATAAAATAACTCAGGTGCACAATTTTGAATAATGTAATAAAATTTTAACTTGTATTTACTAAAAACACGGTGAATCATTTGGAAATTAATAACTCAAAAAACCCCTCAATTTCGATAACAGCTTCTTTACTCCAGTTTTGTTTTCTGCTAGTGATTAAAATCATATGAAACAGTCATAGTGAACTCTGAAATTAAGCAAGCCATAATCTCACCTCTGTATTCTCTTCAAACTGGCCATAAAAATTTGGCTAACCATCTTAGTTTTAACCTGTTTGAAGCCTACTGCAACTGAAGTTCAATATTAAGACCACTAAAAAAATAATCTGGAAACCAAAAATAATGTTTAAAAAAACCCAAACAAAACCACACCAAAATTCGATGGGTTGTGGTGGTGATGCTTACCCATAAGAAGAATTTGTTCTTTGAAAATGTCATTTTGCCACCTATTATCCTCTCTTAGATACTAAATTACATACAGCACAAAATAGAACTATACAGACTATGAAATTAGCAGCAAGGCAATCATAATGGGCTTAATCCAACAGGACATTAATCTGCCTTCGTATTTCACTAACTGAACACTGAAACTTGGCTGCATTCAAAACAACATACTATATATGGCATGTGTACTTTCTTCAAGCCCAAAAGTTTTCAATTCTTTGTTAAAATCAATATTAGTGACTCAGACATCACCTTGCCAAAAAATGTAGCACTTTTATTCTTGCTGATTTAATTTTTTTTAAAAATCAATTAATAAAAACTAAACTTTATTCATTTTATCTCTGGTAGTTCAAGCAAAAAGGACAAGGCTAATCTGGTTAATTTGTATAGCTACTAACGAGAGAGAAATGCACTTCCCTTTGAGAAGTCCTACTGAATTCGCCAGTGAAAGGGAGTGTGTGTCTTTGATGTATCTATACTGTTCATTACTTCACATTCTAAAATATACTTTTAATAACACTTACCATACCCAGTTCAAATTTTAAACCATGAGCATTTTTATTGTTAGATAATGGAGTATAAGCCAAGGAGTTTAATGCCATTTCAAAATGTGTAGGAAAATGAATAGTAGTAACTCTCAAACAAAAGTAATAAAAGAAAACACTTAAAATATGGGAGACGGAATATTGGTTCAGCTTCTGTCCTGGTACTAGTATAGAAATGGGAAGGCAAAGTGGGAATATGCACTGGTAAAATTGCCTACATCCTATTATATAACTAAATTGGGTGAAATACAATGGGACTGAAGTCTTCTCTGTCTTGACTCATACTGGCTAGGAAATGAAATACTATATAAATCTATACAAAACACCAAAGCATCATTCAATTCATATTTTAATATAATAGATTATTTTACACTCATATTGTGATTCTGAGCCAAACATCCCAAAATAATTTTAATTAAGTTATACTAGCACAACTAAAAAGGGGTTCAACAGGTAAGTGAAATCCGGATTTTTTTTCATCTATCTCTACTGAGTTTTTAAAAGAATTTACTGTTATTACCATGAATCTGCTTTTATTGTATATACTATGGATATTGAATCCTATCACTAGACTTTCATGAAACAATAAATTATAATAATATAGGCAGAAGAGGGGGAGAAAATTTATTCCCAAACTGCCTAGAGTGGTACAGGTTTACATCTCTGCTCTTCATTTCTCATTTGTTCTAGCCACTCAAATCAGGGGTTGCAAAACTTGCAACTCTGATAGTTCTCCTATGGGAAACCAGCATGTCAATAGTTTTTCAGTCTTCCGTGCTGTAGAGCAGGTAACTGAGACTATCCTCTCACATTTTATCTGAACTGGCAAACCACCTCCTGCATTGCTGTGCTTCACAGTGAAAACCAGACTGGTCATCTGCCTAGTCCCAGAGTCAGCGGGAACCAGCTCACCATATAACAGACATTCACATTCCTCTTGCATCATTTCTTCATCTAAATTGACTGGCAGTCTAAAACTTGAGCATAAGTGCTTCACTGTCAATTTTCCATGATTCTGACAGTTCTAGTTCAGAATGTTTTATTAAACCACAAAGGATTAATTAAAGTCAGCAAGTCTGAAAGATTCAAGAGTACTGAGAAACTCCCTTACCATTTTAATGAAAGTTCATCCTTGGCCAGGATGCTTATCTTTCCAACTTGCTCTTGGCTTGCACTTAAACAAGCGCAATGTTGCATTTCAGAAGGGATATGAAGACCCTGATGTGAGGAAGGACCATCCTAAGCTTTATGGATAGCAACGTCTGCCCCTTTTCTAAACAATTTCAGTGTTTATGCTTGTAACCATAATGCATGACTCACTTACTGCATTTGCAATTCTTAATAAGTCCTACTACTGTAATTTATCTTTTTCAATTCTCTCTGTTTGAGAGATGTGGTACAATACCTTGCCCCTGAGAAAGATGGAAAATATATTGGCCTGAGAGGACTAGAAAATGTAGAGTGAAATTTGGAAAATGGACTTATCTTTCTTGTATAGTGCAGACTCTATGAACTGTGGAAATCAGCTCATCTGCCTGCACTTCACCTCTTCAGAGCAACACTGAAGTTACACGTTGAACACCATGCTAACACATTACAGTATTACAGCACACAGGGAAAGGTGTTCTGAGTCCATCACCATGAACTAGTTTTCAGTCCAAGTTAGTCAACTTCTGTAGTTCTGGTTCTTGTCCAATCAAGAACCAATCGCTCACGCCTACAAACATTTAACCCAAGAGACGTTTGTATCAAGCATATGGGTTTATGTGCTGATGGATTTGATGATTCTCATGGGTAACTTTCAAGTCAGGATATTCTATATCAAAAGTAAGATTCTGTGTGAAACACTTCTTAGTGAATTATAGATGCTTAATTAAAAAAAAGGGAAGAGTTCTAACAAGAAATTGTATATCTGTCTGAACTGGAAGAGATAACACCTTTTCGAAAACAAGACATCTGTATGTAAAAGGGTGTGACAGCACAGAACTCTCTTTCTCATAAGAAAATCTTTCTGTTTATTGTAAACACAAGATAAGGTGTTCAGAGCTGCTTTGGGAACAGGAGGTTGAGGCCTGTGGCCAATCAGCCCCAGGGGGCGGACGGCTGTGGCCACTCCCAGTAAGTGTTCATTTTGTGTATAAAAGCTGTATTTAAATAAATAATTCCCTTTTCTTGGCAATCTCTCTCGCATGCCTCTATTTCGACATCGGCTCAACAGAGACATCAGGGTGTCTTCAGAATGGAAAAATGCCCATAAAAGTGAAAATGTTCTGATAAAATAGGCTTTTTAAAATGAATATATGGTATTCAGAGGGGCCTAATTTTGTCAGACTCCTAAGAAAAATGAAGATTCTCAGGTGAAGAAGTGAGAGAAGAGGAAAATTTCTTCATGTATATTAATGATTTGTGCTTTTCTTACATGCCAATACACCTTCTAGAAACACATGCAACTGGTTTGTCTGGTTTTGTACACCTTAAATACATTTTCTAGTGCAATTTCTCAAGACAAGAGGTATTGCAAGGTAACACTGTATTCCTGTCAGGGATGAAATGGTTCTTGCCTTAACATTGTTATGAAGGAGTTTTGCCCATTTTAGCAAAAACTGTATAAAGAAGCTACAAACACAGAGGTCCACTCCTCCTTGAAGATGATTGACTGGAACTTTGGGCTGGGAGTTAAGCCACCTAGATAAGATAAAGGAGACACTATTGTTCAATCAGACTGAGGGAGAAGAATGCATCCACAAGAAAACCAAACCCAGCAGCTGTGCTGGGAATCACCTTTGGCTGAGTTTGGGGTGGGGGAGACCACAGCCCACAGAGGTCAGGTTTGCACAGACTCCCCCACAACCGAGGGTAAGGGGAAGAGGTTTCAGGTGTGTAGTGTAACCTCGGGTCAGAGGCAATAAACGCCCAATGTCCTTTATACAAACTGGCCCACCTGTGAAGCCCCCAACCCCACAGGCCACATCCATGGGACATTCACATGGGAGGCAGCTGAGGGGGAGTCATAATCCATCAAAGACCCCCCAAAGTGCTCCCCAGACTCATTCCTGAGGCCTTGCACAGCATTGCACATGACACAAAATGATGCAACAGACCCAGAGCCTGCTGCAAGAGACTGTCAAACTTCCTCCCCAGGGGGAGGTACCTGGGCACTCCCACCTGGTCTGAGCGTACATTAATCCATCCGATTTTATGCTTTTGGGGGGAACCATCACCGCCAAGAAGACCAGCTGGAGAGGATTAATGCAACATTGTTGAGAGCCACGGAGTGGTGATTTTTTCTTTATTCTGTCTCTGTCACTCTCTTTCTGACTCTCCATACTTTTTCTATTTCTTTCTCTTCCTTTTCCTCATCTTCTCTCTCTCTCTCTCTCTCTCTCCTCCTCTCTCTCTCTCTCTCTCTCTCTCTCTCTCTCTCTCATATTGACTATCAAATAAAACCCATACTATTGACTTTGGCATATGGTCTATTTACATCTTAATTCAGGCAGAGGCGTTTCTAATAACTTTAAAAACTGGACCACAAGAATTCCTTAGACACTAGGTAAGGAATATATCAGCAGGCACACTGTGTCTTTCAGCAAATGCCTTCACTTTCCCAAAATACTGCAGAGAATCCAGTGAGGCATATATCAGGACCAGGAGAGAAGTAGTGGTTTACAGTGTTAGGAACATGGTAACAAGGAGAGCTGCCTGACTCATAACAGGGTTTTTAGGAGCATGTGAGCATTCTAAGGTTACCAAAATGGTGATAGCGTATATATGTGATCAGAGGCGTATCTGCAGATCACATAGAAATGTTAATCATGCTGTGCCAAGACGGTGATGAATCCACAGACTTCCAAAATGCATTTAATTATCTTACTATAGTAAAACAATATGAATTATTGTGTTCTAAACCAAATAAACTCTACCAATGACTAAAAATTTAAAACTTTTGTTAATTTTTAATGAAACAACTGACAAATTACTACTTTTTTTTTGTCTGCTCTTTCAGTTATGTGTTACTGCCTCTGTGACAAATAGAACATGAAAGTGTATCTATAATTCATCATATTAACATAGATTTAGAGTCATGGCAGTTTAATGGCAGCACAACTGGGAAGTGGACATATAACCTCTTTTTTTATCTCTTCTGAAGATACAAAAGCTTGTAGCAAAGGAGTGAGGCAAGCGGTTGGATTTTGTTACCTAATCCTTTAGTTTAGCTTGAATTTCCATTTTGAGAGATGCAGTCCTGAGAGACTTATGACAATATGTGTTACCCCAGAGCTTTGAACTGTACCACCTATTCATTGTCAAAGGTTGATGTTGTTCTATGTGGAACATTTCCTTTTGCTTTAGCTCTAAATTTTATTTTTCCCCACCTTGACTTGTCTACTATTCATATACTTGTCAAAAGACACACCTAATCCTGAAATTCTCATACTTGCCCTGAGTTCCATGCTTTTAGAGTCCTTGCCTCAAGCATTTACAAATTTTATTTGGAATTGATAATTTCATCAGATTCACATGAAACCACATTAAGCACTAGGTGATCTTGAGGACAAATCAAGCTATGTTCTAAAAACTGAGAGTTTGAAGTAAGTTCTTCACTTAAAAGAAAACACATATTAAAATAATGAAACATGCATGGCAGATTCTAAACTGTTCCTTTACTTGCTTCCATCACTCAGATTCTGGAAGTGAGTTCCCTCCTCTCTCTCCCTAACATTGCTTCAAGCCTCAATGCTCACCTGCTCTATTCTTCTCAAGATGAAATCTTACCTCTTTCATTTTTACTATCAACATACCTCAGGCTGTAATGGAGGACAAACACCGCAAGGTCAGTCACTTTCCCTTTCCCAAGATTTAATGCATTTGTATTCCTTTTCAAGCATATACTTGTTGAAAAAAAGCTTTCCAAAAGTTAAAATAAGTCAACACTATTAAATGCCCTTTGAATGAGGTTTAAAAAAAGAACTTCATGCAATATATATCCTACTAAGATAAAATAATTTAATTTTCTATTCAGTCTTCCCACAGATTACAAGTGTCATCAATAACAGGACAAAGATCTGGTACTCAGAGGATTCTGAACCCTCCCTTCCACTACTTATTGAGGTTTCTACTGCCACATCAAAGTACGTCTGACCATGTGAAATTATTCAGGTTTCTTCTCCTACCATTCTCTTAGAAATAGAAATATTATATAAGGGTAAAGAACCGTCTTCACCAGACGCTGAACTTGTATCCTATATCTCCAGTAGCAACCAATACAGGATGCTAGCAAAAAGAAGAGTAACAGGCCACAGCATGGCTGAGGTTTGAAGAGACCTTTGGAGGTCACCTTGTCCAATCGCCCTACTGAAGTAGTGTCACCTACAACCAATTGCTCAGTATCAAGTCCAGACAACTTTTGAATATCTCCATGAATGGAGACTCCCATACCACTCAGAGCAACTTGTGTCAGTGCTCAGACACCCTCACAGTGGAAAAGTTCTGATATTCAGATGACACCTCCTTTGTTTCATCTTGTGCCCATTGCCTCTGGTTCTATTGCTTGGCACTGCTGAAAAGAACCTGGCTCTGCCCTTTTTGCCTCCTTTCTTCAGATATTTGGAGGATATTGGTGAGTTTTCCTCCTGAGCTTTCTCTAGACTGAACAGTCCCGACTGTCTCAGCCTTTCCTAGCAGGAGAGATGTTCCAGTTCCTTAAACAACTTTGTGGCCATATGCTGGTCTCTCTCCAGTAGCTCCATGTCTCTTGAATTGAGGAGCCCAGAACTGGACACAGCACCCCAGATGTGGCCTTACCAGGCCTGAGTACAGGGTACAGATCACCTCCCTCAACATTCCAGCAGTGCTTCTCCTAATGCAGCTGAGGATACCATTAGCCTCCTTTGCTGCAAGGGCACGTTGCTGGCTCCTGTTCATCTTCCTGTCCACCAGGACCTCCAGGTTCTTCACTGTAAGAAATCGACAAACTCTTTCCTGCAAAACTGTGCAAATTACAGGATGCTTGTTGGTCTCAGACATTTCTTCACTCATGTTAGTAGAAGACTTTTCACATGATGATTTGGCCATTGGAATTTCAGCAGCCATAATGAATAAACTTTCATCTATAAATACACACATACATGCATATGTGCATGCTCCCACACACAGACACACAGAGGTTTTCATTCATGTACTTATTTATGCTGTTAACCAGGAATCTCTTTTAACTAAACATCTGAATAATCCAAATCCCTCTCCTCCAATCCCACTAAAGATTCAAAGGTACTCTGCTGTATGGACATGCAAGAGGGACAGTGGGATTGTAGAATGGACAAACAATTTTCATTTACACAAACTGATTGTAAGAAAAAATCAGTAGTTTCTCAAACTGTAGTACACAAAATCTGAATTATTTTTCAGATCTTATTTACCTATGATCTCACAAATGCCAAACAATATAGATTTACATTGACATTTCATCTTATAATTAACTTGTGTTAATTTGAAATACATTCTATAAATGTACTTGGTTTTAAGTTTTCCTATCTTGTTTTCTTTTCATAGTATTCAGCCTGT
Organism: Orthonyx spaldingii; assembly: GCA_013397795.1. Classification (NCBI taxonomy): domain Eukaryota; kingdom Metazoa; phylum Chordata; class Aves; order Passeriformes; family Orthonychidae; genus Orthonyx; species Orthonyx spaldingii. The sequence goes on from VZTJ01003038.1 coordinate 1,430,558, forward strand.
GCTGTAAACAATAGTAAAGCAGTGTTCTGTAACCTGGAATAAGAATCTCTATGACGACATGTGACACAATCACATATTACTTTTTTTCTGCTACTATTATATACAGAGATAACAGCTTGCTGTAGTTGTATTTATGGTTCTCAGAAACTTGTAATCACAAACACAGTAAGGTAAGCAAAGCCCAGGTGAAATGAGTTTTAAACCACAGAAGAGAGTGACAGGCACCAACAGAATAACTGATCTCTACTCCTTTTACTCCTTTTTGCTTTCAAAAAAATTACCATTAATACTAATAAAATTGGAAATTAAAGATTTTGTGCTAATGTTCCCCACAGTTCCATTTCATTAAATGATTCCTACTCCTCCTCTATTCTTTCATTTCCAAATCTCATTTCATTTAGATGAAAGAGCACAAAATAATAGTTGCATTTCCAATGTAGAACAGTTGCCAGTTCCTTTGTTCCTCTCTTTTATTTTATGTTGCACACCAAAAATCACAAATTTACAAACAATGTGATCATCATGTTCTTCTCTTAACAATGACTCTGTCCTTATATTACAGCAGCTTAGTCAGCCTCTACCTTCAGAGCAGAGTGCATTTCCTGCTGGCTTGGCAAATGTGTTGTTTGACTACTTTTCAGGCTCAGATGTTCCCTGCAAGCCCAATAGGTACATTCAGATACTTAGTTTAGAGTGAAGCCATTAAGCAAACAGCACTGAAGGGCTTATTTGCCAGGGATCACGAATGGCCTCCATTTACTACAGTTTTCTATAAAATCTGCCTCTGCTACATTGTTTGCTATTGCGAAAAGGAATGAAACAACTCAGGAAAATGTCAAAGCTGTCAAGAAACACAAATTCAATTTATTGTTACTGAAATAATGGAAACTTCTATGCAGAAGATCAATGAGAATGGGACATCCTGTACTGAGAATGACTGCAGAGAAAGATTGCTGATATTATTACAGAAGCAGGTTCTAGGCAAAATCACATAACTGTGAAACTTAGCATGCATAACAGGAAACCAAATGTTTTTAAATTTGGTAGTTCCTATTCCTCAACAAAGCATTTAATGTCTTTTTATTCATCAAATACACAGCCTAAAAAAACCAACAACAACAAATCTTACATTGTAGATTGGTAAATGTCAAGCACACTACAGAAACTCTAATCACCCAGATTAACTCTGGAAGGAGCAAACAGGAATCACCATTATTTAAACAGAGTCTAGACAAACAAAACTACATCTTCAGTGATGGTTTTATCTTTTGAAGGAAAAATCACAAAATTAAAGAGATCAGATAAAGGACTGAAAACATCAAAGATGGAAGGTGGGAAATTTCCTTAATCAAAATGGCAGGAGTGTCTGGCAATCACCTGCTAGAAGAGGGTACCGGGAATAATGAATACATAGAAACCCACATGCAAGGAAACAGCAAAGAATATAGTATATGTTGGAAGTAGAAAGCATAAGATGAAATAAAACTTGCCAAAAACTCAAACTGAGCTAGACCTCACACAAGTTTCGAATACATGGAGAAAAGAAGAGTGACAGACCATAAGTGAGAAACAGGACCAAGTTACAAAAACTGCAGCTGCCACCAAAACCCTTTGTCTTATCAACACTGGAAAAGCACTGTTAACAAAAACTTCTAGTGTTCTCCTAGACAGTAATGTATCAGTCTGATTTTGTAATAGGCTGTGTATTTCATTTGCTTCTATTTTAAATTAGCATTATGCTCCCTTAAGCATAAAATTTACACTTGTATAAAGATAAAATATAATTTGTTTCCATAACAAGCCAAAGAGTGGGCTCTGACTAAAAAAAATAAAAAGTTTCTAAGTAACAACCCAGATGGAAGGCAATGGGCATAGAAGTGAACTAGCAGACTGAATCTTAAGCAGAGAAACTGAAACTGCTCTTAGGAGAACAGAGCACAGAACCTGGGCTCAGAGACAATGAAGAAGAAAATAGTACCAAAGAAGTGAATTCACTATATTTCACAAAGGCAGTGAGAAACTAAAAACGCACCTGCAAGATCATGGAGGATGGGCGAGGGTTGTGTCTAGCCATTTTTTATCCTACTTTGCCTGACTTCATACTAAGCTTTTATTATGAAGAGGTTAAATGTTCTAGTTTCTAGATTTTTTTCTACCAAAACCTGGGATGTTACTTATTTTGAAGACTTTTGTTCCTTTGGTTAAAGGAAGCCATGCAGAATATAATGCCCAGATAACTTCCTGCAATTTAGGTCAGATCAAGAGGCTGTCAACTGTGAGGGTAATTATGCATCCTTGTGTTAAGATTCAATGAGAAAACCCCAGATTTCAGCATTCATTTCACTCAAAGATGAGGAAAGGTATATAACCTCATATGACTATTTTCATATAAAATACATAAAGACGACTTTCTGGTGGCTGTCCTAGTATTTCTTTATAAAGACATTGTTAGTTCCTAGGAAGGAATGGTTCTTACCAGCTCTAGTCAGGCAGGGCTCTCACTTCTAGAAATAGCTTTAGCACACTGAAAAGTCTACTGCAGGCCTAAAATTATCAATGACACCTAACAGAAGTATAAGAGAAAATACTGTATGTGGTACTGTGAGCACATGACACAAATTATCCACAGAGGTCCCTCTGAGGTGACAGTGCAGTTGAGGGAATGTAGTGGGGAGAGCCCAGCTGGCAGATAAGATCCCTCCACTCTCTTGCTCCGACCCCCTCATCAGGATGGTAGACAGAAGAAGGGAAAACGTGAGCAAACTTGTGGGTTGACATTAAGACAGTTTAGTAAGTGAAGAAAAAAAAGTGATGCAAAAGTAATCACCACCAGCCGGCAGGCGCTCAGCCAGTCCCTGAGCAACAGCTGGTTTGGAAAAACTTTCCTCCTTTTTATTGGTGAGCATGATGTTATATGGTATGGGATATCCTTTTGGGCAACCAGGATCAGCTGTCTCAATCTATTCACTGAGGGGTAAGAGCAAGAAACAGAAGGACTTGGTGCTGTGTAAACAATGTTCAGCAACAGCCAAATTATCCCTATATAAGCAACACTGCTTGGGTCACCAGTCTAAAACACAGCATCATACAAACTGCTGTGAAGAAAATTCGCTGTATCCCAGCCAGATCCAGTAGGGAGAATCAATACATATTGACACATTGCATTTATCATACAAAATTTTGCAGATACATTATAACAATAGTTGATGCAATGCTTACTGTGACTCAGTGTATGGAAACAGAGTTGCCACTAAAGATGTTAGAGATATGCAAAGTCATACGAACACTAGTGAAAATGGTGACACAGGTAAGAAATAAAACTCCAAAATTACTGTACCAGAATACTGTAAAAATACATCTATGAGGGCAAAGTGGTGTTTTTTTGGTTTCTGTTTATTTGTTTGTTTGCTTGTTTGTTTGTTTTTATTGTTAACAATTCAGGAGGAAGTATATGGTTATGGAAAATTAAATAAACTACCTTAGTGTACCTCATAGCAACATGGATGTTTTTGGTTGCTGAGTTTGTATTTATCAGAAAGAGCAACAATTTTCTCCACTTGCCATCCAAAGCACAGAAGTTTAATCAGTAAAAGTAATTTTCAATGGGATTTAGAAGCAAATTGTCTTCTTTTTTTCTGAGGAGAAACTCATGGATTTGCATTTTAATAGGATGAAGTTGTACACCCAAAACTTCATGTTTATGGCATAAAACTCTCTGCTGCTGAAAAAGCTTTGAAAAAAATCACACATACATAAAATAGGAACAGATGAATGTTCAGATCAGTTTCATCCATTAAAACGTAATAAGAATTTTGCATAACATGCTTTTTTCTCATGTAGATTGAGTTTTGTGGTTAGATTGCTACAGTTGATGCCTCAAAATTTACCTTTATCAAAAAAACCCAAGTTAACAGATAAGTAAATTGATACTTAAAGGAGATCAACTCTTGACTTCAGCTGTGTGTTGAGAGGAATGCATAAAGAAACTCAAGGCAATATTTGTGCAGTCTCATCAGTTGCATAAAGAACCAGTCTGCAAAAGATGAACCTATAGTTATCAAATACAGAAGGAAAGAGTGGGTGACAAATCTAGGGAACTGCAGATTGAAAGGGTTATTTGGGTAATCATTGCATTAGTTGCCTGACTAGTACACGCATGCTGTCACATATATCTCTGCCTTGTCAAATGTCTGGTTTCTCCTGAAGCAGAAAGGGTCCTGCCTACACTACATGTAAGTAATTGCTCTTGCACAATCCCCCTTTAGGTTTACACCATCAGGTTGCATCGTCTCAGGAAGTACAAAGGAAGATTAGAGGCCACAAACTTGTATCTGCTGGTACACGGTCAACACAATTACCTTTCCCAAGGGGTAAATCCTAGCTCTTCGTTGTTCTTGATGACTATCCATGACTCTTAGATAAAATTACACCTTGAAAAAGAGACTGAAAGGAAGGGGTAAGACCAATAAGCCATACAAATTTTACATGTGAAACCTTTTTTTTAGAAAGAAAGTGTGCCTGTATACATTTTCAGTCCAAGTAGATAGTCTGCCATCAAGCTTGTTACAGAAGGTCCCAGAGTACACTTATTCAATGGATTATTGTAGCCTTTCCTCCCAGGCTTTGGGACTCTGCTTGGAAACAGTACAATGTTCAAGTCAGTTCCTGGAAGGGACTCAAAGTGTTTACATGACAGATGTCTGGGATGCAAGCACTGAAGGGCATTGCTGCATTAAGTCACTTCACCATAGTTTAAGCTTTAAGCTTTGCTGGAATGGACAGATACCAAACACATCCTCTAAGGGTTCATGAAAGTTGTCTGCTAACTGTTCAAGCCTTACTTCTCACTTACCATCAATCAGACCTGCTGAAATTTTCAAAAAAGGATCTCAAAGAGTCACACAGAGGAATTAATGAAATGCCATCTTCACAGATGATGCCATCTGTTAAGATCCGTTTCCTCCAGCAAAACAGCAATTATTTCTTTTTGTCGTTTGTACAAGAGGTTGTAAACCTATACCTACACCTCTCAAAGGTATATTCATTTTGGATAGCATAAGCTTTTAAGATATCAAAGTAAAGACATAGCTCCATCAAACACTACAGATCCCATGTAGCAGGCTGCTTGAATGTGCTGTCCACCCCATAAAGATGCCTGCTGCCAATTTCAAGGTAACAATCACTTTTTAAAAAGAGCTTCCAGACTGGACAATAATAGGCAAGCAAAGGTGAAGTAGCTGACAAGCTGCCTGAGAAGGTGCTACGCACATGCACACTACCACTTTTCCAGGAAAATCAGGAAATTTGGAAAAGTGAGAAGCTATTGGATAAAAAGGACTGAACACGTTTAGCAGAAGGAGTAATCTCAAATGTCTATAACTGCCCTGGATTTTACACACTGAATAGGAAGAAGAGACAAATGGTTAATGTAACTAAAGGCATCACAGCTGTCAAAGAGTGAAAATATCACAAAGACACTGAAAGTTTTATCCCAGGACAACTTCCATATCAGCGCACACATCAAGTCAAGATATCAAAGAGATGTCTTGCCAAGAAAAATGGCCTGGAGCTGTTGCCAGTATCCTGTAGTAACATGCAGGAACTGTGGTAACATCAACCACAAACTGAAGATCTAAACATCTGGTCAACCTGGCAGCTATGGGAAAATAAAAGCCCTCACTGATGAAAGACAAAAACTGGTCTTTCAGGCCTGCCAATATTGTTCAGACAAATGACCACCTGGATTGAAACTTGCAAATTCATAAAAGAAACTTGTATGGAAGTTCAAAATAATACCACCTCTTTTGAATATGTTCTTCAAAATAAAGAAATAAACTACAAAGAAACAGATTCATATATTTGCATATCACTGAAACAGCATCTTTTTTCTGATAAAATTAGGGTACTTTTGGATAGGGTTCCTGTGACGGTTGATGAGCAAAAGGCCCAGGGTGATATGATAGGAAGGCATCAAAAGAGAACTGTCACAATTCTTTCAGTCTTTTCTCATATGAGAGATGTTCCAACCCCTTGATAATCTTTGTGCCCCTCTACTGGAGATGCTCCAGTAAGTCCAGATGTTTCTTGTACTGAACAGGTACAGAACTGATCACATTAATTCAGATGCAACCTCACCAGTACTGAATAGAGAGGATGAATCCCCACTCATGCACTGTGAGGGTGCATAACTGGCTCATAGAGAACTTTCTGCCCACCAGAAATCCAAGGTTCTCCTTTGCCAAGCTGTAGTCTAGTCAGACACCACAATGTACTTGCACATGGGATTATTGTTCCTCAGTTGCAGGACTTTGCAATACCCCTTTTTGAACTTCATGAGATTTCTGTCAGCCCATTTCTCCAGTCTGTTGAGGTCCCTCTGGATAGCAGCACAACCCACTGGAGAATTAGCCACTCTCCAGTTTTGAATCAATTTTGAACTTGCTGAGAGCCCATGCTCTTCTGTCATTCAGGTCACTAATGAAGAAGTTGAACAGTATTGGACCCACTACTAAATTCTGGGGCACTTCAATAGTTACTGGCCTCCAACCAGACTTTGTATCACTGATCACAATACTTCAGACCTGGTCATTTGTTTTTTACGTCACTATTTTTAATCCACCTCACAGTGAACTTCTATATACACCTGTACTTTGTCAGTTTTCTATGATGAAGTCATAGAAAACTGCCAAAAACCTTACTGAAGTCATGGTAAACAGAATCTACTGCCCTCTCTTGTCCACCAAGCTAGTCACCTAACTGCAGAGGCTGTGAGGCTGCTCAAGTATGATTTCCTCTTTTAAATCCATGTTGATGACTTCCAGTTACTTTCTTGATCTCCATGTGTTTGGAAATTGTTTCCAGGAGGACTTTCTGCATCACTTTCCCAGTGACTGAGGTGAGGTTTTCCAACCTATAGTTTCACAGATCTCCCTTCTTGCCCTTCTCAAAGATGGTGATATTTGTGCAATTCTAGTCTTCAGGAACTTCTCCCAGTTGCCATGACCATTCAAAGATAACAGGGACCTCCCAATGGCATTAGACAGTTTTCTCAGTACTCCTGGACACAATCCATCAAACCCCAGAGACTTACATATGGCCAGTGTGTTTAAGGGATCCCTAACCTAGTCCTTCTCATAGAATCACAGGATTAAATAGGTTGGAAAAGACGTTTTGAGGCCATCAAGTCCAACCTATGACCTAACACCACCTTACTAACTAAAGCATGGCATTAAGTGCCACATCCAGTCTTTTTTTAAACACCTCCAGGGACAGTGACTCCACCAGTGCTAAGTATTCCTCCCTCCAGAGTTTCCCTCTAGTCTTAGGGACCTGGAATTCTTGAAGGCTGGTCTTATGGTGTCCTGGTTATGGCCAGGACAGGGTTGATTTTTGCAATAGCTGGGAGGGGGCATGGCCAGGACTCTAATGTTATTCCATACCAACATCATTGCTAGGGGAGAGGGAAAGGGACTCTCTCTCACTTCCCAGGAGAAGGGTTTCCTTCCAGTCAAAAAAGCTCATGGGGCTGAGTGGTCTGGTATTTGTTTATTGTTGAGCATTTCAGCTCAGCACAGTGTGAAATGGTTGAAGATATTCATGTGTTTTATATGTTGACTAAGAGGAGAGAAAGAGCTTGAACAGACTCCCTAGAGGTACTGGGATAGAAAAAAACCTTCTGGTACCCCACAGGAATACACGGCAAGCACATCTTGCCAAACAGATTTTTTTACAGTATATCTATTCATCTAAGCATGCCCACCAGTTGCCTTTAGAAATTGAATTATATCAAGCCATTTTCCTTTTAATTTATCTTTTGTTTCCCAAACCCTTATTTCCCTCTATAGGAAGTATTAGTCAAAAAGAAAAGGAAATATTTCTTCCATACTGAACAGAAATCTGAATTCAAATCTCTTATTAAATTCTCCAAATATAGAATTTGTTTCCATCCCTCTCCCCCATATGTTTTTTTTAGAAATTATTTCAAGAGAACAAGACAGAAATTTTCAGTGATGCCTTGGTATCAGTCTTTTCATTTGCTGAGGTTGTTATCTGGTTAGCTTCAAGAATTTAGTACACACAAATCTGAGTTCAGGCACTGAAATTATGAAAATATTAAAATGGTTTTGAGAAAAATACTTCCATACAGCCAAATTCTGAGGGGATTTCAGTAAGACAATAGCACAACTATCATCATTTAAGATCAGCAAAAGACTTTGAAATGTTTTTTTTCCCCTTTCTTTCAGACTCAGAATCCTCAGGAGTTTGATTTCCCCATGCACACAGAGCTCTGGTTATTTCTAGCTGCATAAAAGAGCTTCTAGAGAATATAGTTAAAGCCATGCATATCAAGAACTTCATATAAACAAGAAACAGGAAAAATCTATTTGGCTCAGTATCCTGATTCTGCTGAGGGATTTGGAGTGCAAATTCATTGCTTTTAATGTTCTGATTCAGTGGGGCTGCTCTTAGCCAAGGCCTGTTCCACAGATGGCCCTGGGCCATGAACTTCTTAAAGTTCACTGACTTTTTTTCTGCAAGAATATAGTGTAGCTATAATATCACCAGTTCAGGTGATCTGTAGCTCTGTAATCAGTGTAATGATCTTGGCATTTTAGCATTGTCTAATGAAAGTGAATTACATTTTTAATCTTGTTTATAGTAATGAGTTTATACTGTGGACTGCTGATATATTATATATGTGGAATGCAAATTCTTTTTTTTTCTTAATGTAGAGATGTTGATATTAATGAGATTTTTGCACTTCTGTGAAGCACAGCCTTGTCAAAATGACTCAATTTATATCACCTTAAGCGTCCCCTTTAATTTGAAGCAGAAGATAATCAGTGAGAAAAACCTTGATTTTCACCAACAATACTTTCTGGTCTGTGTACTTAACACAGAAGGATATTTCTTGCTTTCTCATTTGAAGTTATTTTGTTACGGTGTCAGGAGACTTTATTGAAATGTTTAATAGACATTCTACTAATATGATATCAGTATTTGCATTGTTAATATGACTATTTCTACAATATTAAATACATGCATATGTACCTACAAGCATATGTGAAACTAACTTCTCTAAACCAACTCTAGTGAAATTTAAAATAGAAGCAGTAAAAATATCACAGAATACAGCTGGAGAAATATACATTTTCACAATCAATAAGTCTGATATTATAAACTTCAAAAACACTTTTATTAATATCTTCCTAACAAAATATGAAGTGCAACTTATAACTAATAAAATCACCCAAATTAACATAACTTTTCAATATAGACTTATCAAGAAGCATTCAGGAAATAGTATTAAAAAACTTTATACTTACTTTTATGTCTCTCATTCTACATTTTTAATATTATAAATTTGGAATTTATTAGACATACTAGAAATATTTACTGTACATTTTGATTAATAGTCTAAGTTTAGATTTTGCTATAACTAGCAAAATTCAAGATTTCTGTGATCTGTTTATGCTGTTCCTGTTTGTTTTTTTTTTCAAGGGTCACACAGTACTAATAATGATCTTCAGCAATAATTCCACCTTGTTTCAAGTAGATAAATCCAAATTAGAATTATCCAAAACACTTATATGGACATACTCAGATATAAGAAAAAGAATTAGCAAATCAATAATATAAGCATACTGATTAATCTAATTAGATAAAACCAAATAAAATGTGTCACTCTTCACTACAATGCTCCCTGTGCATACATCTTTCCTCTAAGTTAATACCTCAAATGCTGCAATGTCCAAGATCACGATCTGCAGTCTTTTCAACACAGATTGACTTAAAAAGAATGACGCAAATCAGCAATACACTATTACAGGAAGGTTTTAGCTTTTCCTTGATGGTCTCACTTCTTTGTTTAGCCTGACAGACCTAACAAGTACACATTCTTAGATGGTAACCGCTCCTGGCAAACTAGCAACAAAGAATCCTACAGGGCAACACTGGTTACTTTCAGCAAAATATCTGAAGTCTCATATGAATTTCTTTTTCAATCAATGGATTAGGCAAGACTGTATATTACCATTATATAGTAGACATAATTACGGTATACTGAAATTAGATCAAAACTGATTTACCAATTTAATCCTATGTCCTGGGTTTGCCCAGGAAGGGTCAGTCTTGGAGGTGACCTGTGCTGCAGGAAGTAGTACAACTTGCTTCCTGAGAGACAGAGCCAGTGACCAGCTAGTTTTGAGTATTGATAGGTATACAATCCAATTAAAAGTTGTTCCGCCTCCAGAAAAAAACCCCATAGTTAAGAGCGGGACACCTGAGAAAAAACCCTTGTTTCTTGTCCTGTTGCTGCCAGAGAAGCAAGTCCTCTGCTTCTCTCTCTGGTAAGACTGGGCCCTTGCCCTCCCCCCCTCCCCCACCCCTCAGAGAGAGGAGGGGGGTGGGGAAGGGCAGTTTGCAGCAGCAGTGCAGCTGAGCATGGGGGAGGACCCGGCCTGAGCTCTCTGGCTTGGATGCAGTTCAGCAAACATTCCAACTACAGCAGGCAGGGGCCAGGCCGGCTCCATCCGACTCGGGCCGGGCCCTGCTGTATCACCCCAGGCCAGGCCAGCCCCGCCAGGCCAGGCCAGTTTTGCAGAGCGAGGCTAATGAGACTCTGACTGCTTCTGCAGCCTGGCTCAGACTTGTTAAACAACCCGGCAGAGATCACAGGACTGTCACAGAGGCCCAAGAAAGAAATTAACCCTTTCATCGCCCAGATGAAACTTGCAGACACTCATCTTCCTCTGCACAGACAGAGAAAGAGTAAAGACACCTACAGACACACAGCATAGAGACTCGGAAAGTCAGTGAGAGAAGCAGAACTCATGCCTAGAGGGAGGAGCATGAGGAGTGCTTCAATGTGGAAGCTGAAAATTCTTCTGTGAAGCCATGGTTGGGACTAAGCTAAAATATTCCCTGTAATATATGAGGAAATGGTCCAAAGAGGGGATGTGATGTTCTAACTGCAGCCAGTGCAGCCAGTGAACCAAGGCACCTATGTAGAGATAAGTAGATATTGAAGTAATTGCGGCCTGATGAGAAGTTTGAGCAGCCAGAGAAGAAGCTGTGATCCAGATCCCTTGCCCCGGGGAAAGGTCAAAGAGGACTTATGTTGCCAGTCATAGAAGAAGAAGGGGATTTCTTTGCTGCTGTAGTAAAACTACTCATCTTTAAAAGAGTACCCCATGAACCATCATAACCCACCGTAGTAGCTGTGAGAAGGCTACTGGTGTGGGAGGGATTTTCCACAACAAGCAGATTTTTTTTCTCCTGGACGGCTGCTACTTGTAAGGCTGAAAACCATAAAAACTGTATTTCTTGTGGAGAAGTCAACATGGTAAAGCAGGAGGAAACTTTTCTCCCTAAATGAACTGAGGAAAGACTAATTTAGAGGTGGTAAACTGACTGAAAGTCGAAGTGTTGCTTTTTGTATTGTCATTGGGAAAGAAATGGAGAGGTGGGAGGAGCAGAAGTGTTCTGAAGGTTTTGTTCTGGTTCTTAATTTTTTTCCTTCCTTTTAAGTCTGTTAATAAACTTTCTGTATATTCTTTAAAGTTTGAGCCTGCTTTACCTACTCCTAATCCTTATCTCACAGCAAAACTGAATAAAATCTAGTAAGTGTGCTGGCATTTAACCAAAATCTCAGGTGAGCAAACTGAAACCACTACATCCCATTACATTTTTCTCTTTACCTGGAAAATCCTTTTTTTAAATAAATCAAGAATTCACATTCAAAATATACGTGACAGAACTAAATATGTTACAAAAATTGTAATACGAACATTTGTGTAAACATAACTCCTTTTCTGCCAAACCACTAAACTATTATTTTATTTTCAAAAGAAAAGTAACTGCCTATGGAAAAATACCTGAATTCTAAAAAGGAAAAAAATAGTGAAACAATAAGAATATGATAAGCATCTTGATGGTAGAAATATAAACACTGGGATATTATGATGGAAGAGTAAAAATCATATAAGGTGTAGGCTGCACCAGAAAAAGGCAATATCACAAAAACAGTCAAATAAATATAGACAAACTCGCACAAATCATTTCGCACTAAAATTTCATGCAGAAAGAAAAATATTACATTAAAGCTATATTATAGATCACCAAGGTGATGATAGCATTAGTTAAATACTAAAGCAGGCTAGAAGGGGTAAGGCAGAAAAGACAGTAATAACAGAGTTTAATTACTCCCAAGCAGTCTGGTAAGAAATCATGACAAAATATGCTGAAGGGACTACATTTTTAGGTGCTGTAAGTAATGGTTTCTTGGAACCATTAGAGAAACTACAGGAGATATAACTCTTGGTTTTACATTAAGCTAGGCAAAGAATATGTTTCAATATTTTAATATATAATCATTAAAAAAACCCCAAAACATTCACTGACTATAATATACTCAACTTCAATGTTCTCTTGGGAGCAAATCACACTTAAAAATCCACCAGAATGTTTAACTGCATCAGGACAAGGCTAGTGAGGATAAAAACAAATGGAAAGCTCAATGGATAAAATGCTTGCAGGTTACAGTAGAACACTTCCATAGAGTTCAGTTACCACATATGATCAAGTAGAAAAAAAATTAAAACATTTAAAAAAATTAAGAAAAAAGAGAGATTGACTGTCAAAATAGCAGAATAAAGAAGATTATTAGTCAATATTTTTCAGGCAAAATATGGGTGAAGGTTTACAAGAGTAATATCTGGTAAATTAAATCTACTATTCTGCATAGCTAAAAACATTCTGGGATATATTTTATTTTAGGCTGAAAAAAGTAGTTAAGCTATAAAGTTGTAGAAAGGCTAAAATGATTGAAGCAAACTAAAACCCAGCAAGTCTATATTCAGACAAAACTCCCTTACTGTTGTAATAAAGAATTTAAGTAGCAAAAAATGTGGGACAATATGACATAAAGAATCTAAAATTATGTTTAAGAAAGTTATGCTTCCACGACTGTTAGTATTCCTTGAATATATTAATGGTCCTGTATAAGAGGGTCACCCACTACCTGAGGCAACCTAATTTCCAAAAATGTTTTGACATTGTTCCCAAACAAAGGTTCTTAAAGAAAATTAGTAATTGTAGGAAATATAGGAAGGGAGTTTTTTGGGGTGGATGGTGAAAAAACTGGGTAAAAGAAAAGACAAAAGTTACCAATACTAGGTGAATTTTCACACTGGTTAGATGCAACAAATATTGTCCACTAAGTCTTATGCTGTTAAACACATTCACAAATTATCTGCCAATGCTAAAAAATGCTGATCTCAACAAGCTATTCAGAACAGGCAAAACATTTCTCCCCTCAAGAGACAGGACCCCTGGTTTCAGAGAAATGATAATTATATAAAAACAGAGCCTGTAGACCATGACTCTAAAGAAGAACAAGTACCAGAATATGTGATAGTAGCCAATGAAACATCGACATGTAGAAATATCTTTGGTGATGTGAGAAATATCTATTTAGTGTATAAAAGTGCACAAATATATAACATATCTTGAGTAACAGTAAGTGGTGTTCTTAAGATAAGCATTCAAGTGATGCAAAGACAGAGTCAAAACATATCCTAAGTAGGACATTAGAAAGTAAATACTTGTCAGGATCTAGGGATCATGTCAAGATTCAAAAAGAAGTCAGATGCTCTTCAAAATGCATTTCAAATCAACAAACACTCTGAAAGAGTCTTTCTGAATATTGTAAATCACAAACCTGACAACAGAGCAGACTTAGAAGATGTATAATGCGTGTAGGGAAAGTGAAATTTAAAGGGAGCAGCATAAATATAAGGACAAAGAATTTCATCCCTTTTTTTGAGAAATACAGAGTCTGGAATTGATACAAACAGGAACAACTCACAGTTTCAGTAATGCAGCACAAAAACCACAATGACATTCTAGGTAAAAGAGTCAACACTGTTCATTTTCATTTTCTGTACCACAACAGAACCTTAAACCCTAGTGCATAGGTACTACAAACTAAACACCTGTATTTCACTATACCGAGAGGGAAGACTAATGCTTGGCAACTGGCTTCCACTTCTGAGCTAGAGCTTAAACTGATGGATCAGAGAATTCTTTAAATTATATCAAATATGAAATATCCTTTGGACTTTTCCTAGGCAGATTTATGATCTAATGAAAAAAACTCCTATACCCAGTCTGTCTAAAAAATGATTTCACAAAATATATTATTTATAATAGTTAAATATGAAAATTTGAGATGTGCTGTGGAACAACCGGAAATGTGTGGACATGCAAGAACTCGCCCCTCTAAGGTTTCAAACTACCCAGTCTTGCTTATAGCACTACAGCAAACAGTTGCAGCCATGTAACAATCTAGTATTCCTTGCAATCCTGTGACAGATGGATGTTCTTTCTTTTGTTGGCTTCCCCAGGAATCTTCTCAGGCTGAACACTGCAGCCCAGGAAGTATTAACTGGGTCAGGACCACTGTAATTTGCTCACATCCAAAGACTACTGTAGCAAGATATTAAAGCATCATGCACATATTACATTATTGTAAATTATAATGTGAAAGTTGCTGTTAGAGCCCAAGATTTATCAGATAAGGTGAATGCCAGATAATCAAATCTAAAACACTGTGCACAGATTGCACTAAATTCTCCCACTGCTTTGCAATACTCTGGCAAGGGAAACGGATCATAAACTCTTTCTAACCAGACAGTTACAAAGGGGTTACTGTTGTGTTAGTCTATGGAAGCACAGCAGCTGTAACATAGAGCAAATTGCTTTTGGATCATTCCACATTAAGGGTCTGATTCTGTATTTTCTAACACCTGTTTCACATTGTCCATTTCTTCACTCAATGCCACTGAATTCTGTGGATGAGTTATTAAAAGATAATTTTGTATGTTTTAGCCGTTGGTTATTAAAATGTTTAAAACATTTTTATCTGCATATGTATATACCTAAGAATATCTTAAAACTAGGCAGTACATATGATTGTGATATCACGTTATCTCTTTTTCATAGGAAAACTATATGTGTTCTTACACATGCACAGTGTATTTTACACATTTGTATTTAAAGTACAACCCCACTACACTACTATGATCTCCTAGTCTGAGTGTTTAGATATATGTTTTCCATTTCAACTGAGTTACGACATTAACACACTATGATCCTGAGCATATCACTCAATTATCTGTTGCCATTTTCCCATTGGTAACATAATGATGCCCACATATATATGTGCACACACTGCACTTAATCTTTTCTTTATTTAAGATTGCTCTCCTGGTACAGAAGCTTCCTTTCCTTCTGAAACTTCCCTATTTTAATACTTGCAAAGTTTAATTATAGAGAACTGCTTGAGTTGAAAAGGAATACGAAGATATAATGACATTTAACATTCTCAATACTAAAATACTATTAAGTCTAGAAATATAAATTACTGGGCAATTATAGCAGCAGAAATAACACTATTACTGCAATCAACTGCTGCTGTAGGTATTTGAAAACAATCTGTAATTTCCCTTTGAGTGTACCAATCTTCTCTGCAGAGAAAAACTATTGTAAACAACAATACTAAAGCTAGCATGAAATTAATTATTCTGAAACATGTCTTGAGATTTCAGAAATAATACCTTTTTTCAATTTCTGATCAAAAAGGGATTTTTTTCGCTGTGTAATTTGATTTCTCTTCCTCTGTTTTTGATTTTTATGTCTTAAAAACAGTGATCATAAACAGCTTTAAAACCCCAAGTTTGAAAAAGATGATGCTGTTTAACTGTTTAACTGATTTTGCCATTTACCTGTGGCAAGTCTGAAGTATTCCTATCATATTCTTTATCAAAGAAATAGGATAGAATATAAAAATAAGTAATAAAGCTGGCACAGAACTGAAGGGGATTTTTTTCACTGTGTAAAGACAGCAGGACAAGATGTCTGCCAGCCAGCTATTTATAGTTTCGCTTTCATTCTGACTGTTCAGCAATGCCTTCCTACACTGTCAGATGAATCCACTAAACTTTGCAAAGGACAGTTTACAGAGTCATAAAAACAATTTCGTGCTGTTCTTGAAACAGACTGCAGTGCTTGAATTTGGATGAATTCATTCAAGGTGATTCAGTGCATGTATGAGTTACCTTGTTTTCTACCCACATCTTCAGATCCTTCAGAATTCATACCAAGACAAATTCTTTTTCCATCTTTGGCCTGTGGATAGCTAAGAGAACTAGGAGGAAGAAGTGGCAGAGACAAACTGTTATGGTCTGATTATAACCCCCATTTCCCATCTTCCTGTGCCACTCAGAGGGAGGAGATAGAGGAGTTGGGAGTGAAGCTGAGTCTGGGACACAAAATAAGGATTATCCACTGCCCTCCCCTTGCCCACAACATCAGTTAGCAGGGAATGTAAGCATACTACTCAGGCAGAGTTTCCCTTTGGGAAATCCATGCTGGTTGTTCCCAAGGACCTGCTTGTCCTTCTTTTGTTTCTATATTTGTCTCTGCAACATTGTTGTGCCATTGACCTGACTGGCTCATGGATAACATCAGCCAGGGGTGCATGCTTGTGAGCATCCTTCTGGATCCGTGGTACTTTATATGTCTGGTTTACTTAAGTAGTCCATAACTTTATCTTGCTCTAGTGTTTCTCGCCACCAACCACAGACACTAGGACCGAGATCTGGGAGGTGTGAGAACTTCTGAATAGTGAAGGAATCTATTGGGCATTATGGCATTGCTTGTCCAGATGTCAGAGACATTCTTTTAAATACATCACTGCTTGAGGGTAAGGCTCTGATGTCCTGAAGAGAGCTGTGGCAGAAAGTAGGGTAATCAGCAGAATTGTTGCACCTTGCCTGACATGTTCAGTGCACTCTGACTCTAAGGAATACCAAATAATAAACATACAGGAAAAAAAAGAAATGTGGAAAAAAAATGCATGGACATTTCAGAGTTGATTAGGAAAATGTGTAGGAAATCATCAGAGGAGACAATATTTCACCTCAAGGGCTTCATACAACATCTCAAACTTCAATCAAAATGAAAGGAAGAGGAATCAAGCCTAGAAATTAAACATTTAACATGAGTCAATGCCAGTAATATGGGACTCCCATGTCAACAGTTTCTAGTACTGACAGCTGGAAGTTCCTGTTAGTCAGAAACTGAAGGAGCCTAGGGTCTGAAGTCACTGTTCTCTGCAACTTCCATAATATGGAAAGGTAGGAGAGCCAACAGCAAGAGTGAACTACTCCTTTGAGAGAAGGAGCTAAAACAAGATAATGTATTATTAGGTGAGTACTGCGGATATCACAAGGGTCATTATCAAACTTGACTCCAAGAGTGATCAGAGCACTTGTCAGAAAAAGCTGAGTCTCAGCTGGAGCAGAAATCTCTCTTGAAGCAAACTGCAGGACGAAGGTCAGAAACAGACCTGTTCTGTTTCAGGGACGATGAAGGTTTTACAATAGAAACCTGACTGCCTGGGTCTAAACTGATGGGAAAGAAACTTTCTGGAGTGGTTTCATACTGCTGGGATTGAAAAGCCCACATAAAGAGTACTGGGACAGAGTGTTCTCCATTCCCTGACAAAAGGGAAAAAACCCAGCCTTTATAGACTATGTTTGTCTTGGAGCCTATAGACTTTGACAGGAAAGCCAAGGGAAATTGAACTCCCCTAAAGCTACAAAAACATAAAAATTAAGCAAAAGGAGATACTAAGATTAAAATCAACACAAAAATCACAAATGAGCAAAGAAAATTAACGGGCATAAAATGTTGCGGTCATCTCAGACAGAAAGCAAGCTGCAAGAAAGCTCAGTGGAAAACTAGAGAGGCAACTGAGAGTGAGGCAACAGAGAATAGAGGATATATTCTTGCCTTTTTGGAGAACTTATAGGAATTTATGCTTTCCAAGTACTAGAGGTTAAGTGTCACCAAATTGAGTACTTGTACATATCCCACATCTATTACCTAATTTAGATAACAAACATGAACCACAACATCTCACCTATTAATCCTGCATTCAGAATAGAATTGAACTGCAACATTCTCAAAGAAAGAAAACCCATGTTGATATGACAATCTAACACATGCATGCAAATTTTTTAGCAGTAAATTACCTTTAAACCATTGTGTTTCATTGCTATTTGAACTTCCCTAAGGTAAATTTATTTTTCTGGATTTTATTTGACCTTTAGCTAGTAAAGAGCTATTTATCATCTCAAAAATCATTCTCATATACACAATATTACTATATCCCTCAACCAAATTGCTTCTTTTCCTGCTCCAAAATACACTACATGAACTGAACATCTCTAAGCCTTCACTATCAATTCTTTGGGGTATCCCCAAAGAATTTCTCTTAGCTTCTAGAAGATAGGTCGTTTCAACATTGAAAATATAATTTTCATATATCTTATTAGTATAGAACGTTTCTTGAAGATACACTTCTGTAGTAAATGAAATTCTATATACAACTCAGGATAAAATATTCCAGACACAAACACATAGTTTGTGTATGAACATTTGAATTAAGGGAAAAGTTGTATAACTATGAATACTACTTGATGTGTTCCTTTAATGCCAATATGAGCATAAGTGTACATTAGAAGTACACTTTTTGCTGAATATTTTTCAACTTAAAAAGCACCTACTTACAAGAACTTTTAAGTTGGATTTCAGCAGTCTTGTCACATCATTGATTACTGTGCAATTTATTATAAGGTGGATGCAATCTAGAAATGCTGCATTACAGTAGCAGCATCAAAAACATGCCGGTGCTTGAAATGGCTCTATTTGCATCATGATAAGATGACCTTCACTTACTGAAGAATGGAATAGAAATAAAAAGGTTAAATCAATTGCACAGGGTGAAGTGTACCCAAAAGTATGGTTTAAAAAATGAAAGTTGTACTACATATGTCCAGTTTTTACTGTGCACTGGGAAAAAAAAAACCCTGTAGACTAACTTTGCTGCAGTTGTGGGCTGACACCTATCCAAAGATCCCTGTTCAGATAAATGAGACCCACACTACACCAGTCAGTGCTAACAGTTTAATTCGTTTCACTGCACGTGGAAAACATACAAACACTCACAGATAGTCTTTGTTATGTAATGGTAAATGGGTTTATATTCTGGAACCTCATTTGGGAATGGGACAAGAGAGCTAAATAGTCCAGGTAGCAACACAGGTTTGCTTTAGATATGTGAAAGTCAGAGACCGACTTGGAGCTATATGACTAGTGAGGCCACTGGCACCTCATGTCAACAACTTAAGTTTAAAAATTTACACATAGCTATGGCAATAGCCCCTTAGATGCAGAGGTGCACTCCACACTCAGACACCTGGCAAGATGTAGAAGGCTGAGCCAGCTGCACTAGGAGCTGCGTTGCGCAGGGCCCATGCTGCTGGGAGCTGGACTGAGTGTGCCCTGGGTGTATGGTGCCAGTCCCAAATGAATTACAGGGCCTGGGTTTTTGATCTGTGTAAGAATGAAGAATTCGAGTGTCATAAACTGCAATAGAAATTGCTAACTATAGTTGTCCTGCTTTGGAAAAAAAAAAAAATTAGAAATCACTTAGGTGTATCTGTTATTGTGACTACTCTATCCCAAAATCCTCCATAAGAACAAGTGAGTAATGATTTGCTTCTCTCCACCTCTCTACATGACCCTGTGGATATTCTTCCCTAGCTCTGTATAAGCCCCACTGCACATTTCTTCTCATCCCTGCATACTTGGTTACCCTAGCTGCATACAGACCCCCACAAATTCAAGCTCCTGTGCTATCTCTCATGCATTAATGCAGTTTCACAGGTTAGCTTTCTCTTGCCTGGTCTGTTTTTACACACACATGTCTGTACCAGCACAGGATGCAAACAGAGCCTCCTTTGTTTTAGGACCCATTGCAGTTATATTTTCACATCTTTGTAGAACGAGCACATGAGGTAACAGGTACCTCCTCTAAATTTGATCATATCTGCTCCTTTACTCTGCCTACTCAAGACAAACAGGATTTTAGATAAAGACTTTAGACCATAATGCTCTTTTTGTTCACTTACCAAAGTCCCACCCATGAACAACCCTCTCATTGGACAGTCAATGGACCAGTCTCATCCCTTAGATACAACTCTTAAAAAGCTGTATGTAATTTTTATTCTTTGCATGGTTTAAATCTCTTCAGTTATATCATATTCAACATGCTACTCCTAAAATTAATACACATTTTAATAATAATAATAATAACAACAATAACAACAATAATAATAATAATAAAAAGAATAAAATACCTGTTTTGCTGCATAAGGATGAGGCAAACCACCAACAAATATGGATCCTGTTTCAAGCCAATAAGAACTGGACCAGAAATTTCTAGTTATACTTGCATTTGAAGATAACTTCAGGATTGACATTTCTGCTTCACATGGTACCATGCCTTGCCTGCACAAATTCAAAAATAGGCACATTTTACCACCATATATTGTTTACATTACTGTCTATCTGACAAATTAATTAGGCTGTTACTAGATCAACAAGGAAAGAAAATCAAGTAAATAGCTGTTTTATATTATTAAACTATAAATATAAAAGAAGCTGTTTAACAAGCTGCAAGTTGACATGTCTTTGAGGTTTGAAATTCCATTAAAATGAAGCCATATTGTAAATCTGGGTAGTGTAATTGCTAAAAAAAAAGTCAAAGCATATAAATGACTGAATAAAAAGAGTTATACAATTTTTAACAATAACAAGAAGACTTTGAAAAAAATACATCTGTTGAACTGAACTATTTTAAATATCCCTCTTTCTCATCACACACACACACAAAATATAAACCACAAAAGTAATTTAAAACAAGCTACATTTTAGAAAGTACAGAGGTACTATAATAATCTGTAATACTGACCCTCAAAAGTGCAATTCCTAAAGTTGAAGTCAGTAATATTAGGCCCTGAAATTAATATATACATTCCCATTTCCCTCCCCCATCCACATAGCCTCTTAAAAGTTTGCTGTTAACAACATGCATAAATTGTCAATGACAAACAGAAGGTGCCATGCAAACAATTTGGTTTCTTTAATTTTTTTTAATGATGTAAAGGTCGTTTGCATTCCAATAACCAACTGGCAGCAATCACTTTATCTTCATTTAAAAAAGCACAGTAAAGAAATATCAGAATTAAACGAGTCTCTCATGGAGGAATTTCTTCCAGCCTATCCTTCCCTCTTACATGAAACAAATCAGAGTTCAATCAGCTCTATATTTAAAGATATTCAAGTGTCTTTGTAATATGGGTGTCACAAAAAATCTATGTGAAAATAGCACATACAACACCCCCCCCAAAAAAAACCCCAAAAAACCCAAACCAAAAAAAACCAAAACCCAAATCACAACCCAACAACCCACAGCTCTGTAAAAGCAATTTGAGTAGAATGCAGTAGGTAAAGTATGAATTCAGTTTATCTCAGACAATGCAATATTACCTTTTGAAAATTCTTACAAAGAAACAGCATCAAAATTTTTCTTAACTCTTTTTTGTCACACAGTATGGATTCTCACATATTATTTCATAAGGTCCTCTATGTGTTTTTAACTGACAGAATGGAGAGTTAACATTAGCAACATTTGCAAACAGTTCTCTATGTTTTCCATGTAATTCTGTTTTGTGATACTTTCAGAACAATATGCAAACATGTGATACATATTTACAGAAAGGCCTATAAATGTTTGTGTATGCAAAATGTCCTGTCCATCCTATGGCAAATAACTTCAGAAGAAGAATAAAACGTTTTGGTTTGTTGCTAAAATCAAGAATGAAGAAGAGAAATAAATTGGGGTTTTGATTCTGTGAACTGAAAACTAGCACCTTAATAGATCGATTCAAGAGATTTATTTGTTCTCCTCTAAAATTTTTTTTTGAACTTGATAATTAATAGCTAACATGAATGAGAAAAAGGAGCTAAATGCATCTAGAATGAAGGAAAGGAATGTTCTCCTACCATGTTTTATGTTTTTTGGATATTATACAAAGGCTGTATGCCTAAGCACACACAGAAGGTTCTGCAGCACACTGTTTTCATTAACGGCTTACAAAGGAAGCTTGCTGATAATGTGTGTAACTGGCACAATCATTCTCTGTAGCTCTATTTGCAATGGTCAAGAAATTTTTACTAGTGTAATGCAGTCCCGGGGGGAGGTGTGGGGCGGCTGGAAGCTTCTGCTTATACCAGGAGTGTCCAGGAGGCTCTGGAAGAACACTCTGGCCAGTACAGCTGGGTACTGCACAGACAGCTCTGTTCTACCCCAGCCGGTGTTCTGGCGAGTATCCACCTCCCCCCAGAAACATGGGTCGTGCGTTACCAGGGTTCAAACAGAAGGCTCAGACCCATGGAGTCCCAAGACGCTTTATTCCTGAGGTGTCCAGAGGTGAAAGAGGCCAAATGGTCTTGTGAAACCCTTGTTATAGGGCACTGGCCAGAGGGCAGGGGGCACTGGGGTAGAGAGAGGGGCTGGGGGATACAGAAGGAGAGCGGGATACGGTTAGGGAACAGGTTAAGGTCAATGAATATAGGAGAATTAACATATCCAGACAAGGTAATCTAGAGAGAGACCATTTTGCTTTCCAAGGGGTGGTTTCATAGAGCAGAGCTGTCCCACCAATGTCCCGGGATAGGCTCAGCTACCCCAACACTAGTGCTTGAACCCAGTGTGACATCTTGGACATATCATTCTACACAAGAAAGTGTCAATGAGACTTCAAAGGGAAAAACTATGATTTTGTAAATATCTAAAATTTCTTTTCTTCCTGATTAAATGATATTTTAATTATGAATAAAAGCATAATAATAAGATAGTAATATTTCAGAAATATTTTAAATTAGATTTTTTTTAATGCAGCGTAATTCTTAAGAGGGAGTGGAAGAGGGACAGGGAGGAACTGACAGCCTTTTTTTTTAACTATTTGACAGATGTGCTAAGTGAAGTACAGCTGCTCAAATAGCTTCTCTTCTATTTTTATCTTAATTACTATTTCTTCTACATGTTTTGAGACGTTAATGCTGTAACTAGTTACATGACCATGTGTGTTCTTCTATCACACAAACACCATATTGATGTAGTTCTTCTCACATTAGCTTTAGATATAGTTTTAGCTTGTCCTTAATGGCTTAGATGATTGATACATAAAAGTATTTTTGTGTGCATATATAAAAAATATTTTGAAATTAATTCCCAGTATTTGGTGCCAGAAAACAAGTTAATACAATTCAAAGCATAAGCTGCCTCTGCCCTAAGCTTGTTAGAATGTCAGCCGTGCACCTCTGATTGTGTTTGATTGAATCTAGCAGGATCTGGCCAAATTAGAATAATGACTTTAAACCATTATTGTTTAGCATTTACTGATGATACAATCACTGGGTCATACATGCACTCTATGAAATTTCCATCAGGCTTTTAAAATACTTTTTCTACAATCAGCACATTGGGTGCTTTAAAGGTCAAGTAGGACGACAGGGCTTTTTGCATAATTATAAATGTGGAAATGCATACAGCAACTCTCAAGCACTTTTGCTGGGTAAGCTACCAGTAATTGTGCCTCAGTCCAAGTCAGCAGTAATAGTTCACAGTTTCCTCATTTGTAATCACACAAATGTAGTGATTAAATACCGGCCTATTAATTATAACCTGAAGATGAATTCTGTCTAAACAGTACTAAATCCATTGCTCAATGCCTTGCAGGTTAGAAGGATGGAAAGGTCAGACAATAATTTGATAACTGTTGATATAACAGTCCCTGAACATGGCAATGTCTATATGAAATCCAAATCCTTTTACATAATGTCTTTACTTTCTGACATTTTTCAGTGATGATTAAATGACATTTTCAGGATTATCATAAAATGGTAAAAAGGTAACAAAACAAATGGTGGAAGAGAAGGAGGGAAAGGGGGATGTTCAGATGTGTCAGTCATGCTGTGCAGCCTTGCTGGGAATAAAAATGCTTTAACTTGGTTTTTTTCTGAGAGAAAAGGTAAATCTTTTGTTCTAGAAACAAGACTGAAACTTTCACCTGTTTCTAAAAATTTCACTTGAATGTGACCTTGCTAAACAACAACAATTCACTAATACCATTGAACTGTTTAGGTTGTAATATTAGCATTCAATCCATTAAACAAAAGCAACAAGACATTTGAAATATCTATACCAAATATGACTTGCAAACCACCAGAAGTAAAGAAGTTTTAACATATATTATTAAAAAAATCCCTATTTTTCCCAATTTTATTGAAGACAATTGTTTAATTAAAGCTGAGAACATATTTCACTTCCATTATGTTTAATTATCTGTTTCCTAGCTTAAAAAAAGACAACTTGTTTTTCACTCAGGAGGTTTACATTTTCTGGTTTCACAATCAAGCTGCTCCTTGCAGTAGAATGCTTATTTTTGTAAAATTGCAACAAAACAACAAACCTACTGTCACTACAATCAAGAGATACTTTTTCTTAATTCATATTTAAAAAGTGGGATCAATTTTGACCTAGAACTGGTTTTGAAATCTTTAAGGCTTTTCAAGGGTGTTTGAGGCAACTTTAGGAATAGAACATCTGGACCCCTCTACTCAGAGAGGTTCACAGGTATTGGCATTGGAGGTTTTCAAAATCTGACTGAATAAAACCCTGAGAAACCTGTTCTGACCTTGGCTGGCCCTGCTTTGAGCAGGAGGTTGGGTTAAAGCTCTCCTGAAGTCCCTTTTGGTCTGAATTACCCTACGATTCTACAATCCTGAGACACCTTCCTTCAGCAAAGAAAACCCCTGCAATCCCATACTTACTAACATTTACAGAATAGGGCAGAATCTCTTATTACCTGCAGTAGATTTATTTAGATAAGATCTATACCAGTTCACTCACAATCATTACATTTTCACTCTGCAGAAAGATGCATAATTTTAGACTGCTCTCATCTGTTGGTGCTGACTTTGCCCTCCTGAGACACCAGGTAACATGTACTTTCATGTTGCAGATGAATTAACTAGTCAACAACATATTTTTTATCATTTCCTCTGACGGCAGACTCATATTTCCTGGACCTGAAGCTGATTTCTTGGTCTGGTCTTAGATTTAACCGTGATTTAATAAACCAAATAAGAACAATGAAGCTAATGATGTAAATTTCTCTAATGTTACAAGGGGAGGAAAGAAACTTTGTTTCATATTCTAATACATAAATAAATAAATAGAGTACCCCCTTTTCTTTTCATGGAAGTTACACTACTACACTAAAGAGGTCCACAACTTGAGTTCAAATCCTGACATGGAATCATCCATATTTTTACAAAGTCACCGCTGTTTCTGTTACAGTTACCACAGAAGTTAGGTATTAAGTCTAATTCTGAAATTGATAAAGTTCACTGGTTAGTGCAATTCAGGAATCATTTCAAACTCACTTTACCAAACCATTTTACTATAAATGTTTTTATAGAGATGACCTGAGACCTGCCAGTTGGCCTCAGTCCAGAGACTAGCTTTCAAAATTTTAGTTTAATTTACTACTATGAATATAGCTAAAGAAAACAAACAATTATCTCTGCCTCTGCCCGTTTTGTCTTTGCAGTTTCCTGTGTCTAGTTCCTTGCTGCTCACATCACACCAACCATAGATACTACTTACAGAAATTAAACTTAGAAAACTATATGCACTTAAACTTGATGTAGATGTAAGTGGCCACTTAGTGAAAAGCTTGGCTCAAATGAGAGTACTGTATTCAAGTATTCAGACAGCAGAAAGTTTAGAGTTGGATCTAGATTTGCAACACTGTAATTTTAAGTGAAACTTAAAGTCTGTTTTTAATAAGGTAGTTACATTGTGGGAATTCATATTTACATTGTCTCTGCAGGACAACGTTATTTCTGGTCTCTATACCCTATCTGTGCTACCCTTATGACATGTGGCCAAAGCAGCCATAGAACACTGAACCCACTTTTAGTATCCATAAGTACCCTTTGATGTTCCACAGAAAATAATATAGAACAACGTCTGATGTATTATTACTGGCCTGTTATTAGAGTCCTGTTTTACTGTTTTCATGTTTCTGTCTCTGTGATAAGTTGTTTCGGAAGATAAAGTAGAAAATTTTCATTCTTATTAGTGACACTAATGATCCAAAGCAAAATAAAGTAGCTATGACAGAAATATCTTTAACACTTTTTTTAGTTAAACAGTCTGAGAGAGAAAACATCACTATACACCACAGATTTGTCACTTGCATGATCTAAATTTTAATGTCTGAACGTCTGCTTTGATGGTAGAGTTCTGAGAATGTGTAGAATGTGATTTGTACCCAAGAGGTGGCATGACTAAGTAAGCTTTTATCTTAAAGAGGCTGTAAAACAACAGTTTATATCCAACTAATTGGTGGTATTAAATCACTATTAACTGCTATTATGATCAATTTAGTAGAATTTAGTCCATTGGATTTGATGGCATTGCTAGGAAAAGGCAGTTGCTTATTCTCTGTTGATTCATAATAAATTTGTGAAAAATAGCCACTCTGGAAAATTAAAAAATATGTGCAACCCCTTAAGCTTTGATTTCATAATGGGTTTTGATTTCAGTTAAGATTTTTTTTAACGTTGCATTGATGCAAAATAAAATAACATTATTTAGCTGCAAGGAAGCGCACTAAGTTTTAAAGTTTTGCTTTACTAGAAGACTTGATCAGTGCAGAGTGGGTTTTTTTCTCCTGTACTCGGACAACTATGTAAGCAGAAAGTCTACTTTCACTGTTCTCAATTTCTGGAAACTAAGTGCAAGATATGAAAATATAAATGTCAGGTTTCTCTGACATAATTTCCAGGTTTTGTCCATTCCCACTGTTTCTTTCTCCGTGCAATCTTAGTTCTTGCTGAATGAAGAAAGTAATTGTGGTAATGACTTCAGAATAGCAAAAGGTATTCTGCCATGTCTGGCAACGCAGGACTGAGATCTTTCCTACACAGTTCAAAAGGAGTATCATAATGTAGCATCCACAGTATAACCCCATGATTGTTTATTGACAGAAATCATGTTTCTGAAAGAAAATTAAATTGATCATTTTAAGAAGAAAAGCTTGAACTTAACATTTTAAAGAAATTCTGAAGTTAGTGGAGGACTGTGAATATGTACAGTAGATATCGCGGAGCCTGGATAATTTCACTGGCATTTCTTACACAGTTATAGGCATGGTTTGTCTGGCAGATTAGGCAAAGGACTGTATATGAGCCCTGCCAATATTAGTCAGTAGCCACAAAAGGAAAGAAGAAGAATAAAGCAGATAAAACACGGAAAAAACAACCAAGCCTTTTAAGGCTAAAAGTGTCCCTTTGAAGGCATTCTGAACTGTCTTCCTTTTGTTAATGACTTATCCAAAAAGAGATGAGCCCCCTCTTTATGGACAGACTTTATTTAGCACACAGGCTTCTCAAAAGGTTACTTTTTTAAATAATGAAGATATAGCAATAAGTGTGATCAAATAAAAGCCTTGAAGGCAAATTTATTCTCTAAATTGAATAAATTTTCTACAAGATATAGTTGGTCCTAAACAAAATCTCCTTCTTTCCATGGCCGTACAAGGCTCACCTTAGTGCTCACCACCTACAGCAGGCAGACTCTGCCTGTTTTTTCCCAGGGTTTTCTCAGTCTGTGCTGTTGCTGCAGACTCTGCAAACTCCATCCTGCCCTTCAGGGAGAAAAAGCTTATTTGCTTTCAGAAGAGTTGCAGTCTCCCTGCCTCCAGATGACTCTGACTGAAAGGGATTCACGTGGGATAAAGCAGAAAGCCAGCTTCCTTCTTACTAAGTAGGAGTTACAGTGTTCAGAATTCACACAGCACTGTCTGAGTAAACAAGACTGCTATGCTGCTTGTCCTGTTCTTTCTATATCCTACTTTATTCAGTAGAGAAAAAGATTGCTTGCATCATCTTTCAAATACTCATGTTGCCTCATATCTGCTGCAGTATGATGACTTTAATAAAAATTAATGTCTTCAGGTTTCTGGATGCAATGTGTGTAACAGCATTTTTGTCCCACTACAACTGGCTAATTATTTTCATTTCTCCATTTACTGGGACATGTCTCAAATAACAGTGCGGTGAAAGGATATCTAGCAGATAAAAAGATGAGTGAATTACACCCCTCATATGTCTGTGCTGCTCGCATTACCTCAATACCTGAGACATAGGATTAGCAGGGTCAGAAGGGAATCTTTACTTGCCTTTTATATTCAGCTTTTTACTGAACTACTGGCTGGGGTTTGCCAGAGAGAATTATCTGTATATATAAACTGCCCACCAATGCTGTGGGTTTAGGAAGAGGTGACCACAGTAAAGTGTATCTTAGGAAAGTATTTAAGGAATAGAAGGGTTTGATTCTACTGAAGTCTGTGTTTTACATAGACTTCAAACAAAATATTGATCATTTAAGGCATAGAAGAGGTCAAATTAGTGGTCCCTTGGTGGTCAAATAAGTGTTCCCTTCTGGCTTGAAAATGTGAACCCAAGAAATTTTAGAAATTTTAACTTAAATAAAAATGGTCGCTTATATTACTTTATACTGCTGTCTTCAAATCATGTCATACGCTCATCCATAAAGAGAAAAAATAGTTCTATAAAATATTTTCTAAAACCTACACTGGTTATTTTTCACTAACCTTTCTTTGTGATAGCTAGTATATTTAATACTTATTAATATACATATATTATATAAAATATATTGATATCACATGTGAAAACCTGAGTTGTTAAAATCACTTTTATTACAAAATCAAAGAGCTCAGAACATTTAAGTGTATAAAAGGAAATACTGGATTGTGTGTATTATATATCTGTTAGATCTGCTTTCCTAAAACCAAAATCCATTCAGAAATAGGATACTGTTACATTCTATTACTTTTAATAAGGAAAAAAATATTTGAAATATATTTAAAAAGTCAGTTGATAATGTTGCTACTTTATTTTAAAAAATAGCAACTTGAGTTATTCTGATAAGAAAATTTTGAATGTTCTGTGAAATTAATAATGTGAACAATAGAGTTACGAATTATTGTATAGATGACATGGAATATAACAGGATTTAAATATTCTTAAACAGAGAACCAGCTAAAGACATGTCCTGAGGAAAAGCCTCCAGCAAATACATAAATTGTTGAGACAAGAACTCTAACACATATGGCATTTAGGGATATGCAGCAGTCAGTAAGAGAGGCATGTTGTTTCTTTGCTTTTTCTAATGAACACAGACAACAAAAGGCAATTTCTAGTAAGCAAAAAAATGAAAAATTTCTGAATCTAGAATTAACATATAGTTTTGTTTTTCATAAGAAGGACACTTCAAAGAATAGTAGAACCATTAGTTGGGGTACAGTACTTCTACTACTGAAGTTGAAGATGTTCTCCTTTAAAAAAAAAAATTCAACCTACCTGGTATTTTAAAAATATCTAAGATTAATAGAGGATGACTGCAGTGATACACTGTATTTGAAACTTTTTTCTGGTATTTGTGCACAGAAATGATCTTCAGCTGCAGAAATCTATGCTTACTAACAAAGGAAACTGGGTAAGTATAAATTCATAGATGGTCTATCTCTTCCATTAATAATTCTTCAGCAGCAGGTATAATGAGTGCTTTCTCAGTAGTCAACCTATGTATGGATCAGTTTGCTTATCTGTGGTTTTTAGTGAGATGCTGTTGTTCCTCTCTAGCATCTACAAAGTGGTTATTTCCACATAAAAGGGAGAATTATCACAGTATAATAGAATCATTAAGATTGGAAAAGACCTCTAAGATCACCAAGTCAAATCATTACCCTAACCTAACGCTGCAAAGTTCATCACTAAACCATGTCCCTAAGTGCCGCCTCTAAACTTTTAAAAAATACCTCCAGGGAATGTGACTCAACCACTTCCTTGGGCAGCCTGTTCCAACCCATCCTGTGAAGAAATTTTTCCTTATGTCCATCAAACTGCCCCTAGTACAACTTGAGGCCATTTCTTCTCGTCTTGTTTCTTGGGAGAAGGAACTGACCCCCACTTGGTTATAACCTCCTTTCAGATAGTTTTGGAGAGTAATAAGGTCTCCCCTGAACCTCCTTTTCTTCCAGCTAAACAACCCCAGCTCCCTCAGCCACTACCTGAAATATTTGTGCTCCAGATCCTTCACCAGTTCCATTGTCCTTCTCTGACCACGCTCCAGCACTTCAATGTCTTTTTTACAGTGAGGGGCCCAGACCTGGACACAGGATTAGAAGTGTGGCCTCACCAGTGCCAAGTACAGAGGGACAATCCCTGCCCTGGTCCTGCTGGCCATGCTATTGTTGATACAGGTCAGGATGCCATTGGCCTTCTTGGCCACCTGGGCACACACTGGCTCACATTCAGGCAGCACCCTCACGTCCTTTTCCTCCGGAAGGCTTTCCAGCCACCACAAGCCTGTAGCAGGGCCTGGGGTTGTTGTGACCATGTCCAGGCTCATTAGGTTCTTGGACAAAAGTATAAAAGCCAAAAACCATTAATGATTGAACATTTGTTCTTAAGAAGCACCATAATTTATTTTTAAACACTTAACCTCCAAATAGAAAGATACATTAAAGTACATTTAATTTATAAAGTATTTATGAGAAAGTAAAAAATAAAATTAATCACAGAAGGGAATATTATTGGCTTGGTTCCCCCTCTCCTTATCTGAGAAAGGATTAAAATCAAATTAATTCTCTCTAAATGTGCATGTTAGCAGAATGAACGGGAAAATATACATTCTGACTAGCAAGATTTCAAAACTTTTCCTCTATTTAGTGTTTTTGATTCTTATTTGGCTTCAGTTTCACTGTTCATAAATCAGAATCTCCTTTGATTCTGTTGCTTCAATCCAGCATTACCATTTCTGTGATACTGTCATGCTCTGCTAGTTGACAGTAACAATGTCACTATGTAACAGAAATCTTCCAGCTCCTAGAAATTAGTTGTCCAGTTTTGAACTACTTGTGCCAATAGCCAGTCTCTGCTGTTACAAAGTCAGTATCTTTTTCCTTTCAGAAGTATTTCACAACACCCTTATGGGGGATAGTGTTCATTTTTCCTGTTCATCTGTCTAATAGTTACCATACATATTTTACATTAAATTTCTTTATCTCTGTCCAAAATCGCCAAACCAAAATGAAAAAAAATCCTTCCAATTTTCTTCATACTCCATGATCAATTCATTCCTATTTCGCACCTTACAAATCCAGGTCTTGACATCAGTCTCAATATTTCCAAAATTTTAATAATTTTCATTCCATATTAAATGAAAATGCCTCTTTTTCTAAATTGTGTTCTCAAGCCCGTTTGTTTTCCTTGACTTAGCATCTCTGCAAAGTATATTGGACATGAAGTAGCAGACATAACCTACTTAGGACTTAAGATACAGGGAAATTTTGAAAATACAAATGTCATTTTATTACCAGTGTTAATACATCATAAATAAATTGGACTAAAATATTAAACTGGACTTTTTCCAAGTAAGCTCCATTGATCTGGGGAAAGTTTCAGACCATATAAATTTAGAAATTATTAGATAAGTCAGCACTTGTATTTCAAACACTCCTAGTTTTACACAAGGAACTCTAGGAGGGACTGAAAAAAAGACCAACACAACTGTGGATAAGAAAGTATGTTTGTGAGGTCCCATCAATGGCCAATCTTGAGGTCCAGCAACTTCCTAAAACTTTTGTACTGGCAACAAATATAAAACAGGCTTAACCCTGCTATGTCCAAGTACTTAAACTTCTTGCAACTGATGTAAGTCCATTGAAAGATTTCTTGGGAGATGCCAAGAAAATGAAAAGACCCTGAAGCTATTTTATATCAAGAATATATTTCTTAATGCATTTTACAAATATTGAATACACTTCTCTAATTAAGCAGCAGCAATTGCTAATAATATCTTTTGACTTTACACTGGTTTTTGAGGATATGGGCCATTAAGCATGTTTTTACTGAGTAGCATACATGACATTTACATGGTACATGAAACAACAGATGAATTACTTCTTCACCCATATGCTGTTATGCTACAAAATGAACGTCAAAGTTCTGCACCTTCGTGATAAACTAAAAATAGGAATTTACAATAAAAATGAAATAAAAAGAACCAAAGAAAAACAAAACAAAGGAGCATCTGCAGGATTTGCGAACCACTTTATCTGTCATCTGCTTATCTTACCTGCCTGAAAGCCCTAGGGAAAATATGAGGTTTGTAGCATGTTCTGAAGGATAATAAATACAGCATACTTTGCACCATATAGATTATCTCAGACCTTCATAAAAAGCTGTCAAAACCAAGCAATATACAAGCTCCTGAGTGAGCATATGTTGCATTATGGCATGATTAGAAAGATCTTTTTCTGACTAGGGGAATCAGAAAACTTTTACATCTCAAAAGCAAGACAATCAATCATCTAAAATCCTATAGGTAACTAGTGCAAAGCTCAAGTTACAAATAATAGGAGCTAAAGAAGAGGAACAAGACACTCTTTGAAAAGCAATAGCTAGATTTTGCAGTAAATTTCTAAACTGATGGAGCACCTACACCAGATTTCTAATCCTAATGATCTTGGACAATTAAAAAAAAATTTCCAAGTGGATACACTCATATTAAAGAATTAAGTTACATTCATGACATCTACTGCATAATCAATTTATAAGCAGACAGATTTGCTAAAGCAATTGACAATTGTGATCTGAAACTAAAATTAAAATAAAAATACTTTTCATGTAATTGAGGAAACGGCTTTTATTAGTACTGAAATGGAGAATAGTGGACCAAGAAAAGACATATTTCTACTATTGCTGCTGCAGTTTGGTTTGTTTCTGCAATACATGCTTTTTTATCAATTTGTTTTGATGAGAAAGATTGAAGAAGAAAAATCTTAAAGCAGTTAATGGAGGCAGTTTCACAGAGGCTAGAATGAGAAGAGTTTGGTTGAACATCCCTTGCATTGCCAGTAAGAAAATACTATCTTGACTACAAAACCAAACATGTAAACCTTCCAGTGCTTGAGTCTAACATTTCCTTCCCTTCATAATATCATGTAGTAATCTAATCCCTGTGGGATATTGCCCATATCCATGTTTCACTATAGCTCACTGACTTCCCTGGTAACATTCTTAAGAAAACCAAAACAATAGTCAGAAATGTGAGTGAAACAGCTGCAATGAACTTTCATTAACAGTCTTAGTACACAACTACAGTAGTTTACACATGAAATGGAACTCTCATGCATTACTCTGAGGCAAACCTTGGAATGTATTAGTTTTAGCATTCAATTCCATAAATTAGAGCAATCTGATGCAAAAAGTTATATCCTAACCCAAATTATCCAAGATAGCCCAGATTTTGATGCAAATATAGTCCTTACATTGTATCCAAATTTATTAAATTGTTACAATTTTTGTAGTCACATTATTCCATCATCATGAAAAATGTACTTTGGCAATGCTGCTATTTTACTTTCAGCATGAACATTGTGGCAAACTATGAGAAGTAGATAAAGGACATTGTCTGAGAGTAATATGCACGTTTATTTGCAAACATTAGATGGTGTGACATTTCTTTTATTCACGTGGGGAATTATTTCTGTGGGATAAAGGAAGCAGTATAATGTACTCCTGTAAGCAGAAAAGGAAGATACTATCACTATCTAATTTTCATTGTACTTAAACTTGTATTAAACAACACTCACTACTTTTAAGTCTACTTCTTTCATTTAATATGGTATTGTAGAGGCAGTAAACTCTTTGAAGGTGGCTTATCTTCAGTAGCTAAAATAAATTTCTTTTCCTGAATTGAAAAGACAAAAACCTTTCCATTATAGGACTACTCCATCAAAAGAGCTCCAAACAATTAGGATTACATTAAATAATAAGAATTAAGAATTAGCATTTTCTTTAAAAAAAAATATTATTATCCACAATGTCTGTTCATAATATTTAACATATGCACAACAAAGAAAATCCCATGTGTGTATCCACTATGTTACAATATACAGAATTTCCTACGCTCCCATTTAACTTTGCCAATTTCCCAGGTACTATTGTTCAAAACTTATCTCACTGAAAATCAGTTCTGAGAAGATTAAATGTTTGCAAACCTCTAGAAAGTTGCTGAATAAATTACAGCAATTTTTCACCAAAGTTATTTTAAGTTGTATTATGTTGTATTACACTGCAGTTGATTAAATGAAATAGTAACTTTATAAAACAATTAACACATATTTCAAGACTGACTCTATCAAACATAACCATCAACAATATATAACTGTCAATAAAGGAAAGAAAAACATGTAAAGAATACATATACAGGATATACACTTTTTAATTAACTCAAGCACATGTGAAAATGCATGAGATGACAGTGAGAAGCAACTCCAAATCTTTTTGACATCTACATCACTAACATTTTAAATCTTAGAATCACAGAATCACAGAATTGTTAAGGTTGGAAAAGATCTTTAACACCATCAAGACAAACTGTTAAACCACCAATGTCAAGTCCAACACTAAACCAAGTGTTTTACAACCCTTTCTGTGAAGATTTTTTTCTGAATATACAACCTAAACCTCCCCTGGTGTAACTTGAGGCCATTTCCTCTTGTCTGATTTCTTGTTAGTTGCGGTATGAGATGGATCCCCACCTTGCTATAGCCTCCTTTCAGGGAGTTGTAGGGAGCAGTAAGGTATCCCTTCATCCATTTTTTTTTTTTTTTCAGCTAAACAGCCCCAGCAACCTGAGCCACTTCTCATAAGACTCACACAATTGCCTTGACCCATTGACTCAGTCTGCCCAGATCCCTCTGCAGAGCCTTCTTACCCTCCTGCAAATCAACACCCCCACATGACTTGGTGTCACCTGCAAAATGTCATCTTAAAACAATGTTCAGAACTGTTTCCAGTCTTCTAAAGTGAGTAGAATGATTAGTTATTAATTGCTCAGTAACTAGCCTGAATCCCATAAACGGTATGCATTTCTTTTTCTTTCAGTAGGAAAAATAAGTGTGGACCATTTCCTGTGCTGTCCTGAAACAATTTCCTGCGAATGAAAGAAGGTAACTCTTTTTTCCTGTCTTTTTAGGTTCAAAAGAAAAGGCAAAATATAGAGATTAGGTTGGTTTTCTTTTGTCATGGTCTATTGTCATGGGCTGATTTACAAACTCAAGCTATTTTCTGCTTGATGGAGTAGAGGGAAAATGCATAGAATAAGTGTACTTGCATCACGGGTATTAGTGGATTGTGGAGGTGACCCGGTCAGTGGCTGTGGTCACAGAGAGTGAGGGACAATCGGCCACGCCTGCCTTCTCCATGTGGATTAATGAAGAAGCAAGATGGTCGAGCTATTCCCCTCAGCACAGTGAGTCTGCGGGGGATGGGGAAGGCAGGCATGGATAGTTTCCCGCCACTCATAGGTGTCCATCAAGGTTCCATCTCCTCCCCCGTCCCCTCACAGTTATTTTAATATTCATAAGTTACCTGAATGTTCTGTTACCAGGTTCTGTTGATTGGTTAAGTTAATGTATTCCACCCCTTTGTTTCCCCATTGGATGTTTTCCGATTACGTGTTATTCCCCTATTGGTTTGTTCCCTTGTTCCTCCCCTTGGACTGCCCCTTTTCTTGCCCCTTTTAAACCCCTGCACACCCTCAGATCCCTGCTCTTTGTAGCATCCCCCCCTCCGGTGCTGAATAAACTGGAGTTGCTGCTACTTTGAGTCCTCCCGCTCCTTGGCTGCCGAGCTGCTACACTGTTTCCATCTGCTGCTGCCAGCTCCCCTGGATGAGCTGTGCCTGCTTGAGCTGTTGCCAGGAGACCAAAATCTGCTGAGCCTGAGTGCTGCAGAGGTCCAGCAGAGAGCCAAGCACAGAGGGTCGCACTCAAGCCACCGGGCAGCTTGAAAACCGGCAGTGGCCGGGCAGCGACAGTGGATCTCTGAGGGATGACGATGTGGCAGTTTGAATGTTTCAGCACCAGGGGGAAAGGCTGTTTTTCGTAAAGATTCCCACATTACTGAGGGTTCAGGTATTCATACTTGGGATCTTCAGGATCTTAAATCTTTCTTAAAATGAACAACAAAGGAATAACAATTGAATTCTAATGGATTTAAACTATCTAAGTAACTAGAAATTTTATGTTTCCAATTCTTACCCACTTTCTCTGTGTCACTTGGGATTTCTTTGTCTTCTCTGGCATCCTGTTTTAGTTGTCTTTAAGGGACTTGCAGAGTACTTGAGCATTTACTCCCTATTCATATAGAAGCTGCTTAATGATTTCATCATCTTTATATCTCTTCTCTAAAAACTATTTTCCAATTTACTTTCTCCATTTTGATATGGAGAGGGAGTCATAACCCAGAAATAAACAGAACTCAATATGTTATTAGATTTTAGAGAATCTCACTTTTATCAAAATCATAGAGATACTGTGTTCTATTTCTCCCTGATCACAGAGGAGCTTACATTAGATTTTAGCTTTCATTAGCATGATTTGGTTTATGGTGTTCCCTTTTTAGGTGATAAGCACAACCACAGTGGATTACTGGCTTTTGCTCCTTGCATTAATTTGTAAATGTTATGGAGGGGTCCAGACCTTTAGTGCAGCTTAACTTGTTGGAAAAAAATTATGATAGCCATGGTAGCTGAAATGCAGCAACAAACTGTGGTCCTCCTCATTGAGAAGTCACTGCCACATCTGAGGGAGCAAGGTACAGTATAATGGATACACACTCCACTACATTTCCCATGGAAGGGAAAAGGACATGGTGTTGCCCTGCAAAAGTTC
The DNA here is from genome assembly GCA_013397795.1 of Orthonyx spaldingii. Taxonomy (NCBI): domain Eukaryota; kingdom Metazoa; phylum Chordata; class Aves; order Passeriformes; family Orthonychidae; genus Orthonyx; species Orthonyx spaldingii. The sequence continues at coordinate 1,467,373 of VZTJ01003038.1, forward strand.
TTCATTTAACAATGTTTGGACAGATATAGCAGTAAAAGACCTATTCCAGTAAAAGGTTTTTGTTCTTTCTGCACTGCTCCACAAACTTTTTAAGGACTAACTTACTCCTGAGAGACAAGCAGACAGCCAGCTTGCTTTCTTCTTGCTGGACAAGATGACTGGACCTATTTTAAGCTACCTAATAGGAACTAGGCACCTGGAGAGCTCACTAGGTACTTAACTTTCCTACTTCCAAGACTGTGGATTCTATGAGCATGGATATTTGGTCATTAGATATGTCTATGTACAAAAAACATGGAAAGCCTACTACCTACCTAATTTTCTTTTCATTTTATTCTCCTTCAGTTGCAAGTATTATTACTTTTACGGGAATAATATATCCTATTATGAGCTGCAAGTCAGTAACAGCAATGAAGGTCATGGTACTGCTTCTGCCTATCTATTTATTTTCCAAGATTTTTCTATTAGTCACACTCTCATTGTTGGAAATTTAGCTATTTCCTGGACTGAGTAGCTTGGACCTACTGCGCAGCATCTTCCCTGACTGTTTGCTACAGGAAACTATTTCAATGAGAATAAATTTATTTCCACTAAGCACATCAGGGATATGATGAGCACTGTCCAACTGTAGCTATAAATATTCTTTACAAGCATGTGTTGTGGCCCAGACTGCCATAACATGATTTTACTGTACATGTTCAGGTATCATTCATAGTTAATGAGATATAATATCAGTGGAATTTACTAACTGCCTAACCTATATGATCTTTGAAACAATTATAAAATCAGACAACGGTAAACTTACCTAATTTGCACATTATACCGGTGTCCATCGTCCACTCTAGCAGTGGTAGTGATACTTCTGACTTCTGCTGCTTCATCACATAAATACTGGTACTACAGAGTGAGAAAATATTTTAATTACATTATTTCTAATAATTAAACAGTTGTAGGCTTAGAAATTTGAATTTTAAAATAATTAATGGTCTCCTAAAAACCCGAAGGATGTCATGTGTATCAAGGAAAATTAATGTTTCATTAGAAGTTCTGGATAAGGAAGCCTATGGTACCAGAAATATACAAGTACACATATATGCTTCCTAGCCTGTATGAAAATGCTTTAATCTTTGTGTATTGTATAATCAGATATTATAGGTCCAATTTGCAAAGAAGTTGACCATCTGTAACCCATCTGAAATTAACAGTGGCCATGGGTGAATTTTACTTACCATTTTATGGCTTCCTTACACTTCCAAACACGTAATGTAGCATGCAGGCTTGAGCATTTTGGAGCACCATTTAATTTCCTATACTAATGTGAACAAGCACTTGATTTCATGGTTTGTCTACTTGTAATTGTAGCTTGATTGTAAGCTTAGAACCATTTGTTCATTGGGCTTTAAATCTACATTTAATTGACCAGCTTTGTGAATGATTAAGTGATTTCAATTAGTTTTAACATGGCACACTGGGATCTCTGAATAGATTTGTGTCAATTAAAGTACTTTCACATTTTATGGTGCTTACGATATGTTAGAAAAATATTTTTATGCATCATTACTTTACCATGAATACAAGTAAGATGAACTTAAAGCTGTCAACCTTTTCTAAACCTTGGACAACTTCCTGCCTGTGACTAATCTCATTTTTTCTGGACAAAGATAGTCACAATACAATAAAAGACAAAAAAAATCACAATATAGCAAAATAAGGTAAAAGCAAACTTTTTTCTTCTTCTGTTTATCCTCAGTTTATATATCTATTTAGTATGGTCATGGTTTTCAAACATGAAGGCAAATATGCTGTTTCTAAGAGACATTTCACAGTTCTTACAGAAGAATATAATTACAGGTACATTTGGAAATTTTTAGCAGGAAAATGGGAGATCTGTTATGAGAAAAGAAAATTTTAATATCTTTTTATAGCCTCTTTGGTATCTGTCTATCTGTTCATAAAGCTCAAGCTTTATCTCTTCCTCCGAAAAGATGAAATAATTTGTGAAAGGTAAAGACATGCCATGATACACACTTTACTCCTTAAAGTTTGTAAACAAATATATTCCTAGTTAGTCTGTCCACAAAAGCCAAAGAAATTGTTTTTTCTTTCTGGTCCTGTGGAACTGTGATTTAAATAATAGAAAAAGGAAAAGGTTTCTACTCAGATGTACATAGTAACAAAGATAGACTTTATTCCTTAACATGGTAAATTTTCCTATGACAATTCACTCAGTTCCACAGCCTTCCTTATGACAATTTTAATGAATTTACACGCAAGGAAGTTCAGTTAGTTTAGGTATGAAATGTAATAACTTAATTTGTACCACATATAAAGACAAAACTTACATTCTTTATTTTTTTGTTTTAATGTGTACTCTTATGAGTCATATTGTTCATATCAGCCAAGAATTGGACATAACAGATAGCAAGTTTGACAACTATTTTCCTTAAAATATTGAAGCTGTCAAGAATCTCTGTGGCTTTACTTACTACCTTCTACAGTAAGAAAAGGAAAAAATAATAAAATTTTTACACATTCTAACTTTTATTTACTTCTCCTTCAGTGAGAGATTTTGATGCCTTACCTGCAAAGTACCATTATTAATGACAAGCCGAATTAAAAATTGTTGTATTGTTTCTGGGCTCTGTTCAATATTTAGGAGAAGTCCATGAGGATTATAGGTCTTAAATTCCAGGTGGATGAAGTTGTGAATGTTCAAATGTAAGCCTTGAAATTCCAGGTAAGAATCACCATAGTAGCGAGCATAACTAAAATCTGTGAATAAAATTTTGAGACATGTAAGGACATAAACACATTTTTCTTCTTCACAAACTGCTTTCTTATTCTGGTAGTATTAGCAAAGACATAGGATAATTTTTTACATCTGTCAAGGATTCAGATATGAATCTGAAAACTGATGCTACTTTTCTTCTGTCAAAGGTTAACACTGAGAGTTTATAAAACTAGAGATAAAGGTTTTGGTCAAATTATATTAAGTAGGATATGGATCAATGCCTGAAAGACTAGGCTACCAAGATGAAAGCACTTGGTACATATCTAGCAGCTTTGGCTCAACATTTTTTTTCAAAGTTAGGTGTTTTAATCAAATCTAGGTGCAAGAATGAATAGGTTTGAAGCCTTTACAGAAACCACACAGTATGGAAAGGAAAGAAGACATTCTACAACCTAATTATGGAATTGGCATCTTAATAAATAAGTTAACTATTTTGTGGTGCTAGAGTGAAAGCTGAAAATTTCCCTTGTGACTACATCTAGCTTGTCTGATTTATCTGGAAACCTCATAATATTCAGCACCCTGTGCAATACCTGGCAAGGGCAGATACAGCTCTTATTTAAATGGAAAAAGTATGCAAATGCATGGCTTCAGGCTCATCAGATGACATATGACTACAATTAAAAGGGGCTTCTTTGTCTTTTTTATTTCTCCTTGTCCCCTTCTTTCTTCTTGTCTTTCATTTCTCTGCTCCTTTTCTCTACTTTTTCTGCTTCCCTTCCCTTCCCTTCCCTTCCCTTCCCTTCCCTTCCCTTCCCTTCCCTTCCCTTCGCTTCCCTTCCCTTC